>LPNX011229245.1:314789-333784 GCA_001517045.1 Pseudotsuga menziesii | reverse complement strand
TCCTTATATTTATGAGCTAGTTTATAAGGTCGTTTCTTAACAGGTCGGACATCAGGTTTAGTGTCGATTTTCATCTCTCCCATTTCTTGAACTAATCCTTTCAAGTCTTTATAATCCCTTGCAAAGACATCTTGGAATTCTCTAAGTAAAGTTACTATTTCAGCAGTTTGTTGCTCATTCCAATAGTCACCAATTTTGGCTATCTTTGGGCGATCATCATTTGAAATGTCTACCTCCTTAGTTCTTACTTTCGCATCTAACCATTCTGGAGCTTTAGCTTCATTGATCTGTCGACTTCCTTCCTTGAACTGTGAGAATGTAGCAGGGAAGTCGGTNGATATACCTTTAATGGTTGTGTCTACATTTTTCCACACCCCAATAGGTTCAATAAGACCTTGGTCGGCCAGTTTTAGGTAGATGCCTGACTCATAGAGTTGAGGTNGGTCGGGGTCGGGTTTCTCGGTAGTCGCGACCCTTAGCACTGAGTGGATTGGTTTTGTTGTTTCAGCATGGTTGGATTTCCATCTGAAGCTTTTACCTTCGATGTGTTCATTTTCCAATTGTAATCGAGTTGACTCGACTTTTGTTCCTATGTGAAGACTATTGCAGGCCTTGACCTGTCGAGGTTCTTTGTGTGTTTCAGTCAGTTGAATGAAATGTTTAATTTGTTGTGCAGGCTCGACTAAGTGTGTATCTTCAAGNTGGTATCCTTCAATTTCTAGGTCGACCAGTGGGTCGACATCATTTTTATCTTTTTTATTTAAGCTACAAATGTTCTTAGTTTGTTTCTCAGGGTTTGTGTTTTTGATTTGTTGCAATAAATCAATGAAGTGGCCTACAGATTTGTCTGTTTGAATAAGATGGGCTAATTGTTGGGTCGAGCTAAGTCGACTGTGAATATTGTCTTCGTGCTGTGCAAGATTTTGAAATATGTGTGTAGCTTCTTGGTATGTGTGTTGTTCCTTGCTAGGGTCAGGGTATGCATTTGTGGGTGTGATCTTGCTAATATGAGGGTTGTCAGGCCCGGTTTTGGTTCCTTGTCGAGTGACAATGTGTAAATTCTTAGTGTTTATTACATCATTCTTCTGAACACAAGACAAGACATTAACATTCTTTTTATTGCTAATTTTTTCCAACATGGTAGGACAATCCTCCAAGGAGTGATCGCCTACCCCACAGTGTGTACAAAATTTGAGATCAGTTCTGTCCTTATACGGACAGTCTGCGCATCTGTGCCCTTCTTTGTAACAGATAAAGCATTGTGTGGGTCGACGACTTCTTATTTCTCGACCCCCAATGAATCGACCTGTTCTTCCAAACCCTGGGCGTCGGTTGTCATTTCTGCGTTCATATTGTCGGCCATCATTGCGTTGTCCATTCTGGTTGTTGTTATTATTTTGCTCCGTGTTCTGTGCTACTGCATTTGTCTGGTAGACGGCCTGATAATTCTGTCTATTCTTTAGGTTAAGATGGCAGTCGGCCGTGTTATGATTTGCAGTCTCATAGATAGCACACCAGGAAGCCTTCCCATTCTTCATATTGTAAGGACAGTCGGCCGTGGAATGGTCTCCACGTTCCTGGCAAATGTCGCAAAATGTCTTTGTCTGCACAAAACGCACATCTTGTCGGCTGAATTGCTGTCGACAAGTATCTTTGGAATGCCCGGCTGTTGAACAGTTAGTGCACCAGACTTCTTGGTTCTTCAGAGTCAGCTCTTTCAAGGACTTCTGCACGTTTTCCAGCTGCTCCTCCAAACGGTGGTCGGTCTGATATGCAGGTATGTCTTCATCCATCTCGACCTGCAGAGCTTTTGTCAGCGCATCTTCATATGACTTGAAAGTTTCCAGACTGATGTGTCAGCGAAACTTCTGTGAGAGTCCTGCAAGGAACCATTGAATCAGTAATTGTTCATCAATAGTATAATCTAACTGGCTCAATAGATCCTTCCATCGTTTATCGTAATCGCAAACTGTTTCTCCTGGCTTCTGGGATGTTGTTTTCAGCTTCTTGGCGGCCAGGTGTTTGGCATCTGGGGTCTTAAAAAATGATAGGAATTGCGCTTTTATCTCTGATTTTGTTGCTCTGGGATGCCGTTCAGAAAATGTCATATACCATGTGAGAGCTCTTTTCCTTAGGGATCCCGCGAACTGGGCCATCTAGCGTTCTTCTTCTGTGACCTTGTTGGCCTCCCATATCGATTCACAGACGAACCAATGTCATATGGGGTCTTCGTCGCCCTCATAAAGGGGGATCTGAGCAGATCCGTGACCCATGTCAGAGTCATTGTCACTACTCTCTGAAGTTGGCGGGGTGGGTGGTTTGGGTGGGGTTGTAAGGGGTGGGGTTGTTGAGTCAGTCGAATCTGTCGGGGTGACGATGGGGTTTTGGTCGACGGAACTTGTGCTTCCGTCAGGTGACGACTCTTTCTCGTCGAATAGCGGATTGTTGATAATTTGTCTTCTTAATGACCCACTGTCACTGTGCGTGCTCAGGTCTGACTCTTGTGTATCTTCTGAAGTTGTATGTGGCAGGGGGGGTGCTCCTTCATGTGTCGGCAGGAGCAAGTGGATACTACGAAAGGAGGGTGCCGTTTGAAAGGTCACCCAATTCCCTTCGATCGGTCGACGTATTACAAGATGTCGACCCGGATATGGTTCGTCGCCTAGTCGGCTCCAGAGTGTAATGTCACCAGCTCTTAGTCGAAGGTCATCTTCTATAATAGTTTGTATTCTGGTACACGGACTTACTGTGGAAAGGGTTACTCCTTCGTCGGGAACAATTAGTTGGAGAGCTTCTGGCTGCTCTATCCACATTTCGTCATCTTTAGGGGACCCCTCTTCTTCTTCGCCTTCTCTGCGTCGGTCATGACCCGACTCTGGCGGTACGTCATCATGGTCGGTCTCCCTAGGGTTTCGCTGCAGCTCTGCGGCTCTTTCTCGTCTGGCTTCCCTTCTCTGCTGTCTTTCGTCCCTTTCAATTATCTTAATGTCCGACATACTTTCGTACAATACTATGCGTTCAGGTCCTCGTCGGTCGATTGTTCATTACTGGCGACTAAAACTCTGGTCGACTAGAATCCACTATGCTCTAGGTCCGACACACGACCAGCTACCCCCCCATGGCCTACCCGACGCTTTTTAGAAAGCTCAGATAGTGTCTACTTACTCAGGAAGTATTCCCACTCCCTTTCAGCGAAGAATTTTTCCCACTTCTTCTGTTTCTCTGCCCAGTTAGTATTTGGGGGTGGTTCACGTAATAGTGGTCGAGCTTCGATAATATGGCCTGCACCTTTTTCTATTAAAAAATTGAACATCAGAGTCGGTAAGGAACACAAGAATTGATCAGTAAATTCTGTGAAAAATTTTTGTCGAACAGTTTCCACAGAAGTCCTGTCTTCGACTGCTTGTTCCTCACAGAATTCGTCGGCTATCTTTTCGAACCACTTCGATAGATTCGTACGTCCTCCGTGGATCAGTTTCTGAAGTGACTGTTCTTATTTAGTCTTGTCTGGTTTTCTCATCCAAAAGCTGCTTCAGTAGGTGGCACGGATTCCACAAACTTTTCGTGAGTGTCAGTGAAAAATCTGGCTTTTGCTTCTGCGACTGTCAATCTGTTCCTTCTCGCGTAATTTTATAGATAGTTAGCAATTTTTCGCTCCCACCAGTCCTTTATCTCCTGTTCTGGTATCATATGTGAGCATATATTCCAGTTATGTACTACCGGCAACGGAACCAATGTTGTAATCTCACAGATCACATAAGGTTACCAATAATACATACAAAAATATACAGAAATATACACAGATACAAGAGAGAAGAACAGATAGGATGAACAGATTATATTATTCTTAATAAATTGTACAAAGCCAAGAACTGAACTGAGTTCTTGTGAGGCTCAACAGCCTAATATATACAGGTTACAAACAGTTACAATCATAACTACCTGTCGGTTCACCGAACCGACACGACTATTAGTTAACAGACTCTAATCACTGTGTTTACTCGGCCGATCGACTTAGTCGGGTGATCGACTAAGTCGGTCCCTCGACTTAGTCGGCTGATCGACTAAGTCGGTCTTCATTTAAGTCGACTTATGTCGACTTGCTCCTTCTACAAGATGACCTGAAGTGGTATGTTTCTTTTTCCATTGAACAAAGGAGAGCAATGATGCATGGAATTCAGTTGATTAGCTAAACTTAGGCAATTTGTGTCCCCTCCACATGGAAGCTCAAGACTACAATGATTTGGATTCCTAGGTGTACAATATGGATTCTATTTATTCTTTCCCGCAGAGGACAGATTTATGCTAAACACTTATGAGATTGTTTGTACTGTATTAGAGGCCACAACTTAGAAGGACATATGGATAGTAGAGCAAGATGAGCCCACTTGTGATTTCTGTAACTTATAAGACTAGAGGGAATTTCCTTGGGGATCAACTGAAGTGATATGTTTCTTTTTTCATTGAAATAAGGAGAGAAATGATGCATGCAACTCAGTTGATGAGATGAAATTAGGAGAGTTGTGTCCACTCGACCTGGATTCTCAGGACTATGATCTACCTATGATATGGATCTTCAGGATAGATATTTAAATCCTAGAGCCCAGGTAGGAATAGAACAGGACGATTAAGATAAAAATTAGTGTTTTTAGAGTCATATTACATAATTGTAGTTTTTTCAAATTAAAAATGATATACGAAGGAGCAAAGTATTTTTAGTATTTAAAACCTTTCACTACATTTCTGTAACTCTAATTCTAATCCTCAATTCCCGCCCCCCTACTGCTGATCCATTCCATCCCTATTTTGTGTTATGAAGAAGTAGTTTAATGAACATTAAAAATGTTTCAACAATCCATTTCTCAAACCCTTTGCCCCATGGTGGTTTGCACCAGGGACTTCTGGTTTCCACATAAAATTCCAAAAGGTTTATAAGTACAATAAGTTGGTAATGCCATGACTATTTTTTTTGTTTAAATTTCTAAGAGATTTATTATTTGTAGAGTTGGTCAAGGCGAAGTGGTTGGAACATTGTGCTAGACATAGCTGTATCTATGGAATGGGTAGAATTGGAAATAAAGCATGTAAGTATCTCTGCTGCCAATCTTTGCATTTTTCCTCTACATATTTCGTTGGAAGTCAATGAATGGCTACCATAGTTTTAAATTTGGTAGTATTTGATAGTTCTGAAATTGTATTTCCAGCAAGAAAAAAGTTTCCCTTCTAATGCTACGTCAACCCCTTTGTTAAAGCAACATCATCTTAAGAAACATTTGCAAAGCTAGGAATTAATTCTACAAGTGTGTTATGCTTGTATATGAATCAACAACTCTTAATATCTAGTTCTACATGAAAATTTAAGCATCATCTTCATCATTTTTGTTCTTATGAAAATGCATTCTAGATGTCATTTCAAAAGAGAATATGCATCTTATCAAAACTGCTGGATAGTTTTGAGTTCAAAGAGATCCCTCTTTTGTTATCTAATAAATACACTAGAGATGCCCTTGTCAATTGTGTTAATGGAAACCAAGATGTGTTTCCTTGAACCTATTGAGGGAAACTCGGATAACCTCCATCACCTCATCGAGTTGATTCTCTATGCCAAAACTTGTCATTAGTAGCTCGAAAGCAGTGTTTAGATGAGGTCTTCCTTGATAAACAAAAGGATTTGTCTGAATCTGTATTTAGGTGCAGGAAAACATTAGGTTCAAGAAATTGTACATACACATTGGATATATTGTTGATAGGAATCAAATGATGCTGAAATTCCTTACCTCCATTCTCTTAGTTGGGTCCACAAGGGGTTCACTAGCAAGGGCAATATCATATCATGTCCATTCATATTGGGGTTTTGAATACTCGTAAAAACCTCAAAAATGTATTTCCTCATATTAAGGGGTCTAGGGGGCTTTTTAATTTGATATATTAATATAAATATTGGGGGTTATTTTATTTGGGTGGAATGAGGAATACAATTCAAATCATGATAGATTCATGTGTATAACTTATTCTTCATATGTTTGGAGGATGCCCACAAACACCTATCTTTCCACCAATTCCTTCTATATTTCACACAAGGTCATTCCTTATCGGATTCCTCAATGAATCCGCTCAACGACATCTTCCTGGAGAACAAGCAGGAACTATGAAATATTTTGGCTTGGAATGTTAATAGAAATTCTCCCCTAACACAGATTACAAGCATTGACTGGAGCCTCATTACTACATTATACTGGAGCCTCGATTACTGTTTACAGACACACACACACACACACACATATCCAAAACATTCTATTTGACACAAACACACACACACACACACACACACAGAGTATGTGTGTGCATGTCAAATATAATTTTTTTAATATTTGTTTTATGATATTGTTTTTAAAATATTTATGTTAGAGTTTAATGTAATATTAAGTAAAACTAAATGTAGAAATTGATTGTATATAAGATGGTCAATTAAGGTAGAGGATATTCAGTGCAATGGATAAGAAATATTCCATTAGGACTTAAGTTTTTTTCAATTGATTGTTTCACGTTTTTAAACCATCTTTAAATTTTTCTAAATACATTTTCCCAGGAATCAATACTATTTCTTTGCTGTAGCCTTATTCTTAGTGAAAATGAAGTGTTTGTTCACATATTGTATCAATAAAAAAAATACTGAAATGTAGGGAATTCCATCCATCAAAGGGTTTCAATTTCGCATTTTTATGGAGTTCAATTTATAAGCTTATCCAAAACATGATCCCTCTATGGATATACTTGTATTTACATGATATAAAATTGGTTGATTGGCATGTTGTAGGGTGAAACATATGCAATTCTATATTTTATGAGCATTCCACTTATTATTGGACTATCGGTCTTTTACATTCTTTGTTACATTGATCTCATGATTGTCTTTCCTTTTACACAATTTTCCTTCCCTGTTACTTTTTCATATGGTGTTCCACTATCCAATGCTACAAATTGATTAGTCATCCACGCAATCACAGTGGGATCATTATTAGGATCATAATATTATTTTATTTAACATCAAGTTTTCTTATACTAAGATGTGTTAGGGCTCCTATTTGTTACAAGTGATAATATGATATAAAGGGGGTATTAAAAATGGGTCGATAAAAATGGATACCTACAATATTTGGTGAAACTAGGGGTTTTCTTAATTGGAAAGTATAATGGGAGGGGGTTCAACAATACTATTTTAGGAGGAATTTTCCAATATTTAATGAAATTAGGGATATTCTTTAATATCCTGCGAATGGTTGTGCTATGTAACAAGTTCACTAAGTGAACCCCCCATGGTTGGGTCCTTGAATCCCATTTCTAAAATGTCCTACATGTGCATAATATTTTAGATAGGGATTATGGTAGTCAGTGTCCACAAGATGTTGAGAACTAGGGGGCTAGGATTTAACTCCTCAATTTTTTGTACTAAATACAAACGTGGTGAGCGTGCATATAAAACCTTGGTAGTCATGTACAAAGTTTTTGTACTAAATATAAACATGGTGAGCGTGCATATAAAACCTTGGTAGTCATGTACAAAGTTTTTTTTTGAGGGTTTAACAACAACTCGATCGAGGGTTTATTAGAACCTCGAACGAGAGTATAATAAACCCTCGATCGAGCTACTATCAAAACTTCGATCAAGGGATTTGAATACCTTGATTGAGATCCATACCTCGATCGAGGGCCTGAAAAACAAATAATTAGCCCTCTTACAAGAAAATCAATGTTTCTCTATGTCTTCTGGCACTACTACATTTTGACCCAAAATCTGACGGCCGTCATGTCGGATTTTCGACACTTCCCTGTCGCATGTATGACACTTGGATTTTTTTTTAAGTGTTGGAAACTTATCGTCGGTTAGCCGACACGTAAGTAACCGTCGGTTAAGCGACACGTAAGTAACCGTCGGTTAAATTTACAACGTCGATTAAGCGACAGAAGATCTTCGACGGTAATGAAATTTTTTAGAGAAAATATCCTTCATTCCATCGGTTATGCGACAGAAAGGCCGTCGCTTAATCGACAGTAGTCAATTTTTTTCTTTATGCCGTTAGCAAAGCGACAGAAATAACCGTCGCTTAAGCGACGGAGATAGACATTACACGTCGAATAAGCGACAGCTATAAGCATCGCTTAAGCAACGGTTGTGATTTTTTTTTTTTTAAATATTTTCAAATTGGGTAAATACAGGTATTCGATACATCACCTTTCATCACGTTCTCAGGTGCCATTTGATAATGGCAGATAGTCTGGTTTTTAGCTACCAACAATAACGGACCTTCAGATATGTAGTTAACAATTGGAGCAATTTCACCATTTGACCAGTTAACCATGACCCAATCAAGGTGACTATGAACATGTTATGAAATGTGCCAGTTCAACCAAAAATAGATTTGTAAGTGATATTCTAATCTTAGTTTGGTGATTCTAATATATTTTGAACTCATGTTTCTTTCATCATCAATGTCAGAATGACATGAATGTTTCATTTAAACTCCAGTTTTCAAAAGGTACATGACAACTTAGGAGCAACCACAGCCATCGCATGCCAGATGAACATACTTCATTAAACATTTGCACTAGGCCAAAGCATATTACCATGAAATGAGTGCTGCAAGATCCAACTAGAAGCAAGAAGCACTTTAACCAACATGCCTTTTAGTGCAGAAGATATTATATTATTATAATGTTCAGTATTAGCAATCTATAGTGATACTAGTCATTATTCTGGGATTCCCAACTGGAAATTATTAACCTTACAAATTGGCAATTATGGAGAGGTTTGACAGCGCTGCACAAGGGTATAATAAAATACATCTGGTTATCTGCATAACATCATCCATTTAAGGTAACGTTCAGTTGGTTGTATCATTCATTTTTATTAAATTTCATACGTAAATAATTAACACAAGCTGTTTAATGCTCCCTTTGAAACTTTGATTGAACCTACCAATCCCCTATCATTTATATTACAAAACTTGCAAGAAAATTCTATGAGGTAGTCGTTCATGGAATACTATGATGATAGCTCACTGGCTCAGGCATGGCATTAACAATCCTAGCCTCTTACAATGTCATGAGGTCATGTATCCATGGATTCTTTATTTAATATTCAGATCCTTTGACCTTGAAAAAATATGCATGTGGACTCTCTCATACTTAAATATTATGTCGGCAAGCTTCTGGTCAGATGTTACATACAAAATGGAATGCGAGAGATCTTGGTTCTTGACCTGTAAAAGTCATGGCGAAAAAATATAGTAATTGCCTATCTTAAATAATTATCTATCATGGACTCTATACTAGATGTATAACAGCAGCCACACGTAGAGATCCTCCATGGAGAAGATCATATAGCTCATCAAATAGCAAGGTTGTCCTCCAACCCCAGCCTTTAGGTGCTTTAGGTAACAAGGTTCCTGGCTGTGTGAGGCTGCCAAACACCATAACTTCTCTCTTTGATGGGAAAATCAACTACAGACAACACCACAAATAATATTTCAATGTTCATCGCCTATCTCTGATAACGTGCAGAATCAAGGCACTATGGACTAAACTATGAACATTAAGTAGATCTTACCTGATACCAAACAATCACTTTTTCTCTAGTATCTACATATAGATGGACCTGTAAAGGAACAATTATTGAGAAAAGAACTACAGATAGAATACAATATATGTCATTTGTATCTCAAAAATGAAACTTTCTCCAGTGGTAAGGCAAGAAAACCAAAATTACCAAGTGTACGGCGGCCTTGAGGATCTTCATCATTAAAAGCCTGCACGCTGACCTGCCACCACCTCAAACAGTGGTGAATATTAGCACTAGAATGCAAAAATCATGGGCATAAATCTCAAGTCCATGTTAAAGAAATTCAAGAAACACTAGCGACTGCCTCCTGAAGCAGGCAATGTTTGTTGTAGGTCTAGCCTGTTTAGTTCACAGCTAAGAAATTTTTGGCATTTGGTTTCTACCTTGCATTACTGGATGAAAAAACATATAAAATGAAAGAAACTGAAGTATATACTATAAACAATGTAGGGCTTATGAATAAATATTTTCCCTTGAAATTACTTTTAAGTTTTAGCAGACACATAAACTTGTCCTTGCATGCTTGAAATGGAAAACATTTTGATTTAATACATGCTCTTCATCTCATTTAACTGGAAATGTAAGAACTAAGAAATTCTCTTACTGAACAAGAGTGTGAAATCATCTGTACCTTCCATCGAGATCCTGTATAGAAAACCTCAGGTGAATGCTTTGCTTGACCATCAACTAGCCTATGGACATCCTCAAATTCCACCCTAAAACAAACAAAACAACCAAGATATAAATTTTAAAATCCCACCAAATACAGAATTTTTCAAGTTCAGTACTAATATAGTAAATCATAATAGGCAGAACATCTTAATGGACACAAAACTAAATATTCATAGATGAAATCCCTGTGCAAGAAAATACTCAAGAAAAACTGCAGCAGGGCATGCAGAATAGGAATTGAAACCTTGGTCTCCAAGAATATATATATATATAAGAGTAGATCTTGAAGTAACTACCACATAAAAGTGAGTAGAGATGAGTTTACAACTGAAGCAGAAAGCTCCTTAAAGTGCAGTACAATAGACGAAGGTTATTATTGGATCACAGACTACGATAATAATATAACTCATTACAGAAAAAAGGAGGATAATTACAGGTCTTTCTTGAAGAATGAACATGAAGTATTTTTTTTGAAGGATGCTTCTAGTCAAACACAAGCAAGCGGCACTTTTTCCCATTGTGAGAATTTAGTACAATTCTCTTAGAAGCTTACAATGCTATCCCTCAGCTAAGAAACTTCAACTGGGAGTATCTCTTCACTAAAGTCACCCAAGACTTAGACCTGGCCCCAACTGCCAAAAATGGCCTGCTTACACCAGCAAGACGACCCATGAGGGGGCAAACATGTCTCTTTGGGATTTGAACCTTGGTAAGAGGAATAGTAACATCCACACTCTACCAACTAACCAAGCCCCTGTTGACATGAACTCAAGAGATAGTTTAGTTTGTTCTCCAAAAAATCATTATGATTACAACTGCAAAGCAGGCATACAGCTATAACAGTCTGTCAGCATATAAGAGCTAGACAAGGTTCCACAGAATAAAGAGAACATCTAATTTATTATTTTCTGAACCAGATAAGCCTAAGTGAAAACAAGCCCACATATTGGGCAAGTTATTTTTTCTATTCATGTAATGTAATAAATAGGATCTTTAATTCTTGATTTCCAGTAGAAAGTGTGGGGAAAATCATTTGCAACAAGGAACCTTCCTTTCTAGAACCAGGAATGCCTAATCATCCGAATGAGTGAAGAAAAGGCAGTTGAAAAGCAAAACAAATACTTGATACACTTGCTAGAAACACCGAAAAGGGAGTACATCGGCCTTCTCTGGCCTATACCAGAGAGTGATACATCCAAAGAACACATGATAGAGATCTGATGACAAGTAGAGACTAGTACCTTAGATAGTATAGTTGTCATCAGTGCTAAGACCATGCAAAACAACTATCTACCTAGCTCATCTATCCTGCACATCCAGTATTGGGATTGGGAACTACAATAGCATTGTGTTGTACGCTGCCAGGACAATGCCAACTACCCATTCAGCCAG
The DNA here is from genome assembly GCA_001517045.1 of Pseudotsuga menziesii. Classification (NCBI taxonomy): domain Eukaryota; kingdom Viridiplantae; phylum Streptophyta; class Pinopsida; order Pinales; family Pinaceae; genus Pseudotsuga; species Pseudotsuga menziesii. Next base: position 322,101 of record LPNX011229245.1, on the reverse strand, counting down.
TGCCCTCCCATAACATCCATATCAAGGTCCCCAATCTTTCATGCAAGAGAGAAGTTATCACTAAGATTGTAATGTAAAACCATTTTTAACATTACCTTTGGACTCCATGTATTTAATTATTGCCTGGGATTTTGGCTAGGTTGAGAAGTATGAGATATGATTGAGTTAACATTTGGTGACTCCAAACATGAAGACCTAACGTTATTTTGGGAAGATGACTGTAAATGGTAGTCCTAAGGTCCATCCATCTCTGCAACACAATATTCACTACATAATTAAGGTGCAATGTCTTTGCAATTCACTATCAAATGAAGTTCAGGCTTCTTCAATATGAATTCATTAGCATGAATGAATGCCTTTGTTAATCAGGGTGAAATGCTTGGTTTACTTGATTTGTAATGTCAAGACCAATGTCTAAAAGAGGAGCAAGTCCACTCTATTATGTCAATCCTATTACCAAATGAATATTATACTCTGGACATCCCAAGGGCAATATGAGATCCATAGAGATGTTGTCGAGTAGGTGGAGTATCATTTTTAGTTCCACTTGGTATAGATGCATCCCTTGTTTGCTGTTGTCCAGGATTGATGGTGTAGAAGGGTTTTTAACATTAATTTTGTACTCCATGTGCACTAAATGCATTTAATCATTCCTTTGGATTTTGGCCAGTTTGAAAAGTAGGAGATAGGACAGTTAACATTTGGTGAATGAAAAAGGATCTCATTGGATTTGGTTGGGCTTGGCTTAAGACAATACCCAAACATGAAGACCTAAAGTCATGTTGAGAAGATGATCCATAAACGGTGGGATTCCTTTCACCAACACAGATCTTCATTGCAGAATTAAGGTGTAATGTCTATGTGGTTTACTCTCAAATTGAGTTCAAGCTTCTTCAATATGAGTTCATTACCATGAATGAATATCTCTATTCATTGTGTTTCAAGGCATGTCTTGGTTTTTAATGTCCATTGGAGGAGTAAGTCCACCATGTAGGATTGAACAGGATTTTCATTACGGCTTGCATTTATTTTCTGCCTAAATCGTACTATTTTGTAGAGCTTCAACCCTGCAAATTCTGCATTTAACTTACACTTAAACATTCCATGCATACCTTCAATACTAGCATAGGAACTTGAGGAGACAAGTTGCCTCAATGGTGTAATACAAGAGCCATAGTATTTATAATTAAAATGAATAATATAGTGTACATATCATGGCAAGTTTATTTTAGAAAAATCATACCATATCTACAGTCATGTTACTGGATAATTACACAGCCAAGTTCTTGGGAGTGCTGCATATGGCATCCTTGGAAACTACAACGGATAGATCTTTGAAAACAATTAACTAAGTGCCAATAGGCAAAACATGTTGCACACAAGCTTGAGCTGATTTTGAACAAATGGTGTATGATGAATCTAGAAGAACTTGACACTATTACTCTCCAAAAAAGGCAGCACGACAGGATTTTAGGAACTAGTTCAAGCGTTCACTTTAGATGGCAACTGTTGAGTGGGATCAGTTTAGAAACAGAAAATACAATATACTATTATACATCACATCAATTGATTTTCATGTTGAAAGCTAGAACTAGGTAAAAATGCCCAAGAAAGTCAAATCAAACTCTGAGATTCACAAGACATAATTTAGTGACATAATTAACGATTCAATCCTGTGGTATGACAGTCACTACTGCCCTAGAACATCATAAGGGCCCAGTAAAAGGCCCTATCAGAGTACTTGTCCATATATGGTAAATGTAGGATGAAGGACCTACGACATTGAAAAGCGGAGCAGATCACCTTCTTCATGCCCCTGAAAGAGCAGTCCCCTTGTACAGACATGATCCTAAACGTACTTGAGGATTGCTTAGGATCAAAGTTTAACATCTTTGTATGGATTGCAAAGTCACAAACCAAGGCTTGAAAGAGAGATTGGGTAATACTGATTGGTTATTTCCAGGTGGAGCAGGGAATGAAGGGATCAATGACAGCAGACAGATCAACCTTCAATGAATTGGAAATTTGGGGGGCAGGGTCTTTCCCTTCTAACAGACTCAGGTAAGATCAACAACTTATGTTCAGCTCTAGTAATACCTTAATTCTTTTCATGATTTTAGGAATTCCAGATAGACTGTAATGCAGTTTATCTCCCAAAACAGAGACTTCAGAAGTGTGACCCAACCTAAGCACAGGTGAATGGAAAAGGAAAATATCACATCAAAAGTAGCTTGCAAAATTTGGATCCTTGACAATTAATAACTGTCAGATTCATGAAAGTAACTAGTTAATCCCTTCCAAGCATGAGGACACTTAAATCTTGTAATGCAAAATAATGTGGTTTATGAACAAACTAAGATCCCAAAAGCCCAAAGTACAACAGGTGGATTACAAGTCAAACACCCCGTCAATCACAAATCTTCTTGTATAGAAATAATACCAAGATTTTTAATTCATAGATATCATCACGCTAATATTTCTCAGATTAACTATAGTGCCCACTAACTAGGTATGAAGATAATTTTCTGCCATCATCAATTCCAGAGTAATTTCAGGTTCAATATGAAACTCGGTTTCCTTTCCACTGCAACAAATTCCAAAACATACATTAGAAAACCTGGAATATGTCAAAAGCTAAAGAATTTGAACTAGCTATGATGGAAAATAGATATACAGATTAGAATCATGTCAAGCAAGTTTCGAAGCCTGTATGCCCATTGACAAGTGCTTTATCCTATAAGATCAAACCAAACTAAAGCAATGCAATTATTATGGTTGTGTTCCTAACCAAATAACAGTTGAGAAAGCACAATTGGTATCCGTTGTTGTAACTAAAGTCTGAAAGTTACTTTTGAAAACAGCTGAAATCTCAAGTTTTGGTTGAATTACCTAGCTATTATTTCATTAGTCTCCAAAAGAAATAAATATACTCAGATCAAAATGCGAACTTGTCAACAAGGAAATAATAAAATATGCAAAAAATGAGAAAAGGATAGAAAGAGACTGCATCTACCCAAGGGACTTATAGGAAACTTTGCCCCATGGTAGTAGTAACTAGTCAAATAAGGCAAATAAGGGGAGACTGTTTTCCTCTTAATTAATAATGAATACCTTTCTAAGGTTAGTGACGTGCACATACCCACCTGTAATACTATTGCTAATGAAACTCCAAAAGAAAGGCAAGCGATATTAGTCATCACAATCCAAAATTTTGAGGTAAATAGTGCAGTTGAATATTTACAATATTGTTGTCAGTATTTTCCTTCTTGTGGGAAGTGAAGTTCACAGCTAGTTTGCACAAATTTCTGTAAAACAAGTTTGCAGAGTACACAACAGAGAGTGTTTTGAATTATGCATCAGAAGGTTTTGAGGGTTCCACAGACAGCACAAACTTAAGTTTGCAGGTGCTACAATCAAATCTTGCGGATTGCAGACAATCCACGAGACAAGCTTGCACATATGCTACAGTGTCAGAACACTAGAAGCTCTTAAGTCTATGGTTGCAGAAACTTGTGGTTGCATGTATATGGACAAATGCATATTGTCAAGAGGCCATATGAACTTCTAGACTCTAGTCAGTCCATTAAGAAGCTTCTAAAACTGTCATGTAAACGTATAAACAGACTGTAAAGTTTGGATGATGGATCCTACATCAACATCAACTAACACAAACACCAGTCTTGGGGAGCCTTGTGTAGGTCTACAAACACCAGAGGATTGGGTAGGCCTTGTGTAGGTCTAAACTACAAACACCAGAGTCTTAGAGAGGCTTGTGTAGGTGTACAAACACCAGAGGCTTGGGTCGGCCTTGTGTATGTCTAAACTACAAACACCAGAGACTTGGGGAGCCTTGTGTAGGTCTACAAACATCAGAGGCTTGGGTAGGCCTTGTGTAGGTCTAAACTACAAACACCAGTATTAGAAAGCCTCGTGTAGGTCTACAAACACCAGAGGCTTGGGTAGGCCCTGTGTAGGTCTAAACTATCAACACATCATGAAATTGCTCAATGATAGCCCTTGTCCACATGCATGCATTCTTTGGAGAAACTAAAACAAATAGCAACATATTAAAAGACTGCACGGTACATAGTTGTATGTGAAGTAACCATATAATGGAATTTTGACTTGCGTCAAACTCATATGTGGGAGCAATAAGATTGAACAATATTCATAGTAGCCTATAAAAACTTAGAACTTTGCATCTAAGGTGCCATCATTTTGCATATATATATTTTGATATTAGAAAGGTGATTGCTTACCTGTAACAAGATAAGCAAAGAAATATGCCCCTCTTCCTCGGTAAATCTAATAGATATGGCATGTTTATGAAATGGAAAATGGAACAAAACATCTCAAAAGATATTGACACAACAGCATTTCAAAACTCATCAATAAAAGATTGCCATTTCCAATCACAAAGGCAGAAAAATTATTTACAAAATGGCATTGCTTCAATCATGAGACTTGTATAATGAATGTTGCGGTAAGAGCAGCAACTGTTACAAATTCAGAATCATCCTACTCCCCAGAAAGTGCTAGGTAAAACAATGGACCTGCCAAAAAAGGGCACAGATAGTTGTCTGCTACAGCCATTGAAGCATAAGACTGCATTCATGAATACGTGCTGCTCGAATGGAAACTTATTATGCTCACTTGCACAAGTAATTGAATCCTACAAATTGGTTGCTGTAAAATTGTTTCCAACAGCAACCCCTTTTGTCATGATAGCTATAGATGATAAAGGAACTAATGTGCTAGTGAAATATTCTCTATTCACACTTAGCAGCTTTTAGATGACCGAGCCACTATTTTTTATGTCCCAATCAATCCTGTTTTTCTAAATCTTGTTGACATTAAAACCCAGTAATTCGTTGAATCATATTCCTCCATCATTTTCGAATACAAATCCTGACAAATATACACAATTGGATAGTTTTACCATCACCCTAAGGGTAAGAATCACAATCAGGCTCGGAGTCAGACGAACTCATACCAGATGACACACTTCCAAAGCTTCCCACACGCATCTGAACTGCTGCATTTGGAAGTTTATAACTGCCCCGGTAAGATGTAGCATCAACTCCCCTTGACTTCATCTGCTGCATATGGCCAAAGCACCTCATTAAGAAAAGTAGTAGCATATTGTTATGTTTTTGCTTAAATAAGATTCATGCAATAATATATGAAAACTGTTTTTGGCTTATTTAATATTATTAGTAACTGAAGGTAGACACCAAAAAGCACGGGAATGCTTACATCCTAATAGAATGCATTGATTTCCTCCTCTGTTAAAGCTTCTTCCTCTCCGTCATTTTCCTCCCACCCAAGAGACCAAAGGAAGGTAGCCTCCTCCTCTTCAGAACCACCCATAACAGAGTAGCTGCTCATAGAAGTTGAACTACCGGTTTCCCTAGAATCCACAGCAGTATGGACTTCTTCATGGTCAACACCATTCGCAGCAGTTGCATCGTTGTTCCAAGTGCACGCTATCTCAACAGTAGACAAATCTATACCAGAGTTCTCACCCACACTCTCAATGGAACCATTTTCATTTAGTTCTGTTCTACCCTCTCTATCTGAGACACCATTTCTTTCTTGGTCAAGAGATTTGTGCTCTGTTGATGTACTTGACTTATCCTGGATACTTGGGACTGGATGAGTTCCTGAAGCCCTCCTTCTCAAATCATTAAAAAATTCAATTCGATTCTGAGCCTGAGACAAATGTTTGTAGACCTGAGACAATGGACCTACACAAGGCCTACCCAATCCTCTGGTGTTTGTAGACCTACACAAGGCTCCCCAAGACTGGTGTTTGTGTTAGTTGATGTATGATACTACTTGCTGTATGATTACGTTGACACTACCTGCTGTTCAATCAGATCTAATGCAAATACCAACCCCAAATCACCCACAGTACTAAGGATCTAGGTATACACCAAATGCCCATTGTAGGAGTATATAGCAGAGAGACAAAATGGTTGAATAAAATGAAAAACACCCACCACAAATTCCACAAATGGGATTCATAAAAACCTGTAAGTGCCCCAGCCCCAGCCAAAGTACTCCAAATCCATATTCCCCATACACAACAGTCTGTGAGAAGGGGGCTTCAAGTCAATTAAAAAATGAAATGGGTTCAGATGAACTTACTGCTCTGAAATCCACCATAGAGTCCAAGCAAGAATACCAATGGAACGAGCATGGATAGCAGCACCAAACCCACAACTACAACTCCAAATTTCCTCCATCCCTTCTTCATAGACATAATTTCCTTACAAAAACGCTAATCACCAGGTGCTATTTTCCCTCCTTGCCTACACCATCAAATCTGGAGGTTTAATGCCCACAAACTCATGAGTGGGTGAACAGAAATTTATCACAGGCAGTGGTACACCCAAATCAGCAAAATACATTCTATCCTGGAAATTGCAATTCGCTCGAATTCCAGTACTGTGGTTAATTTGAGCAAACTGTGCATAGGGCAGAGCGCTAGAGTCGAGGAGGCATTCTGTGGAGTGAAGCGAACCCCCGGTCTTTCATCTTTCAATGGGAGCCTTTAACAAAGGGCCTCTACACTAATAAGCCATTACAAGCCATTACACCAATAACGATATGCAAATACAGTTACACACGAATATATCATAATATGCTTAATTTGGTCTATAGTAGTTATTCTATAGGAGGGCAAAGTAGGCAATTGAAACTCCAATGTATACGTTAAAATCCTCTTTAAGGGTGATGTGTTGACCTATAGGTCCATGTGTAATCATGAAATATGGCCCCAAAAAACATATATCTCACCATGGAGGCATCGATCTCCTTATGCGTGAATACATGTGAAAATTTCCCTCATAAAGTGGGTTGTCCCAATAACTTAAGAGCGAAAGATGCCCAATGGAACGAAGTAAACAAGAAACAAAATGTGCATATCATGATCCAATTCATATCCATAGCATAATTAAAATAACAAAGCCAACATAGCCAAGTCAAATGGATTACCCCTCCTTGATTTGCTTCATTGTATAGATCAAGGGGAGGCCCATGGATTGGAGCAAACAACTCACATGAAACATTCCTATGCCACCATCTGTGCCAATAAAAGTCATGCCATAGTACATGGGGCTCCAATATCATACATTAACCCACGCTCAAATCATGGCTCCATATACATGACAAAAGGATTTACCCCATGATTCTGGACCTTGATAGAAGACAAATTCACATAATATATCAATATCGTGCTTAAACATATGTGCATGTGTGAGTGGTCATCCCCAAGGAGATACATTAGTTCTAATGCAGTGAGCTTACC
>LPNX011229245.1:139262-309858 GCA_001517045.1 Pseudotsuga menziesii | reverse complement strand
TATATATATATATATATATATATATATATATATATATATATATTGCATGTTTTACACATCTATGTATGTTTTTAGGTCCAATACATTCTATATTATGTTATGGGGCTTAGATTATCAAATTGGTGATGGCCTGAATGATCAAATCTATCCAAGACTTTTGTTAATAGGTTGAATTTCCTTCCGCAACTTGCAGGATGCAGGATGCGGAAACATCCTTCTATAAATTTGTTCCCTGCATATTTCCTTCTGCAACTTGTGGGATGCGGGATGCATCTTTGCAAATCTCTATTTCCGCAAGGGTCTATTCCTCATGCAGGATGCGGTATGTGGGATCGCAATTTCCATATTCTCCTGATTCCACAAACTCAAGATTTTCACACTGTTGATTCTTGTGGGTTGATTCTTAGCCATTGATATATCTCAAGATGCGGAATAATAGGTGACCATCAATTTCTGTTGAGATCTTTCTCCTCCATTCGATCTCCTCTGACATCTTTCTTTGTATATCGTTGAATTGATCACTGCTAGAATCAATTTCTCTACTGTTGGGAAGTTGAAGAATTTATCCGCAGACTTGAATAGAGTGAATGAAAGATGAGTTCATGCCTCTATAGATCTCTGAAAAAATTAGGAATCCATTAGAATACATAAAAAATTCAATGAACTTCAAGCAGGATGCTCCTGCAACAATCAAAGCGAGCAGTTATGATCTCTCTCTCTCTCTCTCTGGTGGACGAGAGGGGACGTGACAGTGTGGTATCAGAGCATGAATGTTGAAGAGTGTTTTCACATCCATGCCTGATGATTCAAAGAAGAATGAAGGTTCTCTAAGAAATTTTCAATTCCACCTGATAATCGGGCCATGGGTATGTGACAGTGTGGTATCAGAGCATGAATGTTGAAGAGTGTTTTCACAACCATTCCTAATGATTCAAAGAAGAACAAAGGTTCTTTAAGAAATTTTCAATTCCACGTGATAATCGGGCTATGGGTATGTGACACTAACTATATAAGTAGGTCTTATAAACACATTTATCAAAATAGTGAATCGATATCATTATCAAAACCATATAGTTTTACCTAAATAAACTTACAACGATATATCATAAATATATATGTAGATAAATCAAGATTTCGTTATTCGCCTGAGTTCTGGCCTCACAACCTAAACTATAGTTTACAACTATGGTAAATAAGTTTCAAATTTTAAATAGTAATTAAGTTAGGTTTAAAGATCAAATATGGTTAAGTTTTCTTTTAACAGAGTTTCAGTATAAGGGATTTATAGCCCAGTCTTGTTTTATAAATTGTTTTTAAAAATACCAAATCTAGATTACCGACAGGACACAACCGGGTTACCAGCTAAAGGTTGTTTGGGTATTGTCAACTGCACTTAAAACACACAGAATAAAATCACAACAGCCTTAGGGCTTAATTCTTTTACTATAAAAATCAGTATTATCCATTAAGAAAACTTGAATCATATTGACAGTGGCCCTCTCAAAACAAATGTGACAGTGTAAAGGGCTCACAACGATACGTTAGTTTTATAAGAACAAACCACAGAAACTATAAAAATTAACATGACTAAGTCATAGACATAACCAATAATCAAAATAGAGTAACATTTTTACATTGTGCATCTACTGCAAAAATGTACAGAATCTCCATGGACACAATGTTATGTACAATAAAACAAAGTTACAGTTTGCTAAACCAAAAGCGAATATGGTATTATATAAACTTTAAGCCCTCACGGGTTCTTGTGAAATAACTGAACCTTTACAATATTCAAAGAAAAAGGAAAGAAGTAGAACTGTATTAAATACACCATAAAAATGAATAGTAAAGCCCTGTCACTAAACAGATGTGGCATAGTCAGTACGACTGCACACACAAAGGTTTATCCCTTACTTTGTCAAGTTTAAATGCCTCATGGACTTACCAAAGAGAGTTATCACTTCCACGCAGTAAAGACAAGAGAAGAGATGAAGTCCCAACTACTATGCCATGGGAAAAAATGCAGAGAAATCCACATTGCTACTAGCCTCGGAATCCACAAGAAGGCAGGTAATAGGGATTACCAGGCTGTTGGATTGTTTTACTCCACACAACATCCATCTGAAGCTAAGAATAACATCTAGTCTCTGCACATAAACATGATGGAGGTTACGGTAGGAAATATCCAAAGGAAAACCTAAAAGAACAATTTGATTCAGGTTGCAAGACTTTTTTAAATAAAAGCTTACCCTTCAAGTTTTTACAAGAATGTTCCTCACAGAAGGAATATAGCCACCATATTTTGAACCGATCCATGAAAAGTATCGATCGGTATGTAGATGAGGAGGAAAGAGGTCAAGAGTCAAGCACCTTGGATCCTCCACCTTGAATAACACAGAGAAACTACATTGTGGTGTAGACAGAAGCCTGGCGAAACCGCACAGAGCAAAAACCAAAAACCTCACAAGACAAAGCTTCAAGGACAAGTTTACACTACTCGTGAGACACCATAAACCCCTACGGTTTCGTACCATTAATTTTGGTCACCAGTTGGTGCATTTAAGGCCTCCACATGGCCTTCATGTGAAAACATTTAATTCAAATCCCTTACACATCTTTCCAACCATCACTTTGTTCTCGAATAGTCAACCTACCTCACTTGTTTAGAGTTTTATGCACTTTTGTATAGTTCCTTGCGATGGTATTTTGATATGGTTCATGACATAACATATAGTATGGTTGGGTGGCAAAGTGTATGAAGTTCGATTTAGGACCTGGATATGGTATGGGTTGATTTTCAATCCCCTTGGTGTCCCACGTTTTGCTTAGGATGAATGATGCTTTGTAGCTTAGTATTTTGCCTCTTTAGTTAGGGAGTTAAAGACTTGGTCACTTCAACCTGCACAAGGAAAATGAGGGTTTTGTGTTATCCATGGAGGCTAAGTAAGACCTGAGATCCTCCTCTTCCTAGATAGAGGATAGGCAGGGCAAAAGATTGGAGAACAAAACAACTATTTACGACACTTTTCAACTGACGGAAAATATAAATACTTTAGCAACAAAAAAAGTAGTGGATTTATTTTCTTTCAACGCATAAAGTATTGTCATAAAAAGGACATGTTGTTGAAAGCACTAAACATAGTCTTATGAGTTTTGTAGTATAACATAGTCACTTTTGTCACATTGGATAAATCAAAATATAACATCTCATGGATTTATCTTCTTAGGAAAATTACAGATTTACATATAGTAAATTTATTTTTATTTTTATGAAATTTAAGGATTTTAAATGTGGTATCAAAGCAAGTTTTCAAACACTAGGCTTGATTGGCTCACTCGCATACAAACCAGAACAAATATATTGATCATGTTTTAAATTTATTTCTATACATAAATATAAAACTTTGTTTTGTAGGAAAATGGAAGGTGTTGAAGCATCTACTGAAAATGGATCTCAACACAATAATCGAGAACATTTATGTGGAAATAAATAATCAACCCTCAGAGTTACTTCAACCAGTGAAAGAATTAAAACATGAACTACACACTATGAAAGTAGATAATGAAATAATTCTGGAACTAAATCAGATTCTACTAGACAAAATACACAACATAGGAAAAGATAAAAGAAATTTTTATGAAATTGATGCTGAAACAGTATCCTACAAACATAAGGAAAAGAAAGTAAAATATTCTGATAGTGAATCTTCTTCAGAGGTTAATGCAATGTTGCATTGGAGAAGGTATAAATACACAAGTGAAAGTAGTGAAATCGACCGTAGGCCTAGAAAAAGGAAGTATAAACCTTATGAAGAGAGTTTAGGAGAATTTAAAAAGATAATACCTCCTATGTTTAACGGGGAAGTAGAAAAGGGTGAAGAAGTCAAGGCTTGGTTATCGAGAATGAAGAAATATTTCCATATTTTAACTACTTCAGTAGACTGAAAACTTGGATGGCTATCTACAACCTAACCAAAAAGCTAATATCTGGTGGCAGGGCATAAAAAGAGTCAAAAACCTAAAGGAGAAATATTTAACATGGAGAGTCTTTAAAAAGTATTTTAAAAGGAATTTTTTATTTGAATAGTACTACAAAGAAAGAGCTAAATAATTTTATGAACTAAAACTGGGTTCAATGTCAATTAAAGAGTTAAGTAGAAAATTTCTAAGTCTGTTAAGATATGTACCTTATATAATTGACGAAAAGCCTAAAATCATAAAGTTTTTTAAGTTGTCTTCCCACTAGCTTCAAGGACATAATTGAGTTTGATAATCCAAATACCCTTGAAGAGGCAATGAGAAAAGCTAATTTCTGTTGTGAACAAAGTAAAAAGAGAGAAAGATTACCTAACTAGAAGAATAAGAGAACAAGTAACTTTGATCAGAAGAGAAAAGGGCGTAAGTCTAATAAAAATTTTGGAAATAATTCTCAGAATTTCTCCAAGTATAATTATCAAGGAGCATATTTCAAAAACAAAACACAGCACCAAAAGGAAAAGATATGCCTAACATTTATGTTAAAAATAATGAACATAAGGAACCTGTAAAGTGTTGGGAATGTCAAGGACCGCATTATGCCAAGTATTGTTCAAACAGGAAAGGGAACTTCAACAACATGAATACCATTCAGGAAGAGAAAATAGTTGGAGATGTAGCAAATGAAATTTCTAGAGTAAATGCAGCCTTGGAGAATTGACAAGATGATCATTAGACTTCCATGGTGGAAGCACAAGGTATGATACAAAACCAATATGTTTCCATTCTGATTGACCCAGGTTCTAGTTTAAGTTATGTGTCACCTAGCATAGTGGAAAAATGCAATTTATCTTTGAAAACGTTTGAAAAGTCTTGGCTGGACCAGTTAGTTACAAGATCTAAAAAGAAAGAGGTTAATTATGTTGAAAAATGTGATTTGTTTATGAGTCAGTTTAAAACTCAAGTCAAGTTAAACGTGTTAACGTTTAGATATTATGATGTCCTAATAGGTATGGATTGGTTGGAAAAACATCAAGTAATTTTAAACAGTTTTAGAAAACATTTACTTGTTTAAATGATATAGGAGAAAGGATTACAGTTAAAGGAATACCTAGGAAATTTTCTATTAGACAAATCACAACCTTACAGATGAAAAAAGCTGTAAGGAAAGGTTGTAAAGTCTTTTCTCTACATGTACTAAATAACGAACAAATTGATAAGGAAGATAAACTAAAATTTGATGATATTCCAATTCTACAATATTTCTTGGATGTTTTCCCGGAAGAAATTCTAGGATTGCCTCCAAAGAGATCTAGATTTAACAATCGAATTAGTACCAGGAGTTGTGCCTAAATCAAAGGTTCCTTATTGAATGAACATTTTATAACTAAATGAATTAAAATTTCAATTGCAAGAGCTAATAGACAAAAATTATATAAGACCAACTGTATCCCCTTGGGGAGAACCTATCTTATTCATTAGGAAGAAAGACGACACATTACGTCTATGTATAGACTACCGCCAATTAAATATAATGACAATTAAAAATAGATATCCTCTGCCCTGCATCGATGATATGTTTGATCAGATACGCGGAGTGACGATATTTTCAAAAATAGACTTGATATCTAGATATCATCAAGTCATAATTAAAGATGAAGATATTTTTAAGACTGCTTTCAGAACTAGATACAAGCATTATGAATTTGTGGTTATGCCCTTTGGGCTAATGAACACTCCCGCAACTTTTATGTTCTTAATGAATAGTGTCCTAAGAAAATACTTAGATAAATTTGTAGTCATCTTTATACATGACATATTGATTTATTCTAAAATGAAAGAAGAACACGACGAACACTTGTAGATAATACTACAAGTTTTAAGAGAACATAAACTGTATGTTAAGTTCAGTAAAAGAAAATTTTATAAATATAAGATACAGTATCTAGGGCACGTGATATTTGAAGAAGGGCTATCGGTAGACCCGGATAAGATAAAAGCAATAATTGATTGGCCTTGTCCCAAGGACGTAACTGATGTACAATCATTTATGGGAATAACAGGTTATTATAGGAAATTTATAGAAGGATTTTTAAAAATGGCAAATCCTATAACATCATTACAGAAAAAGGGGAAGAAGATTTGGCTGAGATCAAAAGTGTGAAGAAAGTTTTAATAAATTAAAAGAATTGTTAACTACATCACCCATACTAGAAATAGAAGATCCAGAGAAATATTTTGTTGTATGCATTTATGCATGCAATGAAGGTTTTGGGTGGATTACTGACATAAGAAGGTCACACAATTTCTTATGAATCAAGGAAGTTAAAAACATATGAAAAAAATTATGCAACTTATGAATTAGATCTAGGTGCCATAATTTTTGCTCTTAAAATGTTGTGCCATCATTTAATGGGTAAAATATTTTTGCTAATGTATGATAATATAAGCTTGAAGTATCTCTTTGATCAACAAAATATGAACGCAATGCAAGCTAGATGGTTAGCTTTCCTTAGCGAATATGATTTTGAAATCAAACACATCAAGGGATATCTTCTTTTATAAACTGTTTTTAAAAATACCAAATCGAGATTATTGACAGGACACAACCGGGTTACCAGCTAAAGGTCGTTTGGGTATTGTCATCTACACTTAAAATGCACAAAATTAAATCACAACAGTCTTGGGGCTTAATTCTTTTACTATAAAAACCAATATTATCCATTAAGAAAACTTGAATCATATTGATAGTGGCCTTATGAACCTCTCTCAAAACAAATGTAACAGTGTAAAGGCCTCATGACCATAAGTTAGTTATATAAGAACAAACCACAAAAACTGTAAAAATTAACACGACTGAGTCATAGACATAACCAATAATCAAAATAGAGTAACAGTTTTACATTGTGCATCTACTGCAAAAATGTACAGAACCTTCATGGTCGCAATGTTATGTACAAAAAAACGAAGTTATAGTACTGTTAAACCAAAAGAAAATATGGTATTATATAAACTTTAATCCCTCACGGGTTCTTGCGAAATAAGTAAACCTTTACAATATTTAGAAAAACAAAAGGAGTAAAACTGTATTAAATACACCATAAAAACGAAAAGTAAACCCTGTCACTAAACAAATGAGTCATAGTCGCTACGACTCCATATATGAAGGGTTATCCCTTACTTTTTCAAGTTTAGATGCCTCATGGCCTTACCAAAGAGATTTAAGACTTTCATGTAGTAAAGACATGAGCAGAGATGAAGTCCCAACGACTATGCCATGGGGAAAAATGCATAGCAAGACACATTGCTACTAGCCTCGGAAGCCATAGGAAGGCAGGAATTAGGTCTTACCAGGTCGCTAGTTTGTTTTAATCCACACAACGTCCATCCAAAGCTAATAATAAAAGCCAGTCTCTACACATAAACACTATGGAGGTTACAGTAGGAAATATTGAAAGAAAAACCTGAAAGAATAGTTTGATTTAGGCTGCAATACTTTTTTAAATAAAATCTTACCCTTTGATTTTTTATAAGATTGTTCCTCACAGAAGGAATCTAACCACCATATTTTGAACCGATCCATGAAAAGTATTGAATAGTATGCAGAAGAGGAGGAAAGAGGTCAATAGTCGAGAACCATGACTTTTCCACCTTGAATAACACAAAGAAACTACATTGTGGTGTAGACAGAAGCCTAGCAAAACCACATAGAGAAAAAACCAAAAACCTCACAAGACAAATCTTCAAGGACAAGCTTACACTACTTGTGAGACACCATTAACCCCTAGGGTTTCTTACCATGAATTTGGGTTTCCATCTAGTGCATTTAAGGCCTCCACATGGTCTACATGTGAAAACATTTAATTCACAACCCTTACACATCTTTTCAACCATCACTTTGTTTTCGAATAGTCAACCTACGTCGCATGTTTAGAGTTTTATGCACTTGTGTATAGTTCCTTGCGATGGTATTTTGATACTGTTCATTACATAACATATGGTATGGCTGGGTGGAAAAGTGTATGAAGTTCGATTTAGGACTTGGATATGGTATGGTTTGATTTTCAATCCCCTTGGTGTCCCACTTTTTGCTTAGGATGAATGATGGTGTGTAGCTTAGGATTTTTCCTCTTTAGTTAGGGAGTTAAAGATTTGGTCACTTCAACCTGCACAAGGAAAACAAGGGTTTTGTGTTAGCCATAGAGGCTAAGTAAGACCTAAGATCCTCCTCTTCATAGATAGAGGATAGGTAGGGCCAAATACTGGAGAAAAAAACAGTTATTTACGACACTTTTCAACTGACGAAAAATAGAAATAGTTTAGCGACAAAAAGCATAGTGACTTTATTTTCTTTGAATGCATTAAGTATTGTCATAGAAAGGAAATGTTGTTGAAAGCACTAAACATAGTATTATGAGTCTTGCAGTCTAACACATAAGTCACTTTTGTCCCAATAGATAAAGCAAAATATAACACCTCATGGATTTATCTTCTTAGGAAAATTACAAATTTGCATATAGTAAATTTTTGTTTTTAATTTTATGAAATTTAGGGATGTTACAACCACTTTTAGTCAAATTTCATAAATGATGTTTCTTAGTATAAAGAATAATGAAATCAATAATATTTTTCACCGACCGATAACTAGAAGTAAAACTTGACACAACAACAATTCGACAGAATCATATAACCAAACATTAAGTAGACTTGTGTCGACCACTCTGTCATAAAACCTGGAACCTTTACTGGGTGAAATATTTATGGATTCTTTGATATTTCACTCAAACAGTAAATGTAAACAACATTTAATCAAGTAATTATGAAGAGAATGTGCGGCTAAATAAACATGTATTCAACCACAAACTATTTGATTTATATAACTCGTTGGGACATAACATAGAACTATATGTCGTAAATGAAAACTTGGGAATTTATAGATATATTTCACCTTTTACAGAGCTTCGACTCTCGACATCTTCAAACACACTGAATATTGAGCTTAGACACTATTCTCTTCACTCTCTTCTCAAAGTTCTCTCAGAATTATCTCTGTTGTATCTAACTTAATTTACAATCTTATTATTCTATTTATAGGAAAACTAGAATTTGCTTCTCCGTGAATCTACTGTCTTGACATTAAAGATTGTAATAACTATCTACCTAACAACTTAAGTTTGGAAATTTAATTCAACTGGTTTATATATGACAGTTGTGAACTATTCATCTTGTCAGACTGTTTGACAAGATCTGAACTGATACGGACTCTGATAGAGTCGATTGACATCTGGTACAAATCTGCGATTAATTAATATTTCCAACATTTCATACTTATTTCTTTTTTTAGACATCCTGGGATGCAATGTCATGGAGAACCCAAGAAATATTTAGAATAAAGTTTGAGAATCTCTCTCATAGTTTGAAGAAAATGAAGATATTCGAGGGTGTTGTTGGGGTTACATAAAGGAGTTTGATAGTTGAGATGGTGAAGTTATAATGCAATATTTTCATGCAAAGATAGTTGATCAAACGAGATGGAAGATTGAGGATTTGGCTGGCCTAGTCATTTAAGAATTAAATGCTCTAGATGCTATTTAGGAGGTTGTTATGGTCTTCATGGCATGTATAAGAAGCTGCAATTCAAATGAGCAGGGGGGGGAGGTATCCAAATATCTTAAAAGAACTCTATTCTTCTCTGCAGACTATTTTCTTTAGAAACCTTGTTACTCTTGAAAGGATGGAGAGGGATGCACCACCTGTATTAATATATCAAGTTACTTCAAAGGAATGATGGTCCACGTGTATTTGTAGATATGTATTGTAAGCTTTGTACAATTTTATTTTTATAGAGCAATGGGAATTGACTGCTTATTCTAGTTATCATTATTTTTCAACGAAATTAAGTGCCATAACTTAGTTTTTGGTTATTCTTAATTTCCTTACGATCATAACCTCTTGAAGTTTATTCTAAAAGATTATGATTACTTATCATTTCATCTATTGATAGAAAGTAGATTCAGATTTGCATACCTAAAGGCTTCTTACAATTTCTCATGATTTTATTCTATAAAATTTCAGAAGTTTTTAAGTTATTCAATATGTGATAATTTGACTGTAAGATTTTTCTTCAATTCCATTTATCACATGCTTAACTTCTAAATGAAAACTAAGTTTATGATTAGCGTAAAAATTTCTCATGCGGGATAGATTAGATAGAATTAGTTTTCAAATTAGATTTTTTTTAGTTTTATTTCATACTAGAAAGCTACAGGTTAACAACTGTTAAATCTGTGTGTTTCCAGCTATTGAAATTTGCATAATAAATTAGTTATAAATTTCATATCAGTTATATTACATCTTTGAGATTCCAATTGCATGTTTTATAACTCATATCATTAAAATGTGAGACTCTCTTCCTGGGAGCAAACCCATATAGGCAACGAGGCATTTGTTCCTGCCAGAGTTAGCTATTTGAAACACACCGGGGGTTGTGTTAAGTGCCTTGTGTGGGATTTCTCTCCGTGTTATCTTTAGGATAGAAAATACAACCAACAAATGACGCTAGAAGGACGGCTATGAGGTAAACTGTTATGTATCTAAATATTTATGAGTAAATTATTTTTATAATTAAATGTAATACTAGTTAAAATGAATGTAGGTTCACACCATTTCATCGAAACGGTGTGTTTTGACCTATAAAGGGTCTTCCCACTTATTGTACAAATCATCATTCAATAATTATTATCATTGTGGCTGAATTTCAAAAATGTGGGTTTAGTTTTTCTGCTCCATAAACAAATAGGTTTTTGTTTCATAACACATTTTTGCTCTTACTTTTGGTTTTC
The DNA here is from genome assembly GCA_001517045.1 of Pseudotsuga menziesii. Taxonomy (NCBI): domain Eukaryota; kingdom Viridiplantae; phylum Streptophyta; class Pinopsida; order Pinales; family Pinaceae; genus Pseudotsuga; species Pseudotsuga menziesii. The sequence goes on along the minus strand of LPNX011229245.1, from coordinate 299,041 downwards.
AATTATTTTAATTTCATATTATTTTAGTTGTCATGTATATGCACTATAGAGTTGGTTAGATGGAAAACTAACCTCTTAAGAGTCAATAATTTTAATGTTTATCGTTTATGACTTCTGCTCAAATCCATGAATGGAAGTCTACTTTTGCATTGAGATTGCAAGGTCCTTTGCTTGAACTTTCAATAAAGGGGTTAGATATTTTGCCAAAATTGAGTGGTGAGGGAAACGCTTCAACTATTGAGCATATTAGAAAATATGAGTCTATTATTTACTTGCTTAATGTTGTTTATGAAGATAATGTTTGAAGGTTATTTCCACTCACCTTTGAAGGTAAGGATTTGTGTTGGTTAAATGTTTTTCCTTTCAATTCAATTCATAATTGGTCACAATTCAAAAGGTTGTTTCAAAATTCTTTCAATAATTAAAATTCAATTAAAACCTATCAAGATCTTAGTGAAATGCAAGTGAACGATGGTGAATCTATCGACAATTTCAATATTCACTTCCGATTGGTATTTTTTAGCTAACATGAGAATCATAGATCTTCAATAGACATCATTTTGTTATGGTATGTACAATCTCTTTCCAAATACATATCTATGTTCATTCTACAAAAGAGCATAACTGATTTACATGAATCATGCGAGTATGCTCTAAAACTTGGACACGGTTTTAAAAGGTACTCTTCAGAATTTTCTCCCTCTTTTTCTTTATATGATGAAAAGGATATTGAAGATGAATGAAATATTTTAGAATTATTTAAGTTAGAAGAGCCAGTTAAGGTTTTATGCCATGAAATAATTTCTTTACAAAAGGGAAGAAACATTCAAACAATTTCACAGAACACAAAAGGTGAATTAAACTTAATTTCTATCCAAAGTTCTAATTATATTTGTTCTTCTCTGAATATTTATGCTGAATGTCTCACTTATACTTGTCATTGTCTAGAATCTGAACCTAAAATTTTAGAAGAAAATCCTAACTCTTATGCTTCTAATTTTTGAAATAAAGATTGGATATTATCTGAACACGTGTCTTTTTCTGATTTTGATAATGTCTCTCCATATTTGGACAAGCATAGAATTGGGATTAAACAAGTATTTATCATCTGCATCGAATAATTTAGATTACTTATCTATCACCTTTGATCAACTTATGGATCCTGATGAAGATTTAGGAGTCATTAATAAAAAAATTCAAAGCACTGATTGAAGTTCATAATTTGAAACACGTAAACTCAATCCTTATTATTTTGAGAAATCTGAACTAGATAATCACTTAATTGAATATCCTTCCTCCTCATCTACTACCATGATTGAGTTCAATTCTGCCCTTGCTGGTGATCTAAACATGAGAATCATCCCCCATGAGGATAGGAGGACCTTTGCATGCATCCAATGAAGATAAGGCTTCCTTGGTAGAATCCACGTGGTGAGATGTTCTTGAATCTACAATCCATGCATAGGGAGATGAATTAATGGAAATCAAAGCATGGATAGAGTTACCTTTCTCGGGAGCATGATCTTTGGGCTTCTTCTTGGTGCCCTCTAGAATGTGATCCCCAAGGTTGTGCTTCTGAAGTATCTGGGCCATCTGATCTATCTGCTTCTTCATCCATGAGGATTCTGGATTGAATCCTCTTTGACAGTATGTGAATTTCTTTGGACCCCCTCATTAGTGGTGGCAATCAGGGACAGACTGGGAACATATATTGACAAAGCCTTTCCCAAGGAGAACTATTCCTATGCTAAGATCTGCGTTGAAGTAGATCTGGAAGCAAGCCTACCTAAGGCAGTTAAGCTTACGGTGGGAGAATGGAAGCACTTTCAAAAGCTAGATTATGAGCAACTTTCATTAAAATGTCATCATTGCCATGAGTATGGGCACTTCCAAATGAGCTTCCCTAAGCGCCCGATAGATCTATTAGATAAAGACCAAGAAGAAGCGTGGACACATGCAAAGAGAACCAAATCCAATGCAAGGAAGATTTAGAAGAAAGATGAAAGAAGCGTCGGTCATGCAAGGAAGGAAGAAGCCCCCAAAAAAACCTAGAATGACTAAGGGAACAACTCTACCGAACATGCAATCGAAACCCGAGATCCAAACAAGGATGAGGCTATGGTTTGCGAATATGGGGATCCTCCAAGCCTTACTACCGAAGGGAAAATCCCGACTAGTAAAGGGAAACATTAGGAAGAAAATAGTCAACCTGAATCCCCAATCCCTTCATTATATGAGGAGGCCTCAGAAGAAGAGGAAGGTGAAGTCAAAAAGTCGTAGCCTTCACAAAAAAAACCAAAATGGGGAGGAAAACAGAAAAATAAAGAAGAGAGAAAGCCACCTACAAGGACAAGCTCATAGGATCACAAGCCACAATCAAATCAATGTTGAATCCCAGGAATACAAGATAGAAAGGGCAGGCCAAAGGGGATTCCAAATCAGTCAAAGGAAAATAATGAAGATTGTCTCCTGGAATTGTAGAGGGTTAGGGAGTAGGAAAAAATCTGAAAAAATGAGAGATATAATCCGAATTTCCAATCCTGATGTTCTTTTGATCTAGGAGACAAAATTGGAGGAAGAGGATTTGCTCAAGTCAAGCCAAAGGTTCTAGAAAAATAGTGAAGGTTTAGTAAGGAGTGCACGTGGTGCCTCTGGAGGTATATGAACTCTATGGGAAAAAGGTGCATTTGATTTAGTCCAGTCCACTTTGCATTCGCACTAGATCCTCTCCACTATGCATCACAAGGATTCTGGTACTCATGTTAGTATTCTAAATGTCTATGTCTCGGCCCTGCTGTCGAAAAAGAAAGATTGTTGGAAAAGCATTCAAGATGTCCTTGCTTCCTAGTGCCCAGTGAATCTTATCCCTGCGGGGGATCTAAACATAACGCTCAATGCCAAGGAAAAAAGAGGAGGATATATTGTCAGAGATACCCTAAGGGAAAATGTGGAAGATATTATGAGGGACTGGGATCTAGAAGATGTCAAGCCAGCCCAAGATCTATTCACTTGGACCAACAGAAGAACTGGTCATATTGCTGCCAGGATGGACAGGTTTTTGGTCCAACAATCCTTCTCTGTGCTAGGAATCAGATCGAACTCCTCTATTTTAGCTTTTGGCATTTCAGATCATAAGCCAATTCTTCTTGATCTGGATGAAGAAAAAAACCTTGTTCCCATCCCTTTTCACTTTAGCCCTGCTTGGATAACCCAAGACGGGTTCCTTGATCTCGTCAAATCAGTTAGGGATGCCCCAGTCTTTGGTTCCCTTTTATATCTAGGAAGAGAAGCTCAGGCAACTAAAAAAAGCTCTCAAAGATTGGGCCAAGTCTCTGAAGTCTCATGCAGCCCAAAGTATTGAAGCACAACAAATTATGGAAAAGCACCAAAGGCGGCAAGAAGCCTATAGGATCGAAGAAGAATACATGAGACATAAGTCAAGGTGTCTTAGGCTAAAAGCTGGGGACAAAAGCACGACCTTCTTCCATAAGCAGGCTGAAGGTAGGAAAAATTTTAAAGCCGTAAAAGAGATTCAGAACCAAGGACACGTCATTCAGGAGTTTGAAGAGATAAAAAAGGCGGCATTTGATCACTTCCAAAAAGGTCTATACAAAAGAGGATCCTAGAGCTCCCCTATGCCCCATCTTAGAGTCGGTTCCCAAGTTGGTCAGTCACTCCATTAACATGAAAATAACATCTTTGGTCTTGAAAAAAGAAATAAAATCATCTTTGGAAAGTATGGATCCTGATAAGGCGCCGGGACTGGATGGGTTTATAGCCAGATTCCTTAAGGCTTGCTGGAAAACTATCTATCACATCCTTTGTATAATGGTCACAAAGTCTCAAGTCTGCAACAAGCTAGGGGGGAGCACCAATTCGGCCTTCCTTGCCCTTATCCCCAAAGAAAAAAGGAGCCATCTCCTTTGATAGATTCAGACCGATTTCGTTATGCAACATTGGGTACAAAATCATCACTAAAGTGATTGCAAATAGGATCAAAGAGGTCCTTCCAAGCATCATCTCGGAAAACCAAGGAGGCTTTGTAAAAGGTAGACTTACTGCTGATAATATCATTCTTGTTCAAGAAGCAATCCACTTTAGCATTTAGCACCGGGAAAAAGGTATGATCATAAAATTGGATTTAGCTAACGCCTTTGATAGAGTTAGATATGATTTCCTCTTTCAGGTAATGCAAAGATTCGTTTTCGATCCTAGATTCATTAGCTGGATCCAAGCCTGTGTCATATCACCTTGGATCGCCCCCCTAGTTAATGGGCGTGCTGCTAACTTTTTTCAAGCCTCCAAGGGTCTCTGTCAGGGTTGTCCTCTCTCTCCTCTTCTCTATTTCATTCAAGCCTCGGTTCTCAATTTTCAGTTGAATCAATGTCAGCTCAAAAATGATCTTATTGGGATGCGCATTGCCAGAGGTGTTAAAGATATAAATCATGCTCAGTTCGCAGATGACACAATTCTGCTAGGCAGGGTGAGTGTGAACTCTGCTGACTCTTCAAAAAGGAATTGAATCTCTACCAAAAGGCTTCGGGCATCTTGATCAACTATAGAAAATCCAAATTCTTGGTTGGATATGCAACCCAAAAGAGATGGAGGACATCAGCAGAATAATGGGTATTGAAGGTAAGACTCAATGGAATTCCTTCAAATATCTTGAAGTTCCTATTTTCAAGGCCTCTCCAAAATCCTCTTCCTGGCTCCCGATCATAGACAAAATCAAAAGCAGGATCAACACCTGGGGAGCAGCTTGGTTAAACCCAGCTAGGAAGGTGGTCCTCATAAAAGCAATGCTCTCCAGCATTCCTATATATCAATGCTCCATTCTCCTCTCTCCAAAAGGAATCATAGACATTATTGAAGCAATGCTCAAAAATTTCCTCTGGAAAGGGGGGAAGCAGAATGAGAAAAAGCTCCCTCTGGTAAGTTGGGATAAGATAACCAAGCCTTGGAGCCAAGGAGGACTTCAAATTAGGAACCTAGCTTTTAAAAATTTAGCTCTGGGAGCTAAAATTCTTTGGAAAATCATATCTGGCAAAATGTCCTGGTGTAAATCTGCCCTCTAGAAAAAATATCTCTCTGAAAGCTGCTTGAGAAGTATGGAAAGGCCTCCGAGGGTGAAGAAAGGTTCGACAATTTTCTCAATTTTGTAAAAATCTATTCCCTTTTTCTCAAATAGGCTAATGTGGATCCCGGGGAACGGGAAATAGATTAGGGTGTGGGAAGACTCGATCATGGGCGAGCCCCCATTAGAAAAATTGACTGGTTTGGAGCATCTTAAAGGTTGTATACAAAGTTGCAATCTATTAACTTTGTGGGATATTTCAGACTGGAAGAGCTGGAAAATCCCCTCTCCAATCCATCTGGTAGATGAAACTAACACTCTCATTGTCAAGCTTTGGGGGAAATCCCCGATCGCTAGAAGCTCTAAGGACACCAGAGGATGGGGGGGAATCGGGAAGCTATACCACCTCAGTTGGTTATAAGGCTTTATCAAACCATGGAATGGTGGGGAATTCACCTATTTGGAAAAGCATCTAGGGCGTGATAAGCCTTCCCAAAATTGATTTTTTTGTGTGGACCTTATCTCATGGCGGAATCTTGACTGGGAAAATCTAAGGAAAAAGGAATGGGAAGGCCCTACGAGATTCCCCTTTTGTTTCAATAGTGAAGAGACTGCTGAGCACATTCTTATCTCGTGCCACTACGCCAAAGAAATTTGGAAGTTGGCACTTCCTAGGAATGCTTCACTGCCACTGGAAAATATACATTGTCTGTTAATCAACCGGGCCTCTAAATCTCCCTTTGCCAATATCAAGTGTGAAAGAACCAAAGGTTGCTGGATGGCCCTGCCAAAGATCATCCTCAGCAAAATATGGCTTGAAAGAAAATCTCGAATATTTAGAGGGAAAGAGTTGGTGGCTAGCCAGGTGGTTTCCAAAATTGATGCTTTGTTGGGTGACTGTATTTCTCACCTTTGGTGTGGTGACCATCCCATTGATAAAAAAGAATCTAATTAGCTCATTAGTCTCTCCCTGAATATCCCAATTGTCATCCAAAAGATCAGGAAGAGGAATCCTTGGGAACTCAGATTGGATGGAAAGGATCTGGACTAATGGCTGAGAAGTCTGCATTTAGAGCTTCTGTTTACGGATGGTGCCTCTAAAGGCAATCTTGGGGTGGAAGGGCGGAGGGCGGGATTATCTTCACCTCAGACAAAAAAATAGAAACCAATTTCTCCTGGTGGGTTGGAACGGAGTCAAATAACATTGCCGAAGCCTTATCCCTTTGGAAAGGTCTTTTGATAGCCAATGACAAGAGAATTACAAAGCTTTGAGTCTTGGGTGATTCGAGAATAGTTATCCAAGCATTAGTTGAAGGCTCCCTTACAAATCATCTGCAACTAAGTCATCTGATAAAAAGGATCTAGTCCCTTGCTCGTTCCTTTCATAAGATAGATTTTTTCCATGTTCTCAGGATCCACAACAAGGAAGGAGACTTAGCGGAAAATACTGGAACCACGCTAAGTGATCGGCTCCCTCCTGATCAATGGCTTTTATGCTTTATGCCCTCTTCCATAAAACCATGGCTGAGATCTTGGAGTCCTCGTGGCGCTTTGGCTCTCCTTCTCCCATGTGCCTGCCTTGTGGTGAGGCTAGTGGCCATGTGCCGACGTGTGGGATATCATGGCATCGTCAAGTTGCATTTAAATTTGGTACGATGGAGTACTTTAGGCAAGCAAATGGGAGGTTAATAGTATCGTCGAATTATCATGATCTTGGTGAGGTGATGCATGAATTAATGAGCAACATGATTTCTGGTGGTCTGGTGTTTATGTTTGTGAGGACTAGATATATAAATTCCAGGAAGGAGAAAGGGAGAGGAACCTTGGTCTGGCTGGTCTGCAGGCAAATTGAGGTCGTTACCAAGGCGATTTGCGGGAAGAGTTTTAGAGTATTGGCGGCGAGGGTGGCTAGTATATTTGGTGCTTCTGCTGTAGTAATTGTGGCTTCTTCTGAATCCTTAGGGTCATCCTTGCCGGCATTGATAGACTATGATATCAAAGAGGAATTGGAGAAGCTGAAAGACACGGTGGATGTAATTGATATTGAAGGAGGAAGATGGTTGGGAAATGTGGAAGGGGACCTCACATTTATGAGGAAAGAATTCAAGCGCACTGTCAAAAAATCTGAAACTGTAGTTTTCAAGCTGATGGAAGACCTGGAGGTGAAGGTTCAAAAGGTCATGCTAAGGGTGATCAAATTGGAATGCGCAAATAATTCAGGTTTGTCGTTCCGTCTCAATGAGGAAAACAATTAGCTCTGGGCTGAACCCTTTGTTAAATGTAGTTTGTAATGTCTTCTGCTTTGGTCTTGTTGAATGCCGTTTATTTTTCTTTCTTTCAGTAGTATATATTGTCAGTAATGTATATTGTTAGTTCTAAAGGCTGTAATGGTCTCTGTTAGTGAACTGGAATTGAGAACTTTTATAGTTTTCAATGATATATGGTGCTCGTTTTCCGCTTTCGCAAGGGCGTTTTGGACCTTCTTTGCCGCTTCCATAAGGACGTGATTAAGTACTGTTAACCTGCATTACCGCTTCCACAAGGACGTTTTGTATTTGGAAACTGTTTCTATGGTTATACCACCTCTTTTATACTATAACCATTTCTGTCTAAAATAACAAAACTTTCGCAAATATTAAAAATTAAAGTTTTGTGAATAGAGTTATTACAATTTACCCATCTATATATGTCACTACCTAGGTGACATAATTATTAATATTACGAGAACTCCATGTCACCTAAATCTAATTTATCCTAATGTGAAAGATGGCTTTAAGGAAAGATTCTTACTAAACATCCGAATGCGAAAGAGCAGTTCAAGAAAATTTCTAATGTGAAAGAGCGTTCTGAACAAAAGATTCTTCGAGTCTATCCCTACCAAATTCTGATAACGATGTATTTGGATATGTGGATCGATTGAGAAAGTCTAACAACTACTTAAATTAAAGGAGTTGGTTTTAAAACTTAAATTGTTCAAAACCTCATCCGTCCTCGTGAATGGAATTATTTTCGCAAAATTCCAACACAAACATAGCAATGCGATGGGAACGATTTTTTTTCCAAAATTCCATTTTTGTGGATTTTTTTAATGCCCGTTGCTGCCCCGTCCACTTTAAGGTGTTAAGTGCATCCTCCTTTTCAATGAGTTTTCCGGAGTTTAGCTTTTAATAAGGGTTAGATTTTGAAAAATTTAAATAATAAGTTTGGAAGATTGAAATAACATGTTATTTAAAATTTAAAGTTTTAAATAAAAAATTTCAAAATATATATGAATTTTTTTAATAAATAATTATTTTAGTAATAATAATTTAATTTTATGGTCACATTAAGTTAAATAATAAGTAAATGAAATGATTTGTTTTTGTTATAATTGATTTTTATTGTTTAAATTGCAATTTTGATTGTAACAATGAATTCAAATTTCTTAATTATCCATCTGTGAGTGAGTATCTTTTTGAAATTGATTTTTAGTTATTCAAATTGTAATTTTAATTGCAAAAATAGATTCAACCCCCTTAATTACCCATATGACCCTACAAATATGTAATTCAGCCCCATTAATTTACCTATATAACATTGACAATATTCAATCAAATTTTGAAAAAATCACAAAAAACTAAATGCAAATTATCAACTATTTATTAATAAAATTTTAAAAATAAACATACCTTATCTTTTAAATTGAATTTATAACTTCATTTAAAAAACCATAATTTTAATTATACAATTAACTTCGCCAACTTCAATGAAAATTGACTTTACGTCCATGGAAAGTGACTATGACTATTTTATTAGAACCTTCTTCCCCGTTACAACTTCTGGCGTGCACTGCTCTCATGAATACATAATGCAAAAACATAGAATATATGACAAATTGTCTTTAAAATATACCATTTGTTTTACATTTCTGTCGTTAAATAATCGGAGGATTTTGATTTTTATCAAATAATTTAGAGCATCCCCGACAAAAAAGCTTGAGAGAACGTGTCGAGAAGGATCTCAACCTGAGCCTTCTCTAGTGAACATAGTAGCGATGTGGATTAATATTTTACTGAAAGTGTTATTATTATAAAATTATAATTAAAATATTTAAAAAACATTTATTTTTAATTATGGATAAGTTTTTAATATTAAGAGAAGAATCCATTTTCATGAGTTTTATAGTGACAATTATGGACAAAAAAATTTATTAGGAAATTTTAAAAATCTAAGTTAAGTTCACTAATTTTTGGAATTTTGGGTGTTCTATTGGTTTAGTAGGGTATTGAATCAATTTCTAACGTCAAAATTGGGATTAAAACATAGGTACATTCCAATTTTGCAAAATAAAACACTCCAAGTTCTTGAAAAAAATGGTAGTTCCATTTAGATTGTCGAATTTTTAGACATCTCCATTCCTAAAACACTGTTTCTAGAAGGACTTCCATCTCTTTCAACTATACTCACCTAGAGATCATCATCATATCTCACACTATGAGAATTAAGAGAGTTAAGGATGAAAATTATACCATCAAATCTCACATTTTAAACTATTATTATAAAATAAATTCATTAATAATTTAATTTGTTTTATCAAATTTATTCATATTTTAAATTATTATTATGAAATAAATTCAAAAATTTATTAACTTATTTTATCAAATTTATTTTTATTAATATTTTATTTTTTCTAATAACAATAAATTCATTTCAATTCAAATAAATTATACAAATTCAAATAAATTATAGTAATTTATATTTACAATTCCAACCATCACAAGTAAGTAAATTGAAGAGAGAAAAATTTAAAAGAAAGACGAGATTATAATTCAAAACAACCAAATCGAGGAGAAAAATATAAAAGAAAGGCCCAAGAAAAAAATAGTTCAAAACTTATACTCGGGATAGGTGTGCAGACCTGGAACCCGCTTCTAGGTTAGAATCTGGAATCCATTTTGTTTACGGCTCTTATAATCATGATATACCTGACACAAATAATCCCAGTTTCAATATGCTAATAATCGGGAGCAAATTGAGAAGTGCTCGAAATAAGTTTTGTTGGAAAAAGTAATTACTTGCAGGAGCTGTTCTACATCTCCGCATATTTTGGCAGAGTTCGAACTTAAATTTTAAATTTTAGGTAAATAGTTACAGTAATTAATGTCGATACTGTAGTTTCACCTAAAAGCAATTTTAGTTTGCCTAGAAGTTTGTAAATCAATCAGAAAGAAACTCAGAGAGAACTGTGAACAGAGTGTTAATCAATAAAAATGTGGAAATTGTAAAACCGATAAATAGTCGAAATAAACTTGTCGAAGTGAAGTAAGTAGATAAAACCTACCAGTAATAATTTGTAAAATAAAAGAGATAGACTTGTCTCATCCAAGTTGGGGAACGAAATTTTGATTTAAACAAACTTACAGTTATAAAATTACTGTACATGTACATTCGATCATACTACAAAATTTCGTATTCCCATGCCTCCAGTTTTCCATCGCAAGTCACAAACGACAGCAGTTTATGAATTTCATCAAAACAAAGTATGCATAATGCCCAATCTAAATAGCTACAAAGTAAGCTGGAGTCTATCTCTGTGCGAAGGATCTTCTGAAAGATGCTCATAGATCTCCAAGCGGGCTGAGGGTTTCAGCGATGGTATCCAGCCTTGGCTTCCATGGAGACTTCCAAGCGGCACCTTGAATTGATGGAGCCGCCACTATATTTTCATTCACGATTTTGACGTTCTTGGCCGAAAGAAATGAAGCGAGTTCTTCTTTTCTGATTCGAAGCTTCACACGCACGCTCGATCTGTTGTAGGAAGATGAAACAATCCTGACGCCGCCTCTTATTGTAATGTTATCAATTGCAGGGTCATCTGCTACTCCTTGTTTCATTGAGTCTGTGGCTGTGGCTCTGCTTGCAACAAGCGGTGTATGTAACCTCGAACTGGATCTTGATCTTGCAAAGTGCCCGCTATTGTTATTGTAATTCATGAGTTCATTCTCTTGGAATGGGAAAGGAATGAGATAATAGAGATGACCAGCTACAAGTTCTGCCCTTTCTGGAAGAGGAAGACCAGAGGCGGCTGTCTCGAATATCCCATGATTTGGATAATCGACGAGTATTTCTTTAACAGAAACAGAAACAGGACTACGCAGCTTCATCATTACTGTTCCGTCGGCCTTCATTATCTTTATCCGTCGACTGTGGCGGTAAAAGAGTCCTCGCAGTGGCATCAACAATTGAACCATTCTTCTCTGTATTTGTATTCGAATTCTGGTACCCTGTTCTTCGTATGCATTATGCGTTTATATAGAGCGGTGCAATGGATGAGGAAAACATAATTGGACTTGAATTCCATCAATAATTAGCATAACTCTTAGACTTACTATTTCAATTAAATCATCAATCTGCAATTTAGAGTGAAAGTCGTACGGGCCAATAATTTAATTTGGTAGTTTTGTCGGATTTTATGAAACCATTACCAGATCTATTAACGAAAGTGCTGACTCCACCTCCATGTGCGCATCCTTATCAGTTTTTGGTATGAAAGACCCGACGAATCTTTTCAAAAACGCTTCTTCACAGCGAGAAAATTAGATTTTGCTAACGTGGCATAAGAAGGAATAAATTTTGGGGAACCCCTTTCACATTAGGATGCCTAAATCTGATCTTCGTGAGTCGGCCCGAGGAATCTATTCTAAAGCCCCCTTTCACATTCAAATGGATTTTGGTGAGGAGGCATGAGAATCTTTTCTCATATCCCTTTGATCATTAGCGTACACTCGGTTTTGGTGACGTGGAGTTGCCTTTCTTACTAGAGATTGAAGGAAGTTTCCAAACAATATGGTGGTAGCCAAGCTAGATGTCATTGCCATTCCCATGACACAATGAGCAAATATTCCAAGGGTTTGACCCTTGTTTTAGTGGTCGGGCTTCTAGGCACAGTGTATGGTTTCCCGAACCTTCTTCTGTGAAGGACGTGTCTGGACCCTAGTGACTCCCCTCGCCACATCCTGGGGAAGTTGCTGAGGTGGGACTGTTTGACTTCGGGGTCCTTTTCTGGTGGGCTTTAGTTCTGGGGGCTTGAAAATGTCCGAACAAGTGCCTTCCTCCCGCTTCCGCCGAAAGAGAAATACAAAATGTATCAAAGCCCAGGAGGGGCGATACCACTATGTGCTCGGACACGATATCTACATGGACAGAGTAACATCTCTCTGTTCCCGTGCTCTGGTTGGGCGTTTAGAGTACGCTCGGATGAACAAATTGGCATGGGTGGAGTGGGCTACTGTAAACTGGAAACCCCTGATTGACTATGTTCCTACAATCAACTTATTATCTAGAGGATGGATAGTATTTGTCTTTCTTGAGGAGGCACATTGTACCCGCATCCTGGAAGGAATCTGGCGCATGCGGGCTGGCTCCTTGGTTCTCGACTGCTGGCACACCGGGTTCGATCCTCTCAGAGAAAGAATCTCAAAACGCCACTTGTGGGTATTGCTCCCACATCTGTCATTCCCTCTGTGGAATAAAAACGTGTTGGAAGGCATTGCTAACTCTATTAGACGATTTGTGGCTGTGGAGACGGACTTTCTCCTTGCTTTTGATAAAAGGATCGCACGAGTACTTGTCGAGTTGGATGTATCCCTGGGCTTACCTGCAGAAGTGGAAATCCTTTGCGGGGAGCGTCTTTTTATCCAGAAGCTCGACTACTTCCGAGTGCCATTCAGATGCAGTATCTGTCATGAGATCGGACATCTTCGACGCCATTGTCACTCTCTCCACCCAAATGATACTGATTCTGGCTTTGATGAACTCCAGACTGTGGGGGCATTGAAAAATTCTAGTTTATCAGGCTTTTCTCCAGGTACTCTCAATGCATCTCCTATTCCAACTGATATTGTCTCGGCTTCTTATTTAGATGCTATTGATGGGCTGATTTTGTCCCATACTAAAGGAACGCAATTGGACCCCTCTCAGCCTCCATGTATAAAGTTGGGCTCACAATCTTCCTCACCCCCGGATGATGTCTCTCCTATTGAATCTGTCTCTTCGGTTTCGCATCCCCATACTTTTGGTATCCCATCTTTGGAGGGGGACTGTTCTACTCCCATACAATCCTCGACTTTGTCTTTACTTCCGTCTCCGGCCTCACCTTCTCAGGCTTTACCTATTCCTTCACTGTCTTCTTTGATTGAGTTTCCGCCTCTGGTAACCAGTGATTTGCCCCCTTCACACTCCCCCTCCCCTATAAGCCCTACTACCTCCCCCTCTTTCTCCGACCCTTCCCTCAAACACTCTCTCTCCATTTTCACTGCCACTACTCCGACCTCTCCTTCTACACTACACCTGAACTCTATTCGTTTTGCAAATGTCACGGTCAGGAAAAAAAGAGAAAAAAAGGGTAAGTCGCAGGTGGACCTCTCCTCTGCATCACCCCCCTATATTACTCTCTATGTCCGCTTAAAAGATGCTGCCCGTAACTTGCCTCCTTGGGGACTTAGAGCATCATCTCCCCAACAGGGTGATCCATGAAGATAGTCTCTCTCAACGTTAGGGGCCTTGGAGGCAAGGCCAAACTACACTGCCTCTGCACTCTATTCAGCGCTCTTAGCCCGGATATGATTCTTCTCCAGGAAACCATGTGTAGCTCCTTTCCTGCCTTACTGGCTTTCTCCAAGCTTCTCCCCTCCTGGGAGTTCTGTGCTATTGGCGCCACTGGCCTCTCTGGAGGTCTCCTATCGGCTTGGAACCCTCATAAGGTCCGATGTCGAGCCTACCAGACTTGTGCGGGCCTCCTGATTCAGGCTTCTTTCCGAGGACTCTCCTATCCCATCACGGTCCTTAATATATATGGCCCCTATAAAGACTGTGAAGCTTTCTGGGAAAAAGCTCATAGAAGTGGGCTCCTCAGCTCTCCAAACCTGATTCTTGGTGGAGACCTAAACCTCACATTGCACTCTTATGAGATCTGGGGTCATAAATCTTCTCCATATCCCCTCTCTAGCCACTTCTTAACACTGTTTGACTCTCTTGGCCTGAGAGATCTTGCTCCTCAATGTGTAGGCCCTACGTGGCGTAATGGCCATGTTGGGACTGAGGGTATAAGCAAAAGACTAGATAGATTTCTGATCTCAGGCTCCTTAATACCCTCCTTGGGGATCCATAGGGTTTGGACTCATTGCTTGGATATTTCTGACCACTACCCTATTGTCCTGAAATGGAACAAGCAAAGAGCCTCCTTTAACTACCCTTTCAAGTTTAACCGTTCCTGGCTCAATGACCCTGCTTTCACTGATTGGTTATCGACAAGATGGTCCCTCCTCCACCTGGGTGACTCTGTCTCGGATCTGGACTCTCTCCTATACAAGCTCTGTACTCTAAAAAATGAAGCTAAAGGTTGGATCAAAGACAAACAGGTAAGGCTTGATAATGACTTATTTAAAATTGAACTGGCCATTACCTCTCTCCTTTCTAGCTCTTCCAGTGGCATTTTATCTTCTGAGGACATGGCTCTACTCGCCCAACTCAGATCTGAAAAGAAACTGATCTTGAATCATTCTCTTCTCACTTGGCAATTGAAAAGTAGAGCAAAATGGGCACTAAAGGGGGATTCGAATACTAAATACTTTCACATGTTGGCTTCTGGTAGGAGAAATCAGAACTCGATTTGGTCTCTATCGGATGAGACTGGTAATAATTATGAGGATGAGACTGCCCTAAAAGAACTGGGACAAGCACACTTTGCAAATATTTTCAAAGATGATGGAGGAACCTACTTATCCCAACAACTCAAGGTAGTCCAACTTTTCCCTAGGATGATCCTAGATGTGAAAGCCACGGATCTTACTTGTCAGGTTTCACTTGGGGAGATTGAACTAGCTCTAAAATCTTTTAAAAAAGATAGAAGTCCAGGTCCGGATGGTTGCCCTGTTGAGTTCTACTTGCACTTTTTCGATCTCTTGGGAAGGGAACCCCTGTCTACTGTCTATTCTACTAGAGTCACTGGAATCATTCCCACTTCTCTGAACACCACCTTCATTGCTCTGATTCCTAAAAGAGACAAGCCGCAGACCTTTGCTGAATTTAGACCCATCTCTTTGTGCAATCTCCTGTATAAATTAATCTCTAAAGTTATTGCGGTTAGAATCAAACCCTTCCTAGACTCCGGTATTTCGCGGGAACAATATGGGTTCCTCAAAAACCGTTAGATTGTTGAACCTATTGGAATTGTACAGGAATCACTTCACTCTATCAAATCTAAAAACCTTTGTGCTTTCATCCTCAAGCTCGATTTGATTAAAGCCTTTGATCGGGTCAACTGGACTTTTATTCGCCTCATTCTGATTCAGATCGGTGCTCCCCTTCAGACTGTCAATTGGATTCTAGGTTGTCTCTCCTCAGCTACCTTTGCTATTCTGATCAATGGTACCCTCTCAAATTTTTTCCCTGCTTCACGAGGCATCCGTCAAGGCTGTCCCCTTTCACCCTTGCTTTTTATCCTGGTCATCGAAGGTCTTAGTCTCCTAATTACTGATGCTCGAAACCATGGACTTATTCGAGGGATCCATATTTCTCCCTCTCTTGCTCTATCTCATCTTCTTTTTGTGGATGATGTTATTCTAATGGGCACTGGATCTCTTCAGGAATGGGTAGCTTTTGATGTCATACTTGAAACTTTCTGCAAAGATTCGGGAATGTCCATCAGTCTGGAAAAATCTGTATTCCTCCATAACAATATTCCAGCATCGGAGCTCATGAAGCTATCCAGATTCATTCCTTACCAAAAGCTCCCTATCATTATTGGCTTCAATTATCCTGGGTTTTACATCAAACCCCTAGGATACAGATTTAGGGACTGGAACTGACCGGTACAAAAATTTGAAAATAAAATCAGTCTTTGGACCCACAAGATGCTCTCACTGGGATGCAGGCTGATACTAGTTCAGTCCATACTCTCTAGTATTCCGGTTTACTGGATGGGTCTCGCACCTATACCGGTTTCTACTATGCACAAGCTCAGGAGCATTACCTTCGCTTTCTTATGGGGATCCTCTGGAAATAACCGAAGATATCACCTGGCAAGCTGGTCTGATCTCTCTTGGACAAAGAAATTTGAAGGGTGGGGAATTAAGAACCTCTAATAGTTCAGCATTGCCCTACGTCTCAAAAATTTCTGGAGGGTCCTCTTCAGTGATAGTCTTTGGCATCGAGTCCTCACTACCAAATATTTGAAGCAGGGCTCTGTGGTTTCTTGGCTTTGAGGAAAAAAGTTCAGTACTCGTGATGTTTCTGCAATTTGGAGGGGGTTCATTCAAACCATTCCCTAGATGGGACGCCATCTCGCATGGCAGGTTGGGAATGGCAACGATATTTTGATTGGCATCGACCCAGTGATAGGTACCTCAACCTCTCACCTCTTTCCTGATGGTCTGAGATCTTATCTTGAAGATCTGGATATAAAAACTCTTGCTCAGGCTCACAACACCTTATCGGATGCCCATCACTACTGGTATTCGGCTGAAGAATTATATCTGGACGGTGAATGGAAAAATGTTTGGTACAGGTTCACTAGAGATCTGGATCTAAATGGTATTCGTCTTTCTACTGATTCCGATTCTCTGATATGGGATTATAATAAAAAAGATGGAACGATTTCTGTAGATAAAGTTTATGATTGCATTGTGAACTCTTTCAATCAAGCACTGAGAAGTTGACTGTACATTTAATTTTGGTCCAGACTCCTTCCATACAAAATCGGTTGCTTCTCCTGGTTGGTATTGAGAAACAAGGTACTCACTTGGGACAATTTACAGAAAAGGGGTAAGTTGGGACTTGGTATTTGTTCTTTATGTTTTTCAAATGAAGAGACTGTAACTCACCTCTTCTCTCATTGTTCGGTATGGAAATGCGTTCTGGGGCTCTTATATGATCAACTTCAGCTGAATTTTCTTCTCGAAGCTGTTTCTATCACTGAGTTTATGGAATTTTGGGCTTCTAAATACCCATGCAGCTCTGCTTTCTTCTATATCCCTCACCATGTGATTTGGGCTATCTGGAAAGCTCATAACTAGGTTATCTTTGAAGGGAAAAATGTGTCTGTTCTTGGCATTTTCCATCAGATTTTATATGCTGCCCAGATGACTCCCTCTCGGCTTGTCATAAAGGATGGGAAAATAAAAGTTGCTAGACGGATTGGACCAAGACCCCGCATGACTTTTCCATGTGGTTACTTTGATGGTGCTTCTACTTCATCAGCAACAGGTATTGGATACAGCTTATTCATTAACGAGAATCACCATCTGGATTTCGCACTGGGGGTCGGATATGGATCCAATACTAAGGCAGAACTTCTGGGCCTGTGGGCCCTACTGCACTCCTCCCAAATGATGGGAATCCCACTAGCCCACATATACGGTGACTCACAAATCATCATCAATTGGGCAAAGGGATACACTGCTCTCTCCCCACAAGAACTTCTTCACTGGTGTAGGGAATCTCAAAAGCTTATTTCAAGATTTTAGGATCTCTCATTCAGTCACATCTATCTTGAACACAATCAGATTGCAGACCGTCTTTCAAAAACAGCTCTCACTCTCTCCCCTGGATTTGGCTGTTTCTCTGAATTTATAGATAACCAATTGGTCACATGTGACTCTTTCCAGCTCATTTGAGCCATGTTTTTTTTTGGGGAGCTTCCTCCTCTATTGGATACTTGCTCTGTTATTATCTGAGTGGCTTCTTTTGGATCGCAGATCTGATCCTCTTGGTTCACGATAGATAGGCTTATTTGAGATTGATCCTTTTCATGATGAGACAGTTTTCTGATGGGAAATTACACTTACTATTGCATGCCATTCCCCCCGGCTGCGACTGGATGTGATTCTCTCCTGACTAGTTGTATTCTCTTGTGATGTAACCCTTCTTGGGTGGGTGTTATCAATGCCCTTTGATTCCTAATAAGAATAACAAGGACAAGCTTTTTCTTCCTGGAAAAAATGAAGATGTTATATAGTCACCATAATTAACCTATGTTGAAATTTGATACTTACTAATGATAGTTAAATGTTGATATTTTATTTTTTAATGTCATTAATATTTATATTCAAAGTTCACACACACACACACACACACACACACATATATATAATTTTTATTAATAACAATGGATAACATTGCCACATATATCATTGTTATATATTATTATTATGAATGTGTTTTTATATTTTTACTTTTAATATGAAAATATTTTGAGGTAAACTTACTTAGTTATGGTTCTTAGGCCTATGGTATTTAGTGGTACATTGTATTGTTTGTGAATAAGTGTATTTAAATGTTTAGAGGATAAACCTTTTTGGTCATTATGTGTGTCATTGATTTAAACATTATGTTTATTGTGTTTTTTTTATTATATCTTTTAATTTTTTATATATATATTATATGAGACAAAATTAAAATTTAATGTCAAACAAAAGACAATATTAAAATTAAAACATCATATAAAAATTGATTGAGATATAAAGTAAAACATTAAATTCAACTTTGTCATAAACATCTTAACTTCATAAAAAATTATCTCAAAAATTTGGAACAAAAAGCCATTATAGAAAAGAGCAATTTTAACCAATTTTGGTTTACTTCATGATGTTGCACTTGAAGTCATGTCCTTGAGTCATATCAACCCTCAAGCACTCGCGATTTTGCAAATCCCATAAAATATTGTGGTTAGTGGTTACCTAAAACGAGATAATGTTTTACGTTTGGGATTATTATTTCTCTCGTCATCTTTTCAACTATTTTTTGGAATTTTATATATAAGTTGTTAAGACTACATAAAGGTAGTGCAATAAGGGTATTTGAGAGAACTGAATCTAATTTTATAAGCAAATTAAAATTTAAACAATAAAAAATAAAATCCGATTTCACATTTTGGTTATAACTATCAAAAAAGTCCAAAATATAGAATGTTTAGACAACTCCCTTAAAAAGAACCAAAATAAGCCTTCACAACCTTTCTGACATATTAACAAGTACTGTCATTACTAAGCAGTGTCGTTCCCATTAGCAATTGAGAAGCAAACCACCCAGTATTCCAAAGAGAATCCCAACAAAATCTTTGTGAATACATCGTCGAGTGGTACAACAACATGGGATTACTTATATTATTGCAATGTTGCATGCTTCAACCTGAGATTCAACTAATGTTCTATCCCCCTTGTACCTCCTAGTTGTGTAGTGTACAATTGTGGCAAGAACAAAGTAATTTGTTACCACTACATAGGTCATTAATAGCATTGATGATGAGGAAGATGATCTCTCCCCTTGGAATAGTGGTGCTCTCAGAGAGATGGAGATTCATGAGAGTATTGGTCCAAGTCACATCTTTGAAGAGGGGAAAGGAAGTCTTAAAACCCCCTACCACTTCTAGAGACCAACCAAAATACTTTGTTCCCACAACCATGGGTCCTACAAAACAAAGTTTTCTCAAGGAAAGGAAGTGACACAAAGTGGACGAAAGATATAAGAAAACCACCAACAATGGATTCATCAAGTGACCAAAAGAATGATGAAGATGCCTAAGAAATATAAGACATAGGCCAAGTTTCTTCTTGTCCTAGGAATACTTTATATAATCCCATTGACATAGCCTTTTATCAAGACCCTTCACATTGGTAGAACATTATGTTGTTGTTTCTTATCTCCACTCATTGGAGTGGAATCATGAGTACAACCAACTGCTACTTAAGTTTGTCGCCTTAATATTTCTTAAACATAGTGAGGGGAATGCTTTCAATACAACCTTCAGAGATCAAAACATGACAGTTGGAGGAAGAGACCTTGAAAAAAATTCTACCTAAAGGGATCCAAGATGAATATTTTGAAATCTTAAATATGATGGGAACAGGGGATGTATTTCAGCTACCATATGATGAGGTTTGTGAGTTAGGTAGATGATATTCAAGAGGAAACTCTAAGATTGGTAAGAATCCTAGATAACTTTCTTCTCAAGTTTTGAAATATGTTGCAAGAACAAGAGTTACCAGAGATGAAATCAATAATTTATTTGAAATTTATAAAACTAATATTATCATCTCTATAAATTCACAATTGAATATTTTGCAGTTAAAGAAAAATCAAGAGGAATTTGAAGAAGAAGTTTTCCCTCAATGCGGAAAGAAACATCTTGCAAAGATTGGTCTCTTGGTAGTCTCAAATGTTGTGGCATGTGGGAATGAATCATCCAATGGACAACTGCTCTTCCTTACCTAGGATGAAAGAAACATATCAAGGATATCCATAATATGTAGCAAGTTCACTTTACACAATGACACTACAATATCTATGGAAACCATAGCCTACATGTATCGTTCAAAATTATTTCCTTCCATTTTCTTATCCTGATAATCAATCATGGAATACTCATCTACCATGAAATCCATGGAAGTCTTAGCATAACTCCTACTAGCCTTTGCAACAAGGTCAACATTTCCCATTTTCCAATATAATGGTTAATTTTCCTCATGTTTCAACACAAAGAAAACCTACATACTTTCCACAAGCTCTTCAACAACTTATTTTCCCATCAAGATCAACCACACAAACCAATCAGCTACACCTACTACAATTTCATTCTCATCAAACTTCTTCATGCCCTCCAATTTGTTTTTCCAACCCATCCCTAACAATAATAAAGAATTACAATATGCTTACAGTGTTCAATTACAAAATTTTCCTACCTTTCCCGCATGTTCTACCTCACCTACACCATTGGAGGAAATTCATATGAGGTCTAGAGAGGTTTTAAATCAAAGAGTTGTAGGGATCCTGTAAGAAAATGAAATTTATTCTAGTCCTTAGCAACAAGAAGATAGGATAAACAAGACATGCATAACATTTGATGAAGTAGAGACATTGGAACCAAAAATTGAAGAACTTATTGCATCTTTCTCACCAGATCTAGATATCTTATGCATTCAGGAAGATCAATTTTATGAAGGAATTCATGACATGACAACTATGAGAAACCAATGAAGAAAATATTCTGTTGAAGCTTTATTTCAATCTATCATCAGTCTAGAAAATCACTCCATATTTCAACAATTCTTGGCGCTGCCTCTCATATCTTGGTTTTTGTTAAGATACATTTTTTTAGATTTGGGTATGAGCATACTTAAGACCTTGCTTCAAAAATGGGTTCAATGGAACTACTCCTATACTTAGATATATTTCATTTTCAAGTAAGGTAGGGTAAGATAGTGTGGAAAAATAAATAAATAAAGAAAACAATAAAGAGAAAAAATAAGTCTAGTTTTGAAAACTAGTTTACTTGTGAAGTTGGAGAGGAGGTTTGCTTGAAAATCATGTTATTGGATGACAAGGTTCACAATAAGTTTTTCAAGTTTCATGTTGGTTCTATTTTTCACTATGGTTCTTCATGATGAGATCAAAGAACTATGTGGAATGCTTTCAATACAACCTTCAGAGATCAAAACATGACAGTTGGGGGAAGAGACCTTGAAAAAACTTCTACCTAAAGGGATCCAAGATGAATATTTTGAAATCTTAAATATGATGGGAACATGCGATGTATTTCAGCTACCATATGATGAGGTTTGTGATTTAGGTAGATGATATTCAAGAGGAAACTCTAAGATTGGTAAGAATCCTAGATAACTTTCTTCTCAAGTTTTGAAATATGTTGCAAGAACAAGAGTTACAGGAGATGAAATCAATAATTTATTTGAAATTTATAAAACTAATATTATCATCTCTATAAATTCACAATTGAATATTTTGCAGTTAAAGAAAAATCAAGAGGAATTTGAAGAAGAAGTTTTCCCTTAATGCGAAAAGAAACATCTCGCAACGATTGGTCTCTTGGTAGTCTTGAATGTTGTGGCATGTGGGAATGAATCATCTGATGGACAACTGCTCTTCCTTGCCTAGGATGAAAGAAACATATCAAGGATATCCATAATATGTAGCAAGTTCACTTTACACAATGACACTACAACATGTATGGAAACCATGACCTACATGTATCGTTCAAAATTATTTCCCTCCATTTTCTTATCCTCATAATCAATCATGGAATACTCATCTACCATGAAATCCATGGAAGTCTTAGCATGACCCCTACTATCCTTTGCAACAAGGTCATCATTTCCCATTTTCCAATATAATGGCTAATTTTCCTCATGTTTCAACGCTAAGAAAACCTACATACTTTCCATAAGTTCTCCAACAACTTATTTTCCCATCAAGATCAACCACACAAACCAATAAGCTACACCTACTACAATTTCATTCTCATCAAACTTCTTCATGCCCTCCAATTTTTTTTTCCCAACCCATCCCTAACAATAATAAAGAATTACAATATGCTTACAGTGTTCAACTGCAAAATTTTCCTACCTTTCCCGCATGTTCTACCTCACCTACACCATTGCAGGAAATTCATATGAGGTCTAGAGAGGTTTTAAATCGAAGAGTTGTAAGGATCCTGGAAGAAAATGAAATTTATTCTAGTTCTTAGCAACAAGAAGATAAGATCAACAAGACATGCATAACATTTGATGAAGTAGAGACAATGGAATAAAAAATTGAAGAACTTATTGCATCTTTCTCACTAGATCTAGATATCTTATGCATTCAGGAAGATCAATTTTATGAAGGAATTCATGACATGACAACTATGAGAAACCAACGAAGAAAATATTATGTTGAAGCTTTATTTCAATCTATCATCAGTTTACAAAATCACTCCATATTTCAACAATTCTTGGCGCTGCCTCTCATATCCTGGTTTTTGTTAAGATACATTTTTTTAGATTTGGGTATGAGCATACTTAAGACCTTGCTTCAAAAATGGATTCAATGGAACTACCCCTATACTTAAATATATTTCATTTTCAAGTAAGGTAGGCTAAGATAGTGTGGAAAAATAAATAAATAAAGAAAACAATAAAGAGAAAAAATAAGTTTAGTTTTGAAAACTAGTTTACTTGTGAAGTTGGAGACGGGGTTTGCTTGAAAATCATGTTATTGGATGACAAGGTTCACAATAAGTTTTTCAAGTTTCATGTTGGTTCTATTTTTCACTATGGTTCTTCATAATGAGATCAAAGAACTATGTGGAATTCTTTCAATACAACCTTCAGAGATCAAAACATGACAGTTGGGGGAATAGACCTTGAAAAAACTTCTACCTAAAGGGATCCAAGATGAATATTTTGAAATATTAAATATGATGGGAACAGGCAATGTATTTCAGCTACCATATGATGAGGTTTGTGAGTTAGGTAGATGATATTCAAGAGGAAACTCTAGGATTGGTAAGAATCCTAGATAACTTTATTCTCAAGTTTTGAAATATGTTGCAAGAACAAGAGTTATAGGAGATGAAATCAATAATTTATTTGAAATTTATAAAACTAATATTATCATCTCTATAAATTCACAATTGAATATTTTGCAGTTAAAGAAAAATCAAGAGGAATTTGAAGAAGAAGTTTTCGCTCAATGCGGAAAGAAACATCTTGCAACGATTGGTCTCTTGGTAGTCTCGAATTTTGTGGCATGTGGGAATGAATCATCCGATGGACAACTGCTCTTCCTAACCTAGGATGAAAGAAACATATCAAGGATATCCATAATATGTAGCAAGTTCACTTTACACAATGACACTACAACATCTATGGAAACCATGGCCTACATGTATCGTTCAAAATTATTTCTCTCCATTTTCTTATCCTCATAATCAATCATGAAATACTCATCTACCATGAAATCCATGGAATTCTTAGCATAACCCCTACTAGCCTTTGCAACAAGGTCAGCATTTCCCATTTTCCAATATAATGGCTAATTTCCTCATGTTTCAACACAAAGAAAACCTACATACTTTCCACAAGCTCTTCAACAACTTATTTTCCCATCAAGATCAACCACACAAACCAATCAGCTACACCTACTACAATTTCATTCTCATCAAACTTCTTCATGCCCTCCAATTTTTTTTTCCAACCCATCCCTAACAATAATAAAGAATTACAATATGCTTACAGTGTTCAATTGCAAAATTTTCCTACCTTTCCCACATGTTCTACCTCACCTACACCATTGCACGAAATTCATATGAGGTCTAGAGAGGTTTTAAATCGAAGAGTTGTAAGGATCTTGGAAGAAAATGAAATTTATTCTAGTCCTTAGCAACAAGAAGATAATATCAACAAGACATGCATAACATTTGATGAAGTAGAGACATTGGAACCAAAAATTGAAGAACTTATTGCATCTTTCTCACCAGATCTAGATATCTTATGCATTCAGGAAGATCAATTCTATGAAGGAATTCATGACATGAAAACTATGAGAAACCAAGGAAGAAAATATTATGTTGAAGATTTATTTCAATCTATCATCAGTCTACAAAATCACTCCATATTTCAACAATTCTTGGCGCTGCCTCTCATATCCTGGTTTTTGTTAAGATACATTTTTTTAGATTTGGGTATGAGCATACTTAAGACCTTGCTTCAAAAATGGATTCAATGGAACTACTCCTATACTTAAATATCTTTCATTTTCAAGTAAGGTAGGGTAAGATAGTGTGGAAAAATAAATAAATAAAGAAATCAATAAAGATAAAAAATAAGTTTAGTTTTGAAAACTAGTTTACTTGTGAAGTTGGAGACGAGGTTTGCTTGAAAATCATGTTATTGGATGACAAGGTTCACAATAAGTTTTTTAAGTTTCATGGTGGTTCTATTTTTCACTATGGTTCTTCATAATTATTTCTTTTGTACTCGTATTGGATGATGTGCAATTAATTAAGGCCCACCTTCTAATGGGCTTGTCATATCGACCTCAACACATTATTTGGGCAACAAGACTTGAGTTATGTATAGTAACTTGGAGTCTACATGCAACAATGGTAAATTCCCTTGCTGATAGTCAAGGGAATACATCAATGTCTCTTTTTGTCAGATCCTATAGGTGACTCAACTTCAACACATCCATTTGTACTTTCTAGGTTGTACTATTGTACCTTAACAACTTATTGTCATCATTGGTGAGTTGTCTCACGTTGGTTAATGATTTCCATTATTGATTAGTATCAAATGAAGTTTCTCCATGTTCAAATTCAAGAGCATTCATTCACATGGATTAACTAGTACATAATCTCATATATTGGATGAGTACTATATTTCTATTGTTCCAACAATTTAGAAAAATCTTCTTTCTTATGATTTTCTACCAGTCAGTATCCCACCACTACACTTGCAAGACTCCCACCTTTAGTATCATCTATAGAATTAAATTAAACTTGCATAATTCCTCATTCAGATAGAAAATCAGATCCATCCCTCATTAGTTCATCCTGCATCAAGTCCAATAGACATCATTCCATCCATTCCAATCAAATCTTTCATGGAGTTAAATAGCATGAGTTTTTATTTATTTATTGAAAGTTTAGAAGAATGTCATAAAAAGACACAAAGCATTATCCACTGCCATTTTTTAAGACTATCATTTCCACTTATTTACCATTTCATCCATGTTCCTTCGAAAACCTCCCTTGTTCCATGTGAGCCATGACATCATTATACCCATGGCCTTGTTGAAGGAATAAGACAATAAAAAAATATTGTGCAGCCTCGTGCAAGTTGTGTGCTTTTGCAACTTATTCATTGTTGGAACTTGTGTGATTCTACAAGTTGTGCAACAAGAAACAACAACTAACCAACCTTACATCAAGAATATCTACAAAAACAAGTAGTAAGAGGGAAAGAAGCAACTGATACATAAGCCCAAGGAATCTACTGAAAAGAAGGAATTGGATGGCCATAAGAACCTACAATAAAAGAACTATAGTAGAAGCCACTTTCTCCTAAGAACATGGGTAAAAGAAAAAAAAAAGAGGTTTTATTTCATTTTCTTAGTTCACCCGATGCATAAAGTATAGCATAAATGTTGTGGCTACAAATAGAAGGAGAATGCATGGAAAATATTGTTGCTTATTTGTTACAAGTGAGAAATTCTGGGAATTTACGGATATCCACACTATAACAATCATACAAACAACATTATACATCCATTTCTCAACCCATTGCCTTTATCGTTCGATGGAAACACATTATTTCAAAGTGTTTCAGTACTTTTTTAATTATGGATATACAGTGTAAAGAGCTAATTTGTGCTCTATAAAATAGTCTATTTTAGAATTTCAAATTATAAGTGGGCCATCATTATCATACCATTGTTTCAAAGTTTGAGGTAGTTACAATATTTCGTTAGTTACATGAATGGATATTCCATAAAAAATCACAAATCATCATGTGCTTCAAGGATGAAGAGAGGGCTAAGAGATAAGTCATCTTTCACATGCCTCTCAAATAAGGATAGGTTACCTTTGTTTATTGCAATTGATATTTATTGTTACAATCCTTTGATAGAGGAAACATCTTATGGAACTGTCTTAAAAATAATATAAGTTGGCCTCCTTGTAATCAATCAGATTGCAAGGTTACCAATGATACATATTACAAATTCATATAAACAATGATATAACAAGAGATAAGGAATGCTAGACAAAATAACAATGCTCATATTACTCAAGAACACAAGGGGGTTCATACATCCAACCAAACCAAGTATTTATCCAGCTCTACAACCCATATATAAGATTTACAAACAATTACATAACAATTTTCCCGTTCAAATAACCGACACGACGTATGAGATCGACATAATCTACTTGTTTACAATTAGTCGACTGAAGGACATAGTTGGCTAACCAACTTAGGATCCTCTAACATCTCCCCCATCTAAAAATATTTCACAGTCCCAAAGAAATGGGGAGATGAAAATCTTGTTGTCTAAATAATTATGATCTTGTATTGTTTTTTTTCACTCTAGGATTTTCTTACTAGTGGATGGTTGTTGCTGAACATATGCTTCTACAATAGCCTCTGTAGACACTGATAATTGATGTTGTAATTCTTCCCAAGAATGGAGGGAATTTTGTATGTCTATGGTAAGAGTAGTGAGGCTAGACAATTTCTCCATATTCTTATGCATATGTAAGTCTAAAATATTAATCATGTTGGTTCCCAAGTGTTGCGTCTTTTCCTCAACATCAGAAAGAAGTTGTTTCAGATGTGGCCTGATTTTGTCGATATTGGATAGAATAGTTTGGGCCTGAATGATCCATTGATGTTCTTGTCTCTCTAATTTTTCAAGTTTATGAGTCTCTAGAATGAGTTGGTCATCAATGGTCTGTACCATTGCTTCACTGGAAACTTGTCGACGGTTTTGTAGTGAACTGATGATTTCATCGGTCTTTTGCATTCTTCAAACACCCGACCATAGTAAGTATACCAGTTCTGCAAGACATCTTTGGTGATAGCAGACTCTGCAACATATTGTATCAACAATTTGTAGGATTGAGTAATGTTGTAAATTGATTTCGGAGTAAAACAGTGGTTTCCCCAGCTTGCTGTTGTCACCTCTCTTTTAAATTTTCCTGGAATGTTGACACAACACTTTCAAAAATTAGATATGCTTTGTCAAGGGGTTTATCAGAGTCGATCCCTGTTGGAATTGAAAATAAACTGCTATGCCAAGTGCTATAGAGATAAAATTCCTATGGATTGGGGTAGAACAAAATAGACTGAATGACACCAAAAATCAATCCATTCCAATATGCAAGAGAAATAGATATATCTAACACTAAGGGATATGAAGCGTATCTTATTCTAGATGGTTGATGTAGATCTCCATTAAGCTTTTCCAACAT
Source organism: Pseudotsuga menziesii (assembly GCA_001517045.1). NCBI lineage: Eukaryota > Viridiplantae > Streptophyta > Pinopsida > Pinales > Pinaceae > Pseudotsuga > Pseudotsuga menziesii. The sequence continues at coordinate 271,187 of LPNX011229245.1, read as the reverse complement.
TCTTTCATTTACAATTCGCTCTCAACAAAAACAAACAAGACAAGCATGCTATATATCAAAGTGTTAGTCCTACTCTAGCATATATAAACCATCATGTATAAGCAACTATAACTACATCCATGGAAAAAATATTCATAGCTATACACATGCAATGGACGATAAATGGATATTTCTATTAATAATAAACACAGATAGAACAACGACAAACTATGTCACCTCGTTGAAACAGAGAAATCGAGTCCTCCACCCAGGCCTTCACCACTTCAATCCTCCATATTAATGACAATCTTACAAAGCAAAGGAAAGCTTGGGAAGATAAGCAAAGTGTGCTCCAAAGGGACAAATGGATGCAGAATCAAGCATAAACAAGTGAGGCAATAATGAACTATAGTTTCCTTTCTCTCCAAATTTATCCTCCTTCAATGCATATAATAGGCTCAATATATAGCCCTCCAATAGGCAATGGAGGGTCGAGTTGAAGCGTTTCTAGGCATATGGAAGGCCAAGAGTTAAGTTAATCGGGACTCAATGAGGAAAGCTCAATTTTTTTTTGTTTTTATGCACATTTACCAATGTACATGGGTATTGGCTCAAAAGATGCGCGTTGCTAGGAAAAATGCACCTCTTGCAGACATGAGTTGTTCCTCTAGTCTGAATGGTTCAGATTTAGAACAAATAGTACACAACGGAATTGGAATACTTTCCCTAGAATGGGTGAAGATCTGGAATGAGTGTCTTTGATGGGATAGTGTAGTTGTTTCCTGCAATGATAGCTCTTCATGGATGTACCTACATGATCACATGAAACCAATACACAAGATCAAAAAGCACTAGAAAATGTTCCACTATTCTATGTTAGTGACTAAGGAATCTAACAATAAAATACATGATAATGACACAACATACTTTATGGAAAAGAAACCAATTTTGCATTAAAGAATGAAGAATAAGTTTATGAACTTTTTCCTTAGTGTCTATATGCTCCCTCACAATGCCAATGTCTTGTCCCCAAAAGCTCCAACTTGCTCCTCCTATGCTCACCCTACTGATTTAGGCCAGAATGTCAATGCAACAGCATAACCTTGCTTTTTCTGAACCATGGATATGGGATTTATTTTACAGGATTTGGGAGGATAGGGATAGTTGAGTAAATGGTGGGTGAGGTGGATAGGAGATCCCAAAAGGATGGATCTCGAGCCCAGGTGGTTCTGAGGTGTAGGGATAAGGGATCCACGAAGGCTTCCTTCGAGAAGATTCGTGGAAACCTCTCTTTTTCATTTTTTACCAAGGGCACCGCTTCTTCCCCACTAGGACATAGCAGTGACAGGGAAGAACCGTGCATTGTATAAGAGTTAAAGGTGGTGCCATCACTTACTGCCAAAATATTAAAGGCGATAATGAAGAAGGTAACACTCATTTACTAAAAGGAAGGAGCGGTGCTGGATGTTGATATGCAGGATTGATATCTGGACCAATATTTCACTTCATGGCTTGGGATTCAGGGAAAAATACTATGTTTGGGGCCTCATCACATAATGATGACAAGATTTATGTGTAATATAATTCCCCCCAAGCATGAGGCTAGAGGGATACAATAGGTGAGATATTTGAAAGAGAAGGTTATCAATTCAAGACAAGAATCAGCTTGATAAGATATTATCAACTAGGCACATGCAATACATCAATACTTTTGACTCATGAACAAATGTGTCCTAATCATGGATGTAGACCAATACAAGGAAGATCCATGAAAGAGATTAGAAATCATGGCTACTATAATACAATGTAGATCCAAGTGATAGAGGACTCAAACTTGGGACATAGCTACCAGAAATACACTATAGATCTATGTCGAATGAACACAAATTCGAGCACAACCACGACCATACATATGTGGATCCATGCTGGGATTTCATACAATATACTCCATCACAACCTGGGGAGAAAGCTATGAGTGCTTTATCAGATACCCAGGGTCTTTGTCTCGTCTTCCACAAAGTATGATTCTATCCATGTGATTATAATGATATGAAGTCGAGCATGGTAGAAACCACTTGATTACTAGTAAATGATGTGAACCGTTAACAAGTGCAAGGAAAATCACCATTTATGTCAATGATTCCCAAGGTACCCTAGTACAGACTAATGAGTGTGAATAGATGATTTGATGTTGAACACTCAGTCAAGTCTATCGATCAAAGGTCAATGATGTGAACCTATATCGGGAGTGAGAGAATCTGTCATTGAGGCATAGAGATCTCAAGGTACTGAACTTGTTTCTAAGACTAATTTCTGGATGATGAGCTGATGTCGACAGGAATAGTCTCGTCGAAGGAGGTCCATGATGAATCCCACATCAGTGACACAAAACTCATAACAAAGTTTTGGAATGTTGTAGATAATGTAACCATAGGACTTACTCAAAAGGTACTGACACAAAGGTTGTTTTGATTACATAGGTAAAATTTCAACTTCCCTTTGAACATCGGGAAACACGACAAAAGACTTGGAAGCATTGAATCAATGAGGCGTAACACAATGTGTCAATGGACAATGTATTCTTTTGAAAGAATCAAAGGAGTGACATGACTCATGAAAGTGGATCGACTCAGAGACAAGATGATTTACCCAATTGACTGAATGAAATGCAGATAAGTGCCATGTTCAAAAGTGATGAAAAACTACCATTCTATTTGCAAAATGAATTGATTCCCTTCCCTTAATTTCCCCATCATGTTTGATGAGTGCCTCTTTTCATTTTTACGAGTTCAAAGAGGGTAACAAACACTCGTTGTAGCTCGTCCAAAGATAAGTCCATTATCATACATTTTATGAACCTAAGAAAGGAGGGGTTGTAACATCCTCGAACCTCTGACCAGCGAAGAGGATGCTACTGATGCTACTATCTACTTGGGAAATTAGCCCCATGAACATACATGTAATAAACATTGAAATGCATTGAAGTAGAACATGCATAGATGCATAATTATTCATCATATAGCAGAAGCAACTACATTCCATTCAAACATTTAGCATGTTCATCATTTTCATTAAACAACAAATACAATTTGCAGAGATGAAATAGACAAGAATACTTATCTTATGAAGAAACTTGTCCCGCAACTAGCTATGTCGCTGTAACGTTCCACCTAGCCATAGTCCAGTGTGCTCCTTAATATCTCAGCAACACTACCACCCCCGAGCTGGGCATGATTCCCCAAGGAAAAGGAAACTAAACAGGCTCACACATAGCCAAAGATATATCAAAACTCAGTCAAGCCAAAGCTATGTTTGGGTTTATCAGACCAAGAGTACACAACAACACACAACCAAGCCAACAATTTGGGTTTATCAGGTTGTCAAGAGATGGAAGCATTGTCTGCTAAGCTAGTGGGCTCACTAAAAAGGTAAGGATTCCTTCACCAGAACTAGCTTGACTCCTAAGACATCCACACACACCCAACACAAGGAATCATTCCCTTCTCTACTGCATAGTCCCTGAGGACATGACTTCCCTTCCATTGCTATTCAGGGGGTGTAGAGAAGAGAGCCAACCCTCTATCTCTGTCTATGAGGCTCCTGCAAAAAAATAGGTTTATCAAGAAGACTCCTTTCCACTCCTACACAGTCCAAAGAACAATTGCATACATGTCAATATACACCATTTCTGGGTTGAGGAAAATAGTTCAGCCAAAAAATTAATTTCCAAGGGTAAGAACAACCCACTAACAACAAATCATATCTCAAGGACGTTTTGGCCCTAACGTGGCCAAAAATGAATTCATCAACAACACCCAAGAGGATTTGGTCTCTCCTCAAAATCGTTGGATTTTTGATGATGGGGGAAAATGTCCAGGGCCCAAAATCATGAATAAAACATACAACAAACCAAATATTGGATGTCAAAAACAACTCCCAAGCTTTCCCTACGTGAGCAAATGAAGAACGTGGGTGTATGGCAGAATGGAATACATTTTTGGGAATTTTCCTTTCCAAGGAAGTTAGAACATGTTTTTAAAAAATGGGTCCTCTGCCCATTTCGAAATTTCTTCCTATACTCTTCCCACTCCATGCAATAACTAACTCAACCACATTATGGTAGAATTTAATGATTGGGGAAAAAGACAAAATGGGAAGTTGAGGGTTTGATGGGTTCTCCCTTTGACATTTGGATTTTCCCCATTGGCCCAAAGTTTTAAATAATTTCCCTCCCTATTCCTTAGGAAAATCATGCCCTTTTCATTATGGTTCCATTGACATAGATGGTTGTGGGTATTTTAATTAGAATTCATATTTACATGATGCCAAAAATTATGATGTGCTGGATAGCACGATATACCATCGACAACGATTTTAATCACCAGAACATAAAACATTAAATCAATGGTGGGGATTTTTCCTTTAGCTCCACACTGCGATTAATTACAATATATACATCATATACATTTTTTATGCAAACGTGGTCAAAACCGGGGTGTTATAGGGGTTCGTTCCCAAAAGAGGGTCTCTCAGTGTTTAGTTTAATGAGTCCAATGAAAGTTAACTCGACATCATTCATGTTTAGAGAGTCTAAACGAAGATGGAAGAAGACTTGACAGGGGTCCTTTTTCGTAAATAGTCGACCCAAACCGAAAAAGAGATAAGCTACCATTGGAAAGATGACTCTTCAAATAATTTTACAAGCATGAAGAAGACAAGTAATCGACAATCTTTTCACATTTAGGGAGTTCGAAAAGAGTTTAAAGAAGATTCAATTAGGTTTCTTTTACGTGATGAACAAGTTTTACGAGCGTGAAAAGAATCAGAAAAAGACTCAAAACTTTGATACTAGGTTTTGGGAGCATGACCAAAGTGTCGAAATAAACACTCATGGACCTTTTCTATTTTTAGAAGTACGAAAAAGTCAAAAAACAAAATTCCCCATAGATAAACTGTTTATTTTTGTCCATGCAAAACTCTAAAAAGGCTATTAGTTTTCACAAAATATTTGAAATGACTTTGATAAACTATGTGAAAGGGTATTTTTTTGATAAAAATGATAAAAATAATACAAAATCCCCTAAAAATATATTATAAAAGTTGAGTAAATAGTAAAAAACAAGTCATTTTACCATTTACCATACATTGGACAATATTTTGGGTAATTTGTAGTGCAAATTTCAACTGTATATTGTAGAACCATCGACCGTCCGTCAAGTCCAGGTAAAAGCTTGAACCCTTCCCTTCCTTTCTATGGTTTCTGTTATCACTAGAAAATTACCCAAGGTTGTAAAGGTTATTCGTAGGTAACAACAAAAACCACTTTTAAAGACAAAACTAGTTTTTTTCTCTTTCGAGAGGGATCTCTCACAAAATATTAACAAGGCTAGATATGTATAATCAAAACTGTTTGTAATTGGCAAGATTGGTTGAAACTGAACACATGACCATTGGACTATGTAGTCAAAATATGAATATAGATAAACATATATTTTGCATGGAAGTTTTAAATAGAGGAAAGGTAACTACTCATGTTGGTGTATTTGTAACTTCAGAATGTATTCACTTGTATATTTCATGTATTGTACCCCGATGTTTATTCCAGGAATTATCTATAATGTAATTGAGTCATGTCATGCCCCAATGCTCCCATAAGAATATTTTATAATGTAAACAAGTCATGTAAAGTCATTGAGGATAACCCTCCTATTGATCAAGGGTTAAAGTCCCCGCAGTTGTGGGGCCTTAGGGTTATTAGACTCTCCTAGAGAATTCGACCCTAGTGATTTATTGTCAAGTCAGGAATTAGTATAAATAGAGAGTGAGCCTCTCTATTTAACACACACTCACTCACACTCAATTGTAGCGCATAACTAAGAGAGAAGAAGTATTTGGGACAAGAGAGAGAGAATACTTCTGTCAGGAGATCATCTTACTGTTTTTGGGGCTTTGCTTTTGGTGCTGATTTTATCTTTTAGGAAGTTGTAGGGTTTTCTCCTTTATGGTTTTCCCGAGGAAAATATTTGTTTTTATTGTCTCATGTGTTTGATTTCTATTCTTGTTATTCTCTTAGATAAGATCCTAAGTTAATGCTAGCTTAAATGATAAAAATCTAACATGGTATCAAAGCTAACCTCAGAAGAAGACACTGTGCAGCTGCAGAAACCAGGGCTTCATAATTTTTGGATCTCTCTCCATAGATTTTCAGCAAAAGAAGGTTGGATTGAATCTCCTCTCCAGGGCACATATTTCTGGCGAAGAAAAATCCGATTCTGAGTATTTTCAGTTTTTGACCCGACACTGCTGCTGGAAATTAGGGCTTTCCGGAGAAGTGGAATTTTTGAGTGAGCCCAGGCCTGGATTGATCTCCTCCTCAAAATAAAAGTTTAGAGATCAAGATCAAAGTTTTTGGTTGGGTATAACTCCGGGAAAGTCAAACCCTAATTTGCTCCTGAACTAGCTTTGCAGAAATTCAGCTCCAGATACAGATCCGACATATTAACCTGGTAAGATCTAAATATTTTGAATTTCCATTTGAGGCTCTGAGTTAATATGTCTCATCATACCAAGCTTGATGAAAATATTAAGGGAGCTGATAACTTCTGAGCCTAGAAGTATAGGGTCTCCCTAGTCCTAGAAGAAAATGAGTTCGACTCTTACATCAATGAAGAGATTCAAGTTCCAGAGAGAGATGAGGCTTAAGGCCTTACACAAGAATAAATTGGTCATGGCTAAGAGGATTATTGCTGACTCAATCAAGGATCACCTCATACCACAAGTGTCCTCCCTAAAGACACCTAAAGCTATGTTTGATGCCCTGACCAAACGGTTTGAAGGGAAGAACATAAATCGAAAGATGACTCTGAGAAACCAATTAAAGAATGTAAAGATCCATAATGTAGAAACCATCTAGTGTTACTTTAAAAGAGTCTCTCAAATCAAAGAACAACTTGAAGCAGTGGATGAAGAAGTGGAGAATGCAGAGATTGTGATGACCACCTTGAATGGTCTCCCTAGATCATGGGATTCTTTCATTCAAGGGATTTGTGCCATAAATAAGCTAGTCAAGTTCAGCAGACTATGGGAAGAATGCTCTCAAGAAGAAGCTTGTATAGCAGCTCGAGAAGAAAAGATTGGAAGTGAAGATCAAGCTCTCACAATACACTCCAAGAAAAGAAGAAGAAGCTCTCATCACTCTGGAGGTAAGAAATTCCACCAGAACCATAACACTAGAAGCAATTCATCTAAAGTTAGATGTTATAAATGTGATGAAATAGGACACTTTGCAAGAGATTGTCCTAAAAGAAAAAATAAGAAGAAGGGAAACAAGAGAAGACACCATGCTCATGCTGCAGTGGATGATGAACCTTCCACAAAGAGAATCAGACAAGAAAGTGATGAAGAATATGCTCTGATTTCCGCTCTCATGGGAACTATCACACATGGAAGCAATTATTGGATTATATATAGTGGTTCTTCCAAACATATGACGAGATTCAAGGAATCCTTTGTAAAACTATCTGAACATGAATCACCTCACAAGGTGAAACTTGGAGATGACTACCAGTATCCAATAAAAGGTAGTGGGGAATCCTCCTATAAGCTACACTCTGGAAAGTCTATGAAGATGAAGGATGTATTGTTTGTACTAGGACTTAAGAAGAACCTCCTCTCCATATCTACACCAAATGCAAAAGGCATGAGGGTCACATTTGTAGATGGCCAAGTTCTCATGTGGCCAAAGGGAAAGACTATTGATGATATAGTAGTGATTGGGGAACAAGAGGGAGGTCTATACAAATTGAAGGGCCATCCAAAAAAATCCTTGGTCCATGCATCAGTAGAACCAAATGAATTGTGGCATAGAAGGCTTGCACATGTGCATTACAGAGCACTACCACTTGCAAGCAAAGCTGTTGAAGGTCTTCCAGAAATACATAAAAACATGACAGTGTCTGCAAAGGATGTGTGAAAGGGAAAATACAAAGAAGATAGGGAGAGCAAGGAAAAAGGAATCTTGGAAATCATCCACTCTGATGTATGCATACCAATGTCATCGAGTTCATTAAGCGGGTATGTATACTATGTTTCTTTTATTGATGATTTTTCTAGGAAGACATGGATATACTTTATGAAGAACAAAGATGAAGTATTTAGCAAGTTCAAGGAATTCAAAGCCTTGATCGAGAACCACACAAAAAACAAGATCAAGACCTTTTGATCAGATAATGGTGGAGAATTCACATCAAATGAATTCAAAGAGCTATGTAAAGACTCAGGGATTAAGAGGGATTTATCCACTCCATACAATCCACAACATAATGGGGTTGTAGAAAGGAAGAATAGAATGATCATGGAAGCTGCAAGGGCCATGCTTCATGATCAAGATCTTCCCATGCATCTATGGGCAGTTGCTACCAAAACAACGGTGTATGTATAGAACCGTACTCCACACAGAGTACTCAAGAACAAGACACCCGAAGAAGTATTTTCCGGTAAGAAACCAGAATTCAACCATCTCAGAATATTCAGCTGTCCTGTATACATACATATTCTGAAATAAAAGAGGATGAAGTTAGATCCTTCAGGAAAGAAGGGTATATTTGTGGGATACTCTAAAAGCTCGAAGGCCTACAGAATATACTTCCCAAGGTTTAAGAAGATTTTCATCAGTAGAGATGTAACATTTGATGAAGATTCAGCCTACATCAAATCCAGAAAGAGACTGGCTGAAGAACCTGAAGAAACAGAAGCACCCATAATTCATGATACAACCATGAACAAAGAAATTCAAGAAGAAGATCAAGAATTAGAAGAACCTCAAGAACCTGTGGATCCACCTCAGGAGAAGAATTATCACAAGAGGAAACTTGCCTGGTTATGAGAAGTTATCCAAGGTGCAGAAAGATACGGGGCTTTAGAAGAAACACATAGAGGAAGAAAGAGAACTAGGTCTTGCATTGGTTATGTAGCCCTGCTATGTGACATCATTGATAAAGAACCTTCCAACTATGAAGAAGCGGTAGAAAGGAAAAAATGGAAGGATGCTATGATTGAAGAGTATCAATCGATCATGAAGAATGATGTTTGGGATGTTGTCCCAAGACCAGAAGGGAAGTTTGTAACTTCCAAATGGATCTACAAGATCACGCATGCTGCAGATGGTAGCATAGAGAAATATAAAGAAATATTTGTGGCTCGTGGCTTCTCCCAGAAAGAAGAAATAGATTACAAATAAAATTTTGCACCTGTATCTAGATACACTTCCATCAGATCAGTACTTTCTTTGGCTGCAATAATGAAGTGGAAGATACACCAGATGGATGTCAAGACTGCCTTCTTGAATGGTGTAGTGGAAGAGGAAGTATATTTGGAGCAACCACTCGGTTTTGAGACACATGATAGGGAGTATCATGTGTGTAGATTGAAGAAAGCCCTATATGGATTGAAATAGGCCCCCAGGACATGGTACGATAGAATTGATGGCTTTCTATCCAGTTTGGGCTTTACCAAAACTAAAGCAGATTCCAACCTTTACTACAAGGTTGAAGAAGGTAACCCAGTGATACTCCTACTGTATGTAGATGATCTATTTGTAAGAGGTATGGATGGGTTGATTTCTGATACAAAGAGAAAGATTGCTACCAAGTTTGAAATGAAAGACTTGGGTATGATGCACTAATTTCTAGGCATGGAGGTGTGGCAGAACGCGGATGGAATCTTCCTCGGATAAGGGAAGTATGCAGTAGAAATCTCGAAGAGGTTTGGGATGATGGAATGCAAGGCCATAACCACACCTATGGAATTGAACCTAAATCTATTGAGTGATGCTTCATCAAAAGTGGTTGATGCTATGATGTATCGTCATATGGTTGGGTCCTTGATGTACCTTACGAACACGAGACCAGATATTTGCTTTGCTGTGAACACCTTGAGCCAGTTCCTGACAAATCCGAGACATGTTCACTTGATTGCTGCAAAGCATATTTTGAGGTACCTAAAGGGTACAGTTGATTATGGGCTCAAGTATGAGGCGAATCAAAAGATTAACTTGGAAGGTTATGTTGATTCAGATTCGGCAGGCAGTGCCATTGATAGGAAGAGCACTTCAGGGTGTTGCTTCAGTATGGGATCAGGTGTGATTTCTTGGTTTAGTAGGAAGCAGTCCTATGTGGCATTGAGTATAGCTGAAGCAGAATATGTTGTAGCTTGTTCAACTAGTTGTGAGGTAGTATGGCTAAGGAAGCTATTGTCTGATTTATTTGATCTCTAGTTGGATGCTACTTGTATATATTGCAACAACCAGAGTTGTATGAAGTTGTCGAAGAACCCGATGTTTCATGATAAGTCAAAGCACATCGAGATCAAATATCACTATATCAGGGATATGGTGCAGAGAGGAGCAGTGAAGCTCCAGTATGTTGTGACGGATGAATAGATAGCTGATGTGTTGTCGAAGCCATTAGCTAGAGTGAAGTTTGAGTACTTCAAAGAGAATCTTGGTGTTCTCTAGATCGAGGTTCCCTCCAAGGGGAAGAGGTGAGTCTGTGAGCCATTCTGACATGGTGAGAGGATTGGTTCCTTCCATGGTCAGATGTAAGGGCTGAGCCATTTTGTCATGGTGAGAGGATTGGTTCCTTCCATGGTCAGATGTAAGGGCTGAGCCATTTTGTCATGGTGAGAGGATTGGTTCCTTCCATGTCAGATGTGAGTGCTGAGCCCTTCTGATGTGATTGTAGGATTTCTTCCTACATGATCAGATATAAGTGCTGAATTCCATTGTATGAATGGAGTCACCTGGTCAGTTACCAGGAATACTCAGTCTGGGGAGGAGGTCCATTTTGATATGACTATGGGATGTGTTCTCACATGATTATATATAAGTGCAGGGACATTCTGATGTGATTGATGGATGTGTTCCCACTTGATCAGATATAAGGGCTGATGCCATTCTCTAGGAGAATGGAGGCACCTGGTCAGTTACCAGGATCCTCAACCTAGGGTTGAGAGCCCTTTCGACATGTAGGTTGGATTGGTTCCTCGCATGGTCAAATGTAAGTGCAGAGCCCTTTCTACATGTAGGTTGGATTGGTTCCTTGCATGGTCGAATATAAGTGCTGAGCCCTTCCTTGGATAGTGGATGGTGTGCCCTGCTATGCCAAAGGATATAAGTGCTGTGCCTTTCTATGGATAGTAGATGATGTGTCCTACTATGCTAGTATATGTAAGTTCTGAGCCTTTCCATGGATGATATATGGTGTTTCTTATCATGTCAGTGGATGTGAGTGCTGGGCCTTTTTGACATATATGATTGGATTGGTTCCTCTCATAGTCAGATGTGAGTTCTGGGCATGCCTTTCTGACATGGTGTTGGATGTGTTCCTCTCATGGTCAGATGTAAGTGCTGGGCAGGCCATTCTGACTTAGGGTCAGATATAAGCGCTGAAGAATACCTACATGGAGACTAGGCCTACAACCAGCATGAAAAAGGGTTGGCTTTGTAGAACTTCATGTGGCAAGAAGAATCATGAGATAACATGTGTGATGATAATCCAACAGTGATGATGATCCAGATCCAGTGATGATGTCCTAGTGATGATCCAGATCGAGTGATGATCCAGACCCAGTGATGATGATCTAGATCGAGTGATGATCTAGATCCAGTGATGAAGATGACTTGAATATGAAGATGACTTGAAGATGAATATAACTTGAAGATGAGTATGACTTGAATATGAAGATGACGAGATGATCTAGTTGATACAGAGAAGAAGACCAGTGCTGACAAACTGTGTCGAGAGAATACCTTCCTAGTTAAGAGGGAGTGTTGATGTATTTGTAACTTTGGAATGTATTCACTTGTATATTTCATGTATTGTACCCCGATGTTTATTCTGGGAAGTATCTGTAATGTAATTGAGTCATGTCATGCCCCGATGTTCCCATCGAGAGATTCTATAATGTAAACAAGTCATGTAAATTCATTGAGGGTAACCCTCCTATTGATCAAGGGTTAAAGTCCCTGTAGTTGTGGGATCCTAGGGTTATCAGACTCTCCTAGAGAAGTCAGCCCTAGTGATTTATTGTCAAGTCAGGAATTAGTATAAATAGAGAGTGAGCCTCTCTATTTAACACACACTCACTCACAGTCATTTGTAGCGCATAACTGAGAGAGAAGAAGTAGCCAGGACAAGAGAGAGAGAGAGAGAGAGAGACTACTGCTGTCGGGAGATCATCTTATTGTTTTTGGGGCTTTTCTTTTGGTACTGATTCTATCTCTGAGGAATTTGCGGGGTTTTCTCCTTTATGGTTTCACCGAGAAAAATATTTATGTTTATTGTCTCATGTGTTTGACTACTGTGCTTGTTATTCTCTCAGATAAGATCCTAAGTTAATGCTAGCTTAAATGATAAAAATATAACAACTCAGTCACAGTCAAAATTTGATTGCCTGTTGAAAAAGGAAGAACATGAACAAACCATTAATAGAGAGCATTGTAAAAATGAATTCTGCATTAACTTTAGAAAAAAGGTTTGGTGGAAATCTGAAAAGAATAGCTAGAGCATAGTAAATATGAATTCCAAGCTATTATACTCTCATTTCAGACATGAAGGAAAACATAATGGAGAGATAAAAATGGAAAAAGATTCACATAATAAGGGAAAGTACAGATTGCAACATGAAATAACACATGAATCTCTGAAAAGTGCCAACTTTCAGCTCTGTAATTTTAAAGAAATACTTGAAGACACAAATCTCCAAAATCTCATGGGTTCCAACCCTCCCTTCATCAAATGTATGAATACTTATACAATTACTCCTTGAGATGAACAATAAACCTAACTGTCTAACGGTTTCAACAGTTTATTACACGTGTCAAAGCACTTGTCTATTACAAAATAGTTCTAAGATAACAAAACTTCTTAACTAATGAATTTAAAAATAACATTTTATCATAAAATATATCCTTTTCTAAAACTCCTTTTGCGCTGTCTTCCTTGATGTCTTCATGGTTGTAACTTATATTTAGTTGATCCATATTTTTGAACTGTTCTCCAATGTTCAAGATTAGTAAAACCTACAACAACCATATCATGTTCCAGAACTTTGAGTGCCATGTTGTCTAGATATGAAAAATTAGGCACCTTGGAACACAAGAATTTAAAATCAAATAATGACTCAAACTCTCCAGCCAATTTATCAAACACAACTCTTCCAGATAGAGCCTGCTGCATATCTTCAAACTTACTATGATCTGACCTGCAATTGACCAATTTATCTAGATATTCATTTTGAGACAATAAAGGTCCTTTTTGCTCCCAGAAGAAAGGAACTCCCCTGCTTACCAATAGAGTAAATATATTAATCATTTCTTTGACTTTATGACTTATAATATGAACTTTAGCTTGTATAGTATCCAACATTCTATATTTTCCAATCAATTTTCTAGCCCAAGAGATTACAACAAATCTGTCTCGGATATCAAACCTTCTAAATTGATCTTATGATAAGGTCCTGAAAAAGTTGATAGCATTCTGAGATACCTCCATTGGCTTCTTATTTATTTCTTGTTTTACTATCAAAATATTTTGTTTGGCTACTTTTAGAGTACTCTCCTGATATGCATTATAATCTAAATATGGTCTAAACTTATGAGCTTCAAGAATAATCTTATCCATAATCATATGCTTGGCCTCTTGCAAGGCCATTTGGAAAACCACCTGCTTTGTTAACTTGGTATTCTGATTCATTAGTTCATGATATTTTCCCTCTACTTCCTTCTTTTCTTGTTCTCTTTTCAAAATTGTCTCTTCTAGATTCTTGTTTTGTTGCTTTAACTCTGTGAGTTCTACATCTTTCAGGGTTACCTAAGACATTGATTTAGAAAGAGAGGTTGCATCTATTTCTACAGAAGGAATAGTAAATTGATTTTTAACTTCTTCACATTTTTCATATAATTTTTTTTCTCTTGCTGCCAGCTTAGTTTTTAGTTCCTTCTCATTTTCTATTAGAATCTTAGCATCCCTTTCCCAAAGCTTTTCTTTTTCTTTGAGCTTTAATAGCTTGGATTTAAAATCAATAAATTCAGTGTTTAATGTTTCCTTCTCCTTCTCAAACTTTGTCAATTCAGAGGTCGGAATAAGCTGAGTGGAAGGAATTTTCAATTTCATTTTTAGCACCTGGACTTCAATCTCCTTTTCATCAAACAACTTTTGAGCCACTACTCCTTTTTCTGACTGCCTTGAAGAAATAAACATAGAACAAAATGGTAAAACTCCAATCACTTTATTTATTGAAAGAGTACAAATATATAGTACTCTCAATATGCTACCTCAGTGAGAGATATTCTCTAGATCCTAACACCTTGCATGGTGACTAGGCTAGGAAATCTTCTCCATATCTTCTAGAGACTTATCTAGGATAAATGACTATTATCCCAAATAATAAATACAATAATGTGACATGTAACTCATGTGATTGCTAATGTAATCCATAAGGCTAACATTCCCCCTCTCAATCACAAGTTTATGTATTTGTATCAAGTAAGCAATAAACACTAAAGCTAAAGTTGATATGATGGATTTTTCAAAAGACTTCCTTTGTGCTTCAATGAAAAATATTCTTGTTAAACCGTCAATATAAATGGTTCATTTGAAATGAACTAAAATCTTGGAGTGAACAGCTACCATGTCTGAACAATCCCTGTCTTATTGACAATTTCATCATTTTTCCAAGTGATTTAGCTAGAAGAGGCTGGCGTCTTCTGCTAATTAATGAAGATCACCATGCTACAATCAATGAAGTTCTCTCTAAAATGATCCATCAACATTATTATGCATTGATTAACATCCCAATGCATTGTGAGTCTACCATCCATAGACTGTTGTTTTCTTTAGTCTGCCATCTATAGACTATTTTTAGTTTTCCATCTGCAAACTATAGTTCTTCATTTGCAATTTTGGAGTTTGCCACCTGCAAACTATTGTTTCCTTATGACATTTGGAGTCTGCCATCTACAGAATATTGTTGTTTCCCATCTTGATATTTGGAGTCTGCCATTTAAAGGCTATTGTTGTTGAAACTTGAAGTCTAACAATCATCATCAATATTCCCCCCTTTGTTAGTTGAAAGGTGAGAAGATATGGGTTTTCATGCGGTTTACCCTTAACTAGTTCATCATTGTATTTTCTAAATGTACCTCCCCCCCACCTTAAGATGCAAGAGAGTACCATTTAGATTTAAACTCAAAGTAGGCATGTGAAAACATCGCATGTTATCTCATCCCGTGAGGGTCATGCTCAAAAGCTACGCCATAAGGGGAACACTTGAGTTATATTCTATCAGGTTCTACAAGATGAGTCTTTAATCGAGATTGAATTCTTCGGTAAGACTTATGCAACTTCATGGTTTGCGATGTCCATTCCCAAAGATTGATCCACCCATAGTGAATTTTTAACATCGTAGGCTTGTTTCTCTTGGAACATTTTTCTGATGAATGATTCTTCTTGCCACAATGTTGAAAAGGATGGAGATCAAAAAAATTTGTCTCCAAATGACCAACTCGATGACAATGTTGGCATTCAGGAATTTCTTCCATGTGATTTTCATCAGCTTGTTGATTAACTTGTTCATGGACATTTTGATTGGATTCTTCATTTATGAATCCTGCACTCACAAACTGAATTAGTTTGGCGTATTCTGGAATATGAAAAGTCACATATTTTTCATAGACAAGTCCTTTTCTTTGTCTGTTGTATCTAATTTCTTCCTAATGTCTGATCATGGGCTTGGAAAGATCATTTTGAAGCTGTTGCTTTGACGTCACTTGAGGTTGATTTTCTGCATGTTGTTGAATTTTTGAAATGTTTTCTTCATTAAACTCAAACGAAAATGCATGAACCATAGGTTCATGAATACCTTCATCTTCATCTTCATTTTTCTCTGAAGTCGACTCACTGAATTGATTCTTCGCTCAATGTTGATTATAATCATCATCTTCATCATCAAATAGAGGGTTGTGATGAAGAAGGACTTGTTCAGATTGCTTCATTGATTCCTGATTTTTGAGATTGCATATTTCATCTTTGAGTAGTTGTGATTCTGCTTGAAGAAGTTGAACTTTTGCTTGCGACACTTGCAAACAAGTTACCACTGATTGAAGAGTTGATTTGTTGAGTATGACTGTGTTATTTTCAATAGTGATTATCAGAGTTTTTAGTAACTCTAACAATTCTAGACTTAGCTCCATTTTAAAAACACTTGAACTTCTCACTCGCTTGAACTTGCTTGTTTTCATGTTTGCTTGAATTTATTTCACACTCACTTGATTATTTTCCAATTTTAGGGTCTCGTGCATAACAGATCATGCACCCCAAAATATGTTTTTACAATGATTGATGGACATAGAGAATGAAGGGTGTCGGGTACAACCGATCATGCACCTCAAAGTATGATTTTTACAATGAAGAGTTTTCTTGCAAAATTCTTTAAAGATTTGAAGAGTGTTGGTTTCAACCGAAAATGCACTCAATTACAAATTCAAGTATTCTTGATTTCAAAAGGACAAGTAAACTTACAAAATAACTATTTGCAAGTATATCACTCAATTGATGTTTGATTTCAAAGTTGAATTGACCGAGATTAATGTTGATGTAGATTGATTACTTGAAGATGAGTAGCAGTTGCTTGATTCCTTGTGCTTTCTTTGTATTTGAATATCATCAATTGATTACTTGTGCTTGAATTGCAAAAACTGCAATTGTGTTTATGTCAAAACTAGACAATAAACGCTATAAAAATCCATGAAGAAATTCACCATCACACAAGAACAAATTCTCTTTAAACCACCCTATTCAATTTTGGGACAGGCCAAAGACATATCCACCACCAAAAAATATTTCTTTTTATTAAAAGATTGAATACTCAAAAACTTGTCTTTATAAAAAGACAAATTTACCTTCTAGGACTAGATCCTTGCATACAAAGCATTATTCCAAATTCTTCTTGAAGGTCCCTTATAACTCCCTTTTGGAAAAATGATGTTCCACCTTTTTACAAATGGATTTTTAAAAAAAAATAATTTTCCTTTGATGAACTAAAAGTTCGAAAAGGTTTTACAAATGTATGTCATTTTTTTAATACTTTAAAAAAGAAAGATTTATATGTTTTGCCAAGCATCATAAACAATTGTAATGACGCGTTCTCTATGCTTAAAATGGCACGTTCTCTATGCTTCCTGCCAGGATATTCCCTCCATGTCTGTACAAGATGGAGGTGTCCAAGATTATGAACTTGGAGCTGTAAATGAGGTTGAAACAAAAAAGAACCCCATCGCATAGGTAGAGCTTCTCACATAGGATATCGCTGACATATGGATTGCATTTTAGATCTGCAAAGTGTCCTTACAACCAATCGTTTCTTCAACTCTACTCTCAAATGCATCACCTTATTTACAACAATGCAGGGATGCTTCACTGCATTTGGTTGGTATGGCTGTAGGTGTTATATTTTTATCATTCAAGCTAGCATTATGATCTTAGGATCTTTAACTGAGAGAATAACATGCACAACAATAAAACACAAGAGACAAGAGACACAAAGAATTTTCCTTAGGGAAACCATAAAGGAGAAAACCCTGCAACTTCCTTAGAGATAGAATCATCACCAAAAGTAAAACCCAAAAACATAAAGATGATCTCTCAACAACAGTAGTCTCTCTCTTGTCCCAACAACTTCTCCTCTCACTCATGCACCCCAATGAGTGTGTGTGTGTGTGTGTGATAAATAAAGAGTCTCACTCTCTATTTATATTCTTTCATTCACTTGAAACCCACTCTAACATGTCAGCCTCACTTAACAATTACTTACTAGAGCCGACATCTCTAGGAGTGTCTAATAACCCTATTACCCCACAACTTGTGGGGACTTTGCCTCCTCCGACCAACAATGAGGTTTATCCTTAACACAATGGTGGGGACTATTTCCCTAACTTATAATGACTCACCTAGGGTCGAATTCTCTAGGATAGTCTAATAACCCTAGGGCCCCACAACTGTGGGGACTTTAAACCTTGACCAATAGGAGGGTTACCCATAATGACTTGACATGACTTTTTTATATTATAGAAACTTCCCGGAATAAACATCAGGGTATGAAATGACTCAATTACATTACATACACATCCCAGAATAAACATCGGGGTACAATACATAAGATATACAAATGAATACATTTTGAAGTTGCAATTACATCAACACTCCCTCTTAACTAGGAAGGTATTCTCTCGACACAATTTATCAGTACAAGTCTTCTTATCTGTATCATCTGGATCATCATCGAGTCCTCATCATATTCACCTTCAATTCATATCCATATTCAAGTCATATTCATCATTGGATCTAGATCATCACTCGATCTAGATCATCATTACTAGATCTAGATCATCACTCGATCTGGATCACCATCACTGGATCTGGATCATCACTCGATCTAGATCACCATCACTGGATTTGGATCATCACTTAATATGGATCATCTTTGGTCTGGAACATCTCTACTGGATCATCATCATGGGTGCTATCTCTTGATTTGTCTCGTCACAGGAAGTTCTACAAAGCCAACCATTTTTCATGCTGGTTGTAGGCCTAGCCTCCATGTAGGTCTTCTTCCAGCACTTATATCTAACCCCAAGTCAGAATGGCTTTCTCAACACTTATATCTGATCATGTAGGAACCGATACTATAATCATATCTGAAAGGTATGCCCAGCACTCACATCTGACCGTGTGGGAACACCTCCCACAACCCTTTCAGAAAGGCCCAGCACTCACATTCGTCAACCAATGTTGGAAAGGATTTAGAACTTACACTCGGCCATGTGAGGAACCAATCCTCCATGCCGAAAGGCTCTGCACTTACATCTGAGAACCAATGTCAGAAAGGCTCAGCACTTATATTATGCAAGGAACCAATCCTTCATGCCGAAAGGGCTCTGCACTTACATCTGACAACCAATGTCAGAGGGGCGTGCACTCACATCTGATATTGTAGGAACCAATCCTACAGTCATATCAGAATGGCCCCCAGTCCCAGACTGAGCTACATGGAAACTGACCAGGCGCCTCCATTCCAAGAATGGAATTCATCACTTACTTCTGATCATGTAGGAACCAATCCTACAGTCACATCAGAATGGCTCAGGACTCACATCTGACATGGAAGGAACCAATCCTCTCACCATGACAGAATGGCTTAGCCCTTACATCTGACCATGGAAGGAACCAATCCTCTCACCATGTCAGAATTGCTCTGGGTCTCATCATTTCCCTTTGGAGGAAACCTCGATCTGAAGAACACCAATCTTCTCCCTGAAGTACTCGAACGTCACCCTAGCCAATGGATTTGTCAACACATTAGCTATCTATTCCTCCTTCACAACATACTGGAGCTTCAATGCTCCCCTCTGCACCATATCCCTAATATAGTGATACTTGATCTCGATATGCTTCCACTTGTCATGGAACATTGGATTCTTTGAAAAATTAACACAACTCTGGTTGTCACAATGTATACAAGTAGCATCCATCTGGAGATAAAATAAATCAGACAGTAGCTTCCGCAGCCATACTGCCTCACAACTAGCTGAACAAGCTGTGACATACTCTGCTTCAGCTGTACTCAGTGCCACATAGGATTGCTTCCTGCTAAACCAAGAGATCACACCTGATCCCATACTGAAGCAACTCCCTGAAGTGCTCTTCCTATCAATGGCACTACCTACCCAATCTGAATCAACATAACCCTCCAGGTTAATATTTTGATTCACCTCATACTTGATGTTATAGCTGATTTTACCACACATGGTGAATCACATGTTTATGGCCTTCCCTGTCGCTCTGCAGATTCCTTAGACCCCTGTTGAGGCCTGGAAATTCGCAGGAGACAATAGTAAGGGATTCTCCCCAATCAACGTTCCCAACTAGCCCGTTGACTGTTTGGAATAGGAAATCCGTTCGGTTTGCGGTCCGGCTACTGTAGGTCAAGAAACAAAACAAAGGCTTTACCGGTTGCGGCCCGGCTCACCGAGTTTTGGGTTTTTGACTTTAAGAAATGAAATGCAAGTGCCTAACTAAATGCAGGGCGATCAAGATGCAGGGAGCGGTCACAATGTGATGCGCAGGTTCTTACCTCTCGTCTTATGCTCGCAAGCAACCAAATCAGATACAATAAGAAATAAACTAACTATCTAATCTATCCCTAGGGAGCAAAGTTATCATTATGGGTGAGCAATACATTCTGCACATGCATTATGAAGAATCACAGATAGCTGGTACTTCTTTCAAGACACATGAATGCTTACAGATATTTAAATAACCAGATAGCCGATCATTTTATAACAACATCTATTGCTCAAAGTGAAAAAATATCCCAGAAACTACTGAATAACATTTAACAAGAACATAGGTTCAGAACATTAAATACTCTTACAGTAAATGAAACACAGCTGAAAACGAAAGAGTTCCTCTTCAACATTATTCATTGAGTTACATTGATACATTCCACTTTTCACTCTCTCCGACAAGCAAAATTGCAGTTTCCTTTGCAAAACGAAGTAGTTCCTCTTACAAGCAAACATTTACAAAATTTTCTAGGGAAAAAGCCCTGTCTCATTCCTACTTTCAGATATTTAAACTATCAGTTGCGACCCTTCGGGATTCCCCTAAACGTGTGTCTTTCCAGTTCCCAAAACGTTCCTAATCCCCCATCTTTCAATGCACATTCATGATTGGTTGGGTAACTGCCGGGCCTTTCAAAACTCCGTGTTTGCTGTTAAACGGTTCGTATTTCTCCACGCCGTGGAATTTTGATCGCTCCTCCGTGCTCACCTGCAATCGATCGACAAGCATCATCCACTGGGATTACGTTATAAAACAAAATAGTCAGATCTACTCATGAAACAACCAGCCTGCAAGGAAATCACCAGGCGCTGATACCACTACCTTGACCATGGCAGGAGACTTACTGGTGGCTCAACAATACTTATGTCATACGGGTAGACCACTCCATAGGTGGGAAACATCATTAATCGGACATTGGAAATTGAAAGGATCTCCCAGCCGAAACGGCAGACGAGACAAAGGTTGGAGACAAGCGATGAGGGCAGGAGGAGGATAAGTCGGATGTCGGCAGACATTAGAATCGGAAGCTCAGAGGATCTCCCAGCCGCAACGGCGGGTGAGTCAGGGCTACGGACAAGCGACTTAAGGTTAAATACTAATCGGACGTCGACGATATCTAGAGAGTCAGACGCTAGAATGATCTGAGGGCTACAACGGCGGCGGAACAGAAGACTAACGGATTCCGATCTGAAATTAAAAAGAGGCCCAATCGTAAGAAATAATCAAATATTCAAACAACTTTAAGGATCAGGCACAGCCGGATTCATTCTTTCTTCGAAAAGGCAATTCTGAAAAACAAAAAAAATTCTTTTCTTCGACCAGAAAACTAGACATCCACGACTCAAACCGAAACTGAACAAGGCATAAATAAACCAGCTAACATCCGTTTTCAAAGTAAAACTAAAGAAAAACGCCTGAGAGGCTCAAGAGTTTCATGACCAAACCAAGCAAAAAACGATGAGGAGGGGCCCAGAATTTAAATAAAGTAAATTTAGGGAGAACAGTTGCGGCAGCAACAACTGGCGATTTCCTGGTGAACCTAGATCTCTGGGTGACTTTTCTTTGAGTGGCAGGCTGTTTCACAACCAAATGCATCAAATAAATTCTTCCAGCTATCCGAAT
Organism: Pseudotsuga menziesii; assembly: GCA_001517045.1. Lineage (NCBI taxonomy): Eukaryota > Viridiplantae > Streptophyta > Pinopsida > Pinales > Pinaceae > Pseudotsuga > Pseudotsuga menziesii. The sequence continues at coordinate 249,408 of LPNX011229245.1, read as the reverse complement.
TTCTCAAATGATCGAAGTGTATACCTTAATCATTGATACTAGTCCAATTTGGGGAAATGGGAACTGAGATCTTCAAGTCCAGATAACTCTGTCGGGGCCCGAGTATGAGTTTCATTATTACTTCTGTCTTCAGGTAGCTAACAACGTGGTCACCACAAGATTGCAACAGATAGTAAACAACAGTATTCGTTTGTTCCTCGTTCCCATGCCATTTTAACACTTTTTGTGCTTTTGGACTTTTGTTCCTTTCATTTGAGTATTTCTGTGCGCCTTTCTTACTGAATTTTAATTCAGGATCCTCTATCCCATAGTGTCCTTTTGTGTGAGTGGTGTGTTTCAAGTTTCAGCTCATGGACGGAGGGGATCTTTTGGCAATTTAGTACTTGTGATTCAGCACCGCTTCGATTTATGATGCTTTTATAGAAGTTTGGACTCTTTATTTGCCTTTTGGCATGGGATCATTTATATTTAATACACTTTTCACCTTGCTTCTTTCCATGGGTCCTTTACTGTCTCTCCTTTGAACATTTTACATGTGATGTGGATGGAGCCCTGACATAGTATTCCAGACTCCTCGAATCCAGTTTATCTTGCAGGGGTTAAGTAGGACTTCAATGCACACAGAGACTTCGAGAAAAAATGCTAGACTGGAAGAACTCAAACAACAACACACAGTCTGACTACTCAAACATGTCCACCATTCCGAGAAATTTTGGTGTCTCTCAAATAACCACAAGTTAACTCCCTTTATTGAAACCAATAGACTTAAAACCAAACAAAATGAAAACATGAATAAAAAACAACCAACATCTTATTTATATACAAAACAGGAAACTCAAAGACAACTTCAAGAAAAATAAGGCTTGAGAACCAAACCATTGACTGGTAGGTTCTCTTCCCATCCCTATAAATCCTGTAGCTTATAAGTAGCAGGGCCAAGTTTTGCTTTGATCTGAAATGGGCCTACCCATAATTGTTGGAACTTAGTATGCTTTCCCTTCTCATCATGGGGATGATCCCACTTGAGAACAAGGTCTCCCACTTCCAAGTCCCTTTTCCCAGCTTTATGTTTGTCAAACCATATTTTTACTATCTCCTGTTGCTGTTTAAAATGTTCTCTAGCCTTGGATCTGGCCTCATCTGCTTTCAGAAGATTATATATCCTTATTTGGAGAACCTCATCATCAGACCCCCTAGACTCTTGGGCTAGTATGGAAGCTGGTAGCATGATATTGGGGGGCAGGATGACCTCCTTACTGTACACAAGGGTATAGGGTGATATTCCTATTGCAAACTTGGGGGTGACTCTGTTAGCCCATAGGGCATTGGGTAAGGCTGAGTGCCAACTTCTCTAGTTTTCTACTATAGTCTTCTTCAAAATTCTAATGAGGTTTTTATTAGAGGACTCGGCCAGGCCATTCCCTTACGGATAGTAGTTAGCAGAGTAATGTAATTTTATCCCTTTATCATGAGCAAATACAGTCAATTTAATTGATGAAAAATATTTAGCATTGTCAAAAACTAACGAAATTGGAACTCCAAACCTGGTCATGATATGATTTTGTAGGAAGCTGATGACTTCGTCTTCGTTTATTTTGCGCAGTGGGATAGCTTCGACCCAGCGAGTGAAATAATCAGTAGCAGTAAGAATGTACTTGTGCAGCAGGGAATAATTCGATTTTATTTCTCCAATAATGTCCAGCCCCCATTGTTCAAATGGTTCCATGACCATCACAGGCTTTAGAGGTGCTGCTGCTTTAGGCAGTCTTCCACCGCATCTTTGACAAATATCGCATTTCCTGACATGTGCATGTGCATCCTTAAAGAGCGTAGGCCAATAGTAACCAGCTCTAAGGATTTTGTGGGCTGTAGTGTCGCCTGAAAAATGTCCCCCAGCCGGACCATCGTGTAATTTATACATTACTTTCTTAGCATCCTCTTTCTCCAAGCATCTCAGGAGGACTCCATTGTAGTTCTTTCTGAATAATACGCCCTCTACGATTTGGTAGGAAGCTAATTTCAAATGCAGAGCTCTCCTTTGTTTTGAACTCCAATGTTCTGGCAACAGCCCTGACTGCAAGTAATGCACAAGGTCTCTGTACCAGGACTTAGGAGCCATGAACAAAGGACATACATCCATTACATGCAATTCGGCTTCATCTTCCCATGCTTTTTCTTCGTTGTTTCTACTTCCAGTCATCAATTTGCATAGTCCTTGACCTTTCACTATAGTGGCTGGCTTGAATTCAAGGTCATATTCTTGAAGGGATGTTACCCAGTTGCCCCTTCTTTCTCCTAACTCTTTCTGAATGAGAAGAGACCTTACAGCTGGGTAAGGAACTATTACCTTGGTCCGATTTTTTAATATATAAGGCTTGAATTGCTTCACTGCCTTAAATACTGCGTATGCTTCCTTATCAATGGCTGGGTAGTTTAATTCAGCTCCTTGAAGCCCAGTGCTCATGAAAGAGATTGGGAATTCATCACCCCCGTCCTCCTTTTGGGTAAGCACGGCTGCCAATGAATCATCGGATGCAAAGGTGTACATAATAAAGTCTTTACCAAAGTCTGGGATTTTCAGGGAGGGAGCATGTGCAACATCAGTCTTGATTTTGCTGAAAGAATTTTTTTCAATTTCAGTCCACTTAAATTGTGTATTTTGCTTGACCATCTGCTGCAGTGGCTTAACAGTCTGGGCAAAATCAGGTACAAATCTTCTTACAAAGTTTATTGTTCCCATGAAGGATTGCATTCCCTTTTTATTATGGGGCATAGGGATTTGTTCAATGGCATTAATTCTTTCTGGGTCTATAGATATACCTCTCTTTGAAACTATATGCCCCAGTAACTTTCCCTCTGTGACTGCAAAAACGCACTTCTTAGGATTGAGGGAAATGGCATATTTCCAACTGCGTTCGAAAATTTGCTTCAGGTGGAATGCATCCTCCCCTCTTTTCTTCAAAAATATTGTGATTTCATCAAGGTATACCACAACACTTCGTCCAATCAGTCCACGGAAAGCTATGTCCATAGCTCTCTGAAATGTCGCTCCAGCGTTATTAGTCCAAAAGGCATCCTTCTATAGGCAAAAGTCCCCCATTTAGTTCTGAAAGTTGTCTTCAATCTATCGTCCTCGGCTACTAACACTTGGTTGTAACCAGAGAACCTGTCTAACAATGAAAACAATTCAGAACCGGAAACCATCTGTAACAACTGCTCCATGGGAGGCACTGGATAGTTGTCTTTATCTGAGGCGCGGTTTAAGTTTCTGAAGTCCACGCACAGTCTGATTTCTCCCGATTTTTTTCTAACTGGCACTAAATTTGACACCCACTCAGAGTGTCTGACTTTAAAAATAATTCTAGCATCTAACAATTTCTTTACTTCGCTCTGGATTAGGGGCTCCAACTTCGGGTGCATCTTCCTTAACGGCTGCTGATATGCCTTGACGCCCGCTTTAATAGGGACGATATGCTTGATGATGCTAGTGTCATAGGTTTTCAAATCTTGGTACGTCCAGGAAAAGACATATTTGTACTATTTAAACAAACTGATGAACCTATCCCTCTCGACTGGTGAACAACATTTGCCGAGGTTCACAAACTTAGGATCCGTTTCAGTCCCTAAGTTTACCAGTTCGAACTGTAGAGTTGAGATGTGCGTCTTTACGTTAGTGGGTCTTCTGAATTTTTCATCCAAGTCAAACATCTTCTCTAACGTTCTGACCCCTTTAGGGACGAAATTGTCAAATTTCATCTCGGCTTGGTGTTTTTCATCATCGATAATGGCTCCTTTAAAGATCTCATCATTTGTCAAACAATCGATTATTTGTTGGTCATTGTCAAATACTCGCAAGTTGGTGATCATGTCAGGTACTGAAGGTCTGAAAAGTAATTCAATAGAACATCTGTTATTAGTGGGTACTAGCCTGGCGGCGGATGTGGCCAAAAGATCAGCGGTCGCATTTTTCATTCTTGGGATTGAAATAATATTGAATGCATGAAAACATTTAAGCAAATCCCATACCTCATTTTGGTAAGATTTCAAGTGGGGAGAAACACAATGTATTTGATTTCTTATTTGCTTTACAACTATTTCTGAGTCCCCAAATTTTTTTAAATTACTTACCTTCAATTCAATCGCTTTCTTGAGTCCCTGCACCAGTGCTTCATATTCAGCTGTATTGTTAGTACATTCAAACTCTAATCTACATGACAGGAAATGTTTATTCTTTTGTGGATCAATAAGACACATCCAGCCCCCGAACCTTCTAATGTCTTTGAGCCATCAAAAAACAAAGTCCAAAAATCATTAACTACTAAAAATGAATCTATTCCTACTGCTAAGTCTACTATGTTACAGTCAATCTCATCAGCTTGAGAAAAACGAAGGAGATCAGGCTGGGTGTTAGATGTGTCACTGGCCTCCTCCGCTTGATAGTTCCCTGGTTTCATTTCGAGGAAATAGTTTCCCAACACAGGTCCGACCGGTATATTCTTCTCATCCAGTTGAGTAACATTATACTTCATGTGAGGTTCTCTCAAAACCTTAATCTGATTGGGACTTCCTTTGTACAGCAACCACATGTGCGACCAATCTGAGGCGAAATATCCATTCAATTTAGTTGACCAATCTCTGCTCAGGACCAGGCCGTAAGCGTCTGGTATATCAGCCACCAGGATGTTAATAACCTGGCATACTTTTTCATTTGATTCCAGACGGATTAGAATGTCCTCCATCTCACCAATTACCTTAACGTCTATCCTATCCAATTGCACCACCCTCCACGTGGTTGGCTTAAACTGCCCATTGATTTTCTTACATACTGATACGGGCATGACATTAATTGACGCCCCTAAGTCTGATAGACAATTGTGAATGTTATGGTAAAAAATTTCAAACGTCAGGAGGAAGGGTGGCTGTTTAGTTTTAGACTTACCTCCAGTGCTAGCTTCTCCAATTTCTTCTTCGTCCAGAGGTTGATTGTCAGCAGGCCGCTCCTCTTCTGATGTTTCCAGTGCTTTCAACAATCTTTCTTTTTGTTGAGGTACTTTGCACATTTCAAACAGAGGGATGTTTGCCTTTATCTTTTTTAAATCTTCAACAACGTCATATTCTATTTGTTGTTTAATGGACTGCTATTTATCAGCATTCACCTTTTCTTTGTTTAGTTTAGGAAGCGTTCTGTTTCGCTTAGGATCTTGGCTGGTAATAGTGAATTTCGGAGTCTTATCAGCCACGGATTTATCTTGAAATTTCTTCCTGATATTTCTTTGCAGCCTTCTAATCTTTGGGAGTAAAAGACTGTCATTGCTAACCATCCCTTGACTTCTAGTTGTCATGTTAGCCTCCCTGATATCTTTGTTTTTTTTAGTTATATCTTTTTCTGCATCGAGTAAGGAGACAGAACTCCATAATTCCATAGTCTCTTCTTCCTGTTCCTTTGTAGAAGTAGAAGCAGCATTTTCTTTCTTTTCATCATCATCTTCTTCCGTTAGTCTCGAATCCAACATCTGATTCATAACTAACGTCATTGAATTTATCCATTGTGAACAGTTCCTTTCGGAGTGAGGCTGTTGGTGAAAGGTGCAGAAATTTTCCATCCCTATCTCTGTCAGATTCATAGACGTAGTATTGTGAGGAGGAGGTTGGGACTGATTGTTTTCCTCCCTTTTCTTATAGTAAGGCCTGTAGAACTTCTGTGTTTCCTTCTCTTTTTCCAATTCTATGATCTTATTAGACAGCTTTTGCATCATTTTGGCCATACTTTCATAATCTGGTGCTTTCTCCTCTTTAGGCTTAGTGAACAATAAAGTTTTCCTTCTCTCTCCTGATTGTTTGGGGTAATCTTCAATACTCTCTCTTTCAGCCTCCACCACTTCTGCTTCTTCATAGGTTTCTGTCAGAGTAGGCTTGGCCCTACCTTTTGCAAACATGGCCAGATCAGGACCCAAAGCTGAAGTATAGTACTCAATTAGTACTTTGTCTGAAGGCTTGTCTGTTTCAGAAAAGTTCTTAAGATATGCTGCGAACCTTTGTGTGAAACTGTGCACTTTTTCCTTTTTTTCTTTCTTCAGTGCACATAGTCCTTTCATAAGGGATGCGTGAGTCTTTTGAACTGCATACTTACTTCTGAAAATTCTCTCGAAAGTATTCCAATCCGAGATAGAATTAGCAGGCAACTCAAAGTACCAAGATGTAGCAGCTCCTTTGAGGGTATGTGGGAAAAGTCTGCACACTACATCTTCATGTTCCCCAGCCCTCAGACCTTGTATTGCCAAGTAGAAACTTTGTAGGTGATCGTCCACTAGGATCTTCTCATTGGGGTCAAATTCAGGCAGTAACTTCTCAAAGGCTTGAGGTAGGTCATGCAAAGGGGGAGTCAGGTTTGGGGGTGACCTGGCTTTCCATGCAGGTGGTGGATTAGGTGGATTGGGAGGAGGTTGATTGGAGTTAACACCGGCCATGAGTTGAGGTGGAGAGTGAGGAGGTGAACCAACAGGGGTGTGAACAGGATAAATGTAAGGGGTTTCTGGGCCTTCTTGATTCAAAGGTAGCTCAACTTCTTGCAAAGCAGTCTCTACAAGTTCTTCCCAGTCTTTAACCAACAATGAATCTTATGCTATAGGACAGTTTTTCTTCTTGTACTCTCTTCTAGGTAAGTCAGGGATAATTGGCAACCCTCCAAGCTTCTTTACATATGCCCGGGTGTGTCTTCTTAGGTCATTAACTACTTTGTTACCAACAGCATATAGATGTTCTCTTTTTTCTTCTTCCGGAATTGGATTGTGCGGTCCACTACTTTCAGAACTGTAACCAGCGGAATAATCTCGGGAAAATGGGTTTCCGCGGCCAGCCATGCACTGGCGGCCCTCCTTCTAGCGCAAAAACTGTTGAGGCATGGAAATTTGCAGGCGGCAACAGTAAGGGATTCTCCCCAATCAACGTTCCCAACTAGCCCATTGACTGTTTGGAATAGGGAATCCGTCCGGTTTGCGGTCCGGCTACTGTAGGTCAAGAAACAAAACAAAGGCTTTACCGGTTGCGGCCCGACCCACCAAGTTTTGGGTTTTTGACTTTAAGAAATGAAATACAAGTGCCTAACTAAATGTAGGGCGATCAAGATGCAGGGAGCGGTCACAATGTGATGCGCAGGTTCTTACCTCTCGTCTTATGCTCGCAAGCAACCAAATCAGATACAATAAGAAATAAACTAACTATCTAATCTATCCCTAGGGAGCAAAGTTATCATTATGGGTGAGCAATACATTCTGCACATGCATTATGAAGAATCACATATAGCTGGTACTTCTTTCAAGACACATGAATGCTTATAGATATTTCAATAACCAGATAGCCGATCACTTTATAACAACATCTATTGCTCACAGTGAAAAAATATCCCAGAAACTACTGAAGAACATTTAACAAGAACATAGGTTCAGAACATTAAATACTCTTACAGTAAATGAAACACAGCTGAAAATGAAAGAGTTCCTCTTCAACATTATTCATTGAGTTACATTGATACATTCCACTTTTCACTCTCTCCGACAGGCGAAATTGCAGTTTCCTTTGCAAAATGAAGTAGTTCCTCTTACAAGCAAACATTTACAAAATTTTCCAGGGAAAAAGCCCTATCTCATTCCTACTTTCAGATATTTAAACTACCAGTTGCCACCCTTCGAGATTCCCCTAAACGTGTGTCTTTCCAGTTCCCAAAACGCTCCTAATCCCCCATCTTTCAACGCACATTCATGATTGGTTGGATAACTGCCGGGCCTTTCAAAACTCCACGTTTGCTGTTAAACAGTCCATATTTCTCCACGCCGTGCCATTTTGATCACTCCTCTACGCTCACCTGCAATCGATCGACAAGCATCATCCACTGGGATTACGTTATAAAACAAAATAGTTAGATCTACTCATGAAACAACCAGCCCGCAAGGAAATCACCAGGCGCCGATACCACTACCTTGACCATGGCAGGAGACTTACTGGTGGCTCAACAATACTTACGTCGCATGGGTAGACCACTCCATAGGCGGGAAACATCATTAATCGGACGTCGAAAGGATGGTACATCGAAAGTTGAAAGGATCTCCCAGCCGAAACGGCGGACGAGACAAAGGTTGGAGACAAGCGATGAGGGCAGGAGGAGGATAAGTCGGACATTGGTAGACATTAGAATCGGAAGCTCAGAGGATCTCCCAGCCGCAACGGCGGACGAGTCAGGGCTATGGACAAGAGACTTAAGGTTAAATACCAATCGGACGTCGGTGAGATCTAGAGAGTCGGATGCTAGAATGATCTGAGGGCTGCAACGACGGCGGAATAGAAGACTAACAGCTTCCGATCTGAAATTAAAAAGAGGCCCGATCACAAGAAATAATCAAATATTCAAACAGCTTTAAGGATCAGGCACGGCCGGGTTCGTTCTTTCTTCGAAAAGGCAACTCTGAAAAACAAAATTTTTTCTTTTCTTTGACCAGAAAACCAGACATCCATGACTCAAACCGAAACTAAACAAGGCATAAATAAACCATCTGACATCCATTTTCAAGGTAAAACTAAAGAAAAACGCCTGAGAGGCTCAAGAGTTTCACGACCAAACCAAGCAAAAAATGATGAGGAGGGGCCCAGAATTTAAATAAAGTAAATTTAGGGAGAACAGTTGCGGCAGCAACAACCCCATGGACCATTTTTGTTCCTTTTATGTTTCCAATATCATCTCTAAAAACATGCAAAATTTTCTATACGCAACTTTTAAACCCTTTCTGCGTATATATGTGGGTTTGACCCGTGAAATCGTGTTTATCGGGATGTGTACAAAAGGCCATATTATTTTGGAGTTTTCCTTGATGTGGATCCAACTCACTTATCTCCTGGCCTTCCCTATGCCTTGATATCGCTCAGATTCGACCTTTCATTACCCCATTGAAGAGATATACAAGGAACCCTTTGGATACATTGAAGGCATGAGGAACCGAGAGCAAGAGAACTATAGTCCATTGTTGCCAGAACTTGTGCTTGAGTCTGCATCCCTTTGTCCCTTGGAGCACTTTTGTGTTCTTCCCAAGCTTGCCCTTTGTTTGTGAGATTTCTATTGAGAGATGGAGGATTGAAGTGGTGGAGGCCCAAGTGGGGTACTTAGTTTCTCCGATTCGCAGACGTGCCAACAGAGGTTGTATTCATTGTAATCTTTGATTTTATATTAATAGAAATATCTTTTCTTGTCCAATAATGTGTATTTGAATGAATATTTGATCCATGGATGATTTCAAATGCTTATATGTTATTGATTATATATGCTAGAGTAGATCTAACATGATTATATATGGCATGCTTGTCTTGTTTATTGAATGTTGACGAAGCAATTTATCAATTCAAGTTGGAGTTGGAAAGCTCAATGGGGATCTACATCAACCGTCCGGAATAAGGTACGAATCGAGATCCTTTAGTGTTAGATATTTGGTTTCTCTTGCATATAGGAAAGGATTGATTTCTGGAGTCAAGCTGTTTGTTGTGGTACCCCAAGCCATAGGAATTTCTCTCCGTAACACTTGAGCCCATAATTAATTGTACCCCTCAGGTACCTCAGAATATGCTTTGCAGCAATCAAGTGAACATGTCTCGGATCTGTCAGGAACTGGCTCAAGGTGTTCACAGCAAAGAAAATATCTGGTCTCGTGTTCATCAGGTACATCAAGGACCCAATCATCTGACGATACATTGTGGCATAAACCATCTCTGATGAAGCATCACTCAATAGCTTTAGGTTTGATGCCATAGGTGTTGTCATGACCTTGCAGTCCATCACCCTGAACCTCTTCAGGATCTCTACTGCATGCTTCCCTTGTCCACACCTCCATGCCTAGAAAATAGTGCATCAACACATAACAAGAGCATTACTGGTTTTTCACCTTCAACCTTGAAGCAAAGGTTGGAATCCACTTTACTCTCAGTAAATCCTAGAATCATCAATAATTTGTTCATCTTGTCATACCGTGTTGAACCTTAGGATCTTCTGCAGTCACTCCCTCTGAAGCATCATACTCACTTTGTCTTTCGTACTCTATGCACTGAAACATTCTGTACTGGAGTGACAAGTAGCTTCCTCTGCTACTATTATTCTATGTATCCATCTAGGATCACTGGATACCAAAATCCTCTATCTTGAACAATTCTTCTCACACCCATTTGTGAGCTTGTCATCCTCTATCAACCTTGTAGCATAGGTTCAGATATTCACCAAGCTCATCATGTATGTGTTATCCCATGGGTGTCTTCTGAACTCGTACAGGGCCATCTTTCATTTGCATACATGATTCTTCCTGTCATGTGTCTCAACTCCCACTGGCTGCAAATGTCTCTTCATAGTCTATGCCTTCTTTTTGTGAGAAGCCTCGTACTACGAATATTTCCTTGTATCCCATGATGTTTCCATCTACTGCATGATGGAACTATGAAATTTCCTTCATGTATCAATTTCTTCATTCTAGACATCATTCTTCTTGAACTGGTCTTCCCTTTCTTCTTGGAAGGTTCCGCATCAATGATGTTGCTGCATTCGTCATATTCTTCTTCATCTTGAAATATCGTCACTTGTTCTTTGGAACAAGTCTCATTCTTCTTTTCTTGTAGGCGATTATGTATGTGATCTTTCCTACAAGTCAAATGCATTTGTATGGTTAGAAACATTTCATAAGTAATATTCATACTGGCAAATTCTTATGCATAAATATATATGATCATGCAACTACTTTAGCCAATACAACATTCATCCATATCTCATAGAAACTTTCTAGATTCCTTCCATCTCTACCAGGACAACATTGAGATTGTGTACTAATGCAATATGTCAGCAAAGAGGTTTCATTCTAGATAAGAAACAATGGATATTTGTATAGCACCATGAGCTACTTACCCATCACATGCATATTAGTAGTATACTGTCATTAATGCAAACATTCTATCATGCATAATACATCAACTAATATAAACAACTGCATAATCAAAACAATATCATGAAATGACAATTGAATACTTATATTTATTTGTTTCGTGGGTAGACTCCTTCTTGAGCCTTCAACTTCATCATCTTCTTTATTCATAATAGGATCATTTCTCATCCAAATCCTAAGATGGATAAGAATTTCTTCAAGAGTTGATTTCTTCATATTCCTCATAGCTTGAGGGATCTTCTTTGGATGGTAAGAGCTTGATCTTCAGTTGCTCCCATCTTCTTTTCTCTTATTATGAGTTGAGCTTCTTCTCTTCCCAGATTCTGATGAAAGTAATCACTTCCTTCTTGTACACATTCTTCAAAACAATGAATCCCATGATCCTGGGAGGCCATTTAAGGTGGCTATCACCACTTCTGCATTCTTCACTTCTTCTTTTACCGATTCAAGTTGTTCTCTGATTTGAGAGATCCCTGTAAAGTATGACTATATGGTCTCTGCATTCTGGATCTTCACATTCTTCAACTGTTTTCTCAAAGTCATATTCTAATTTATGTTCTTCCCTTCAAATAGCTTGGTCAATCTAGAATCAAACATCTTTGGTGTCTTTAGGGAAGACACTTGTGGTACAATGTGATCTGTGATTGAATCAACAATGATCTTCTTGGCCTTGACCAAGTTCTTCTTGTGTAAGGCTTTGAGCCTCATCTCCCTCTAGAACTGGAACCTCTCTACTCATGTAGGTGTCCAATTTATTTTCTTCAGAGAGATCAAATACTTCCATGCTTGGAATTTGTCAACTTCACCAATCTTACAATCAATCTAATGTGATAGATCGCTTTGAAATGAGAACCTTAAATAGCAAAAGATTAGATCTTACTAATTTGAGGTGTCCGTCCTCGTTCCGAAGCTGGCTGATCTAGGGTTTGCCAAAGAAAACCTAATATTAAAAAATTGGAATCTTTCATATCTTATTGGATAGAAAGATATATCTCTTCAAGTTGAGCTGTCCAATGTACTCCTTTTCTGAATACAGTGGAGGGAAGCTCCCAGAACAAGAAGCCCTAGTTTTCCAATTTCTTCTACAGAAATGCCTATTACTGTTTCTATGGTATCTCTGAAATTACTATTCCTATGTGCCTAAAATTTTGCACTAAGGTATCCTTGCATGTAACTATGCCAACACCATAGGTTTCATCAGAATTGGTTTCACCAATTGGAACTTATGATCATTTTCCCAAGGTGACCTGTTACAGGACTGTTCATACTAGCGAAGTTGTACGGACTGACATGTGTCACGGGTTCATTGTCTGAGTCTAAAGCTTGGACCACAGAAATTAAAGTCTGTGCACTTTCTGGAACAGCTTCATAAATCTCATTTGGACCTATGTATCCCAAGATATAGCAATTCTCCCCAGGTGTCCTGTTTAGGGATGAATTTTGGAAGAGGTTGGAACCCTAACTTGGAGGGATTATATCTCCCAGAATATAGCGAATATGAGGCTGAATTTTGGACACATATTACACTAGGATTTGAGCGTCAGCCTTTGCAATTTTTATCTCTTGAGCCTTTTCCAATCCTGAGATATAGCGAATGTACCAAAACTTATTAGTTTTGGTATTTAGGGTTTTTCTAGCTCAGGGTCAAACTAGGGTTTGACTTTCTCAGAGTTTCACCCAAAAATCTTGATCCAGGTCTCTAAAATTTTATTTTGACGAGGAGAACAATCCTATGCCGGGCTCACTCAAAAATTCCTCTTTTGTAGAAAGCCCTAATTTCCCGCACCGAAAACTGAAAATGCTTGGAATTGAATTTCGCTTCGATAGAAAGATGCACCCTTCAATGGAGAGTCATCCTAGCATACTTTTGCTGATGGATTGTGGAGAGAGACCCAAAAAGTAAGAATCGCTAGCTTCTGCATCTGCACAATGTCTTCTTCTCAGGTTATCTCTGATACCATATTAGATTTTTATCATTCAAGCTAGCATTATTATCTTAGGATATTTAACTGAGAGAATAACATGGACAACAATAAAATTCAATGTCTATTTTTTGGAATTTTATTAAAATGCCCAATTTCCAATTTTTTCACAATTTTGGTTCTTGACTAGTTTTGATGTCTAGACCTCCAAATTGACCCAAATGATTCCAAATTTTTTCTGAAGGTACATGACTGATAATATGAATTAAATATAATTATAATGTATGTTTTTTTACCTCCCAATTACTTCTTCAAACTTGTTTAATGTTCCGTTCAAAGTAGGAGTCTTTACTAGCAAATTGGGGCTCCGATTCCCCTTGGGTAATTGCCAGAAATGGGTTCACAAATGATCCCAAAGTCACTTGAATTTATTAAAATAGGTTGGTTATGTTAAATTTACCTTTTCAAACTCTCATATGCATCATGTTTCATTTTATATAGTCTTTTATGACTCTTTCCAAAACAACTCCCAAGTCACAATTTTGACCCTTGGGGAAAATGCACCAAATCTTCTCTTAATGCAATAAAAATGAGTAAAATGGATTCCAATGCTTACATACTGAACATTAGAATTGAAATACACATTAAATATATTCCATCCATCATACATTTATTAGATATACATTCCTCCATTCGAAATAATAAGCATTACCATGGCATATATCAAAATGGAGTGGAAATGGTCATTGTTTGCTCATTAAAAGTCATTTGACAGACAAATCTTGGGAATTTCGACTTGAAAATTTATAATAATTAATAAAAAATAATATTTAACTTATTCCAATCATAAATGGACAGTTAAAGGATCTCCCAATTCGAAATCATCAGCATTGCAATGGTTCACAACAAGATAGTGGGGAAATGGCACTATTTCTTCATTGTTCAACATTTTTACATGAATTATTTTGGGTATTTCTACCTGAGAGTTTTATAAAAATGAAATAAATATAATATACATTATAACATAATATAATGAGCATTAGAATCTTCCCTGAAGAGATCAATAGCTCACCCAAAGCGCAATCCCTCCATTGGCATGAATATGGTGTGAAAACGGAAAATAGTTGAGAGAGAGTGATGCAATAGAATAATACACATTATTTCATGTATATTAAACCTTCAAATAAGAATCCATTAAATCTCCATGAAATTCCTGAGTGGCCTTTCCAAAAACCAACTAGGATGGGAATCTTTCACCCTCAAAATTGGCTTAAGCAAGAAAACTAGTCATCCACTAGCTCTCACAATTCACAAATGAGCAAAAGATTCTTCTGATGGATGATCCCTGTATTTTATAAAAATTATTGGTATTCTAAGGTTCAAAATCCATCCATAAACCAAATCCAATTCAAATTGGTGTGGCTGCTCATGCTATGCCATGTGGCCTCTCTCTTCACCTTCCCTCTTCTCCCAAATTTGAGTAGGAGCCTCTTGGCCTTCTCCAACTCCCAATTTCGACCTCCAAGATGCTCTATTCAGGAATTAAATGTTATAATTTCAGTATTTCATCCTTCATATCTGACTTGGGTCATAACTATCATAGAATATCTATCATTGGTGTCATAGCGGTCATAAATGTAAGGGAAATCTAGCCAAGTGTCCATGAAACTCACATTTGGCTCTTCCTCTCCCATGTAAGTTAAAATTCATCTCAAATTCGACCTAATAAGTATATGGAAAATTATATTAACATTATAATCCATACAAAAACATTAGACTTCCCATATATTCAAATTTTCAAGAGAAAGATACCATTTAACATAGGAATTCTAGCTAGTGTGGGCCCCATAGTCTCCATGTGTCTTCATGCTCTGTCGCCAATTCAATTTTATCTTGTATTTATTTAATAAGATAAATTATTAAATATTTATCCCCTTATAATTTCTAAACATCATTTATTATCCCCCTTATTCTATGTCTCAAAGCTTCCACCCCCAACCTAGGAAACTAGTGATTTTCCTCCTTGGCAATTATTTGACTTTTAGCATCCATTTGACAACTTTCATGAATATGGAAAATGTGATTTGGCCATTGTGACCCAATGCCAAATTTTGGAAATTAAAAATCCTCCCTTCCCAATATTTCTTGTCCTCAATCAATTTCAAACATGGTTGTTGAAGAACCTGGTTTCTGTATGATTCTTTGAAGTTGCCACTAAGCTTCCCACTTTGAGTCTTTGAGATTCCATGAAGATTTCAGAGAGGAACCAACATGCTTGCTGCTGCAATAATCTGATTAAAATAACCTTATTAAGTGGGGAATCCATCTCCCATAATTATTGTTTCCCATAGAATTTGAAATCAATCGGACTAAAAACTATACCAGGGTCCCATTGCTTGCATTGCACTCCAATAATTAAGAGTGCTCTCCAACCCATACCATTTGAAAAGATAGTTCCTAGATCCCATTTTCTTGTATGCATTATTCTAAACATCATGAGTGCATAATATATATCATCAAATTATATAAAAACATAATAATAATGTACATCAAGGAGGTGCCTCACCAATAAATCATGAAAGTGCTTATACCTCCCAATGAGTAGACTACCATTTTCCAAGTGCATACAAGCTTCAAGTGACCAATCAAATATGCTCCAATGACATAGGTGAGGATCCCATGTCCCACTATTCTGATCCAAAGATATATAATGTGCATCAATATAATCAGCCATGTGTTCTTTCATCCAAGGAGTGAATGAAGAACCTCCACCAAAATATGAACCAAATAATGAGCAAAGAAAACATGAAGACTTCAAGTGGATCAAAGAAGTCTCATCAATACACCCATGAATATGTATATCATCATGAAATAACAGAGGATTTTTCTTCCAATAAGAATGTTCTTCAATCACATATCTCTTCACCCAAGTGTGTGATGAAGTTCCTACAACATCAAATAGGCTAGGCAAGGAGCAAGGAAAATCATGAGTCTCCAAGTGACTCAAGTGAACATCATAGGTGCACCCATGTAGATGTGTATAATCATAATGTAAACAAGGATTCTTATGCAAATGTAAATAAGATGGTTCTCTAATAATTAAATCATCAAAAGGAGAAATATAATGTCCATGCTCTTCATGTGGCACCATCAAAAAGAAACCTTTCACCCATCCTTCATTAGGATGACTGCTGCAAAATTTAGAAGTGTAGGATGTAGGAGAAAGAACCAACTCACCCAAATGATCATTAAGTGCAAATTTTTCATAATGTGAAGGATCCATAGGGGTAGGATTATGCAGATCCTTCAAGAGTGTGAAACCTTTGTCATAGATTGGTTCCAATGTAGAGGAATCATGTTCTTATTTAAAAATTGCATACCCTTCATCAAGAGACAATTCAAGTTCCTCTTCAACCACATCAAGTGTTTGGGTCTCTTCAATCACCTATTCAAATACATCAATTACATTCAAATTTCCAAATTTCTCATGATCCACTATGTCATGAGAATCCTCCAAACAATCTACCATTTGACAATTTGAAACATAGGAGGAAAAACAAGTGTCTTGCAACTTTTAAAGAAGTTGCTCATTTTGAATTGTGAGCTTATGAATAACTTCATTATTCTTCAAGTAGGATTCATGTAAACATTCACTAAGTTCAATGACATTTTTTCTATCAAAAAGAAAAGACATGAAATTACCTTTGATGTTGCACGTTTCTCTTTGGATCTTCTCCATGTCTTCAAGGAAGGATGGCTCCTCCAAGGAAGTAGCTCTCCAACAATAATTTGATACCAATGCTTGAGTGTCATGGAGTATGCTAAGGGCCTCTTGGATATTCTTTTCATTCATCTTTAAGGACCCTTCAAGAAAATGAGGCTCTTGCAAATTAACATCCTCATCTTCTTCCTTCTTTCTTGGACTAACTTCATGAAACTCAAGTGGTTATGGGGAAGTTGATCTTATTTCTTCTTCAACTACTACAAGGTATTCATTTTCAGGTTTAATGGTAGTTTGGCTTGCAACAACGCTTTCAAAATTGATATCTATGTCACCAACATAGAGGTGTGAGCACCCATCAGTAGGTACTCCTTCATAGTTCAAGCATCCCTCAGTAGATGCTATTTGGTCCATGTCCATAGTAGAATTTGTTTCAGAATGATATTCAATAGTTTCAAGGTGCTCTTCTTCCTTCTCATGTGATGTTTCCTCATCTTTTTTGAAGTCATTTGGGAGTGAATTTCGATCCTCTTCATGTAATGCCTTTTCTTCTTCATCACCCACAGAAATTTGTAGCTCCTTGGTATCCTCCCTACTTGTGCATTGATTATTATTACTTAATGAGTTCTTATTTGAATTATTTTTTATAAATTCCTTCAACCAATCATTAAGGTCTTCACAATGAATAGTTTTATGTGCCAATTTGAATGCTTGATTAACCTGCCTAGACATATCATCACCACATGGATTAATGAATTTCTTCAATTCATATATACAATACATAACTTCAATAGGTTTCAAGACCATGATTTGATACCACTATAATGTCCCTTTTTTGGAATTTTATTAAAATGCCCAATTTTCCAAAATTTTCACAATTTTGGCTGTTGACTAGTTTTGATGTCTAGACCTCCAAATTGACCCAAATGCTTATAAATTTTATATGAAGGTACATGAATGATAATATAACTTAAATATAATTCTCATGTATATTTTTTTACCTCCCAATTACTTCTGCAAACTTGTTTAATGTTCTATTCAAAGTAGGAGTCTTTACTAGCAAATTGGGGCTCCAATTCCCCTCGGGTAATTGCCGGAAATGGCTTCACAAATGATCCCAAAGTGACTTGAATTTATTAAAATAGTATGTTTATGTATAAGGGACCTTTTAAAAGTCTCATATGCATCATGTTTCAGTTTATACAGTCTTTTATGACTCTTTCCAAAACAACTCCCAAGTCACAATTTCGACCCTTGGGGAAAATGCACCAAATCTTCTCCCAATGCAATAAAAATGAGTAAAATGGCTTCCAATTCTTAAGTACTGAAAATGAGACTTGAAATAAACATTAATTAAATTCCATACATAATACATTTATCATATATACATTCCTCCATTCGAAATAATAAGCATTACCATGGCATATATCAAAATGGAGTGGAAATGGTCATTGTTTGCTCATTAAAGGTCATTTTGATAGACAAATATTGGGAATTTAGACTTGAAACTTTATAAGAATGAAGAAAAGAGAATATTTAAATTATTCCAATCATAAATTTACAATTAAATTCTCTCCCAATTTGAAATCATCAGCATTGCAATGGTTCACAACAAGATAGTGGGAAAATGACACTATTTCTTCATTGTTCAACATTTTTACATGAATTATTTTGGGTATTTCGACCTGAGAGTATTATAAACATGAAATACATAGAATATACATCATAACATAATATAATGAGAATTATAATCTTCCCCAAAGAGATCAATAGCTCAGCCACAGCGCAATTACTCCATTGGCATGAATATGGTGTGAAAAATGGAAATAGTTTAGAGAGAGTGCTGCAATAGAAGAATACACTTTATTTCCTATAGATTAAACCTGAAAATAATACTCCATTGAATATATATGAAATACCTGAGTGCCTTTCCAAACACCAACTAGGATGGGAATCTTTCACCCTCGAAATTGGCTTAAGCAAGAAAACTAGTCATCCACTAGCTCTCACAATTCACAAATGAGAAAAAGCTTCTTCTCATGGATGATCCCTGTATTTTATAAAAATAATTGGTATTATAAGGTTCCAAATCCAAGTCTAATTTGTGTGGCTGCTCATGCTATGCCACGTGGCCTCTCTCTTCACCTTCCCTCTTCTCCCAAATTTGAGTAGGAGCCTCTTGGCCTTCTCCAACTCCCAATTTTGACCTCCAAGATGCTCTATTCAGGCATGAAATGTCAGTATGTCAGTATATCATCCTTCAGATCTGACTTGGTTCATAAGTTTCATATAATCGCCATCATTGGTGTCATAGCTGTCATAAATGTAAGGGGAATCTAGCCAAGTGTCCATGAAACTCCCATTTGGCTCTTCCTCTCCCATGTAAGTTACAATTCATCCCAAATTTGACCTAATAAGCATATGGAAAAGTATATTAACATTATAATCCATAAAAAAACATTAGACTTCCCATATATTCAAATTTCCAAGATAAAGATACCATTTAACATAGGAATTCTAGCTAGTGTGGGCCCCATAGTCTCCATGTGTCTTCATGCTCTATCTCCACTTCCATTTTCTCTTGTATTTATTTAATAAGATAAATTATTAAATATTTATCTCCTTATAATTTATAAACATTATTTATTATCCCGTTTATTCCAAATCTCAAAGCTTCCACCCCCAACCTAGGAAACTAGTGATTTTCTTGCTTGGCAAGTATTTGACTTTTAGCATCCATTTGACAACTTTCATGAATATGGAAAAGGTGATTTGGGCATTGTGACCCAATGCCAAATTTGGGACATTACATAAAACACAAGAGACAAGATACACAAATAATTTTCCTCGGGGAAACCATAAAGGAGAAAACCCCGCAACTTACTCAGAGATAGAATCAACACCAAAAGTAAAACCCAAAAACATAAAGATGATCTCTCGACAGCAGTAGTCTCTCATTTGTCCCAAAAAATTCTCCTCTCACTCATGCACCCCAATGAGTGAGTGTGTGTGTGATAAATAGAGAGTCTCACTCTCTATTTATATTCTTTCATTCACTTGAAACCCACTCCAACATGTCGGCCTCACTTAACAATTACTTACTAGAGGCGACAGCTCTAGGAGTGTCTAATAACCCTAGTGCCCCACAAATTGTGGGGAATTTTTTTCCTCCGACCAACAATGAGGTTTATCCTTAACATAATGGTGGGGACTATTGCCCTAAATTACAATGAATCACCTAGGTTCAACTTCTCTAGGATAGTCTAATAACCCTAGGGTCTCACAACTGTGGGGAATTTAACCCTTCGCCAATAGGAGGGTTACCCATAATGACTTGACATGACTTGTTTATATTATAGAAACTTCCCGGAATAAACATCGGAGTATGACATGACTCAATTACATTACAGACACATCTCGGAATAAACATCGTGGTACAATACAGAATATATACGGATGAATACATTCCAAAGTTACAATTACGTCAACAGTAGCAGATGCCAAATCATTGATCAGTGGTGACTGACTGAAACGCTGCAAATAATGAAAATCACATTGAATTTGCAGATCAAAATGAAGATCACATTTTCATATTGGAAATCACTGATGGATTGCAGATCACAGTTTCAAATCACTAGTTGAGTTTTTGGAAAGAGCCGCAGATTTGGTAGATCGCAGCAAGGTTTGATCAAAGATTGTTAAACTCAGAACTTACCAGTCTAGAGTATCTCCATCATTTAATTTGTCTTCTTATCAGTCATATAGAAGAATATGAAACTATGATTTCACTGCGCCACTCTGATCTCCATTCATCTTGTCAGATTACCTTCAAAAACTGCTATCAATAGTTGTCTTCTACACTATTCCACATCCCATGATCTGCTAAAGCTACAGACCCACAAGCCATGATCAATTCTTGGTGAAGTTTATCTTTTCTCCAAGTGAAAGAAGCCACGATTGTTAAGGAATTCTTGAGGACCAATTACCGATTGGGTACACCTACTTTACCATTCATTCACCAACAATTTGATACCACCGCTTTTAGCTTTGACACATGATTTGGAGTTAATGCACAATGTGCCAAAATTGATTACTTCTTGTGATATCATTCATCCAAATTGTAGGTTACACCCACAAAATTTGCGATTTCAATCTAAGGTGCAAACTAAGAGTTTCAATTAATCATACTAAAGGATAACTGTAACACCCCAGTTTTGACCCCGTTGCATTAGATGTATATGATGATGTATATATTGTAAATGATCATGGTGTGGAGCTAAAGTCCAAGGCCCCACCGTTGATCGGTTATGCTATGTTTTGGATTTAAATTGCCACCGATGGTATATCAGGGCATGTGGAATATACTATGTTGGTCATCATGTAAATACACATATATAATTAATTAAATGAACCTGACCAGCTATGATCGAGGCAACTAAAATGAGAAAGGGGCATGATTTTCACAAGGATAAGGATGTGGGGGAATTTGTCAAACCTTGGCCAATGGGGTAAAAATCCATGTGTCACCTTTCTTTGTTTACCCAACCACCTCCATTGAAGAATGGCTGGTGGTGGTTGAGGCAGTTAATTGTTTTGGGAGTGGGGTGATAGGACTGTCAGTCCTTGCCTCCACGCACACTCCATCCACATTTGACTTCACTATGGCAAGAAAAACCTTCACGCACTCTCCACTATGCAGGCATCACGATTGTCTGTTCACCTCCACGCACAGGATTTACTTGGTTTTCACTCCTGCAGACACATTCTCCTCTCCATGCCTGTGCTGAACACTCACGCACGTCTAATTGCGTCCTCTCTGTAGGCTGTTCGTCCTCACCTAGGAGTGGAATTTACCCACACTAATGCACAAGATTTTCTGGGTTTTACCCATGTAGTTTTTCCTCTATGGATCGACGGATGGTTTGGCTGTATCTTTCCCTCATGGACTAATCTGTGGGTCCTGCATTGTGGATTCACTCACGCACAGGCTAGGAGACTATAATTTCATCCTGAGCGTGGTCTATGTGTGTTTTCCCAGTGATTGCATTTCCCATGGACGGGTTGTTTTTTTCCCCATGTTGTGAGCCGTGTCCATTGATGCATTTCGAGGACTGTGAATTTCCCCAGGGTGTGAGCTGCGTTGCTGCTACGTTTTGGGAATTGCTATAGATGGTTTGGAATTGTCTTCCCTGTTTAAGCTGTGATAGCTAAATGATTGCATGAGTGCAATAGTTGGTCTTCGGACTATATTGGGAGCAGGGATGGGGGCTTGGTTTGATTGATAAACCTGGTGGCTGGAAACCACACAGACAGAGCTAGAGGGCTGGCCTTCTTCTCCATCACCCCTAAATAGCACTGGAAGGGAATGCAGGGCTTGAGGGACTGTGTAGCAGAGAAGGGAATAATTCCTTGTGTTGGGTGTGGTGGGTGTCTTAGAGATTAGGCTAGTTCTGGTGTGGGTGTAATTGGCTCTGTAATGAGCTCACCAGCTTAGCATTTAGCCTTTCCCCAACTCCTGGATGGCCTGATAAACCCAACTGTGTTGGCTTGGCTGTGTTTTGTGTATCCCTAGCTATGTGTAAGCCTGCTTATTCCCTTATTCCTTGGAGAATCATGCCCAGCTCCGGGGTGGCAGCGTTGCTGAGAGATTAAGGAGCACGCTGGCCTATGGTTGGGTGGAACGTTGCAGCAACGTAGCTAGTTGCGGAGCAAGTTCTTATAAGATAAGTGATCTTGCCCATTTTTACTTCTGCAACCATAATTTATGTTAATGAATGTAATGAACATGTTGAGTGAATGCTTGTGTGAATGCATGTTGATTCCACTATGCATGATAAATGACGATAGTTGTGTATGATGAACAATGGCATTTGTGCATGTTTTACCTTAATGCATTCCCTGCAGCATTTTGTTTGTGCAATTTTATTCATGTACATGTTCATGGGCTCTTATCCTGCATGGTTAATTCCATGGAGATCGCATCCTCTTCGCTGGTCGGAGGCATGGGGACGTGATAGTATGGTATCAGAGCTCATGTTGCAGCATGGGCCTAAATGAGCCATGAAGGATTCAGAGACAGAGGTTGTATTTCATTCTGCCCAGCAGAAGTCATAATATGAATGACTGTAAAAATTTAGAAAATTTGGCTAATTGTGGAGCAGTCAGATCATCAGAATGGATTAGAGGAATAGAATTCCGATGTAGCGGAAGAGTTAGTGGTTTCCAGTCCACCATTGCAGCTTCCAATAGGACAAGGATGCCTAAGTCACCATGTTAGTGGATCTGATTGCCGACGGTAGAGAAGGAAAAATGCGGAAATTTTCTAAGTGTCAGCGGCCATCGGAAGAAGTTAGTGTTTGGTGTGCCGCCGTTGCAGAAGCCAAAGGCACTAGCATTCCGATGTGAAAAGACCGTCGCCGCCGTAAAGAAAAAGAAAGAAGTTAAAAATTTCTCTAAGGCTGAAATTGGAAGAAGAAAGTGGTTCATGTGCCGTCGTTGCAGAAGTGAAATCACTAAGTCTTTCGACAAGAAAGACTGCCGACACCGATCGAAAGAGGAAAGTGGTTCATGTGCTTCCATTGCGGAAGCGAAAGCACTAAGTCTTCCGACGAGAAAGAATGCCAACGCCGATCGAAAGAGGAAAGTGGTTCATGTGCCGCCATTGTGGAAGCGAAAGCACTAAGTCTTCTGACGAGAAAGACTACCGATGCCGATCGAAAGAGGAAAGTGGTTCGTGTGCCGCTGCTGCGGAAGTCCAAAGTGCTAAGTCTTCCAACGAGAGAGACCACCGAAACGTTAGAACGATTAGTGGTTCTGAGAGTCGATTCTATGGAAGAATTAGTTGTTTCGAGAGCCGATTCTATGAAGAATTAGTTGTTTCGGGAGCCGATTCTGCGAAATGGTTAGTTGTTTCAGGAGCCGATTCTACGGAACGGTTAGTGGTTTCGGGAGCCGGATCTGCAGAGGAAAATTTGAAATTTCCATGGGATTTCTCAGCAGATTTTGACTATTTTTCAGTGGGATTTTTAGCTGTTTTACAGTGAATTTTCAGGGTTGAAAAAGATAAATTGGCAGCGATCTTATGTGCCAGATTGAATGAAAACCAATGATTTACAAAAAAAAATGAGGGCGCTGCCCTCGACCCGCCCTGCAGTGGCGCAGGGAAGCCACAAGGGGGAAAGCCCCCCCTTGACCCCCGTCATCCCCCTCAGATAGACATTCTTTGATGAAGAAATCCTGTGTTGGGAAAATTTGTAGTTTATAATTTTTTCCAAGAGAAGGTAAGTGATTCTGATTTATATGTTATGCATCTAACAATTGTGTTATTAACACATTTGCAGAGTCATAGTCACCTTCCAGGGAAGTGTTCCAGGTTGTGCAGTTTGATAAGTAAGTGGTGGTTCAGTTATGAGAACCCATGACGGATATGATGCTCGACATTCTTATGAGGATGCGCCAGATGCCATGGGAGAAAATGTCCGAAATAGAAATGATGACATAGAGTCTAATGGAAGGAGATTCCAAGAGACACCATCAGATGTTGCAGCTACCATGAGAAGCTTGATCAAAGCCCAGGAAGAGCAGCATTAGTTGAACGCTGCAATGTTGTAGAGTTTGACAGACTTGCAAAGGAAGATAGATTCTGGACGAGGCACAACAAGACCAGAAGGTAGTAAGAGCAGTACCAAGAGCAGGAGAAGGACTTCTAGTGGATCATCCAATTCTGAAGAATCCAGTGGGGATTCAAGTTCTTCTTCTCATAAAAGGAAAAGAAAGAGACACCATAGAGATCGCTCTCTGGATGAATTTAAAAAGGCAAAACCTCCTACATTCGATGGTGAGGTAAAGACTGGACAAGAGGCTGAGGCTTGGCTTCTTGGGATAAAGAAGTACTTTCAAGTGCATGACTATTCAGGAAACATGAAGGCAAGAGTTACCATATTCAATCTGAATGGAAGAGCATCCATTTGGTGGGAACACTTCAAGTAGGTAAAGAGGATCAGTGAAAGGAAACTTAAGTGGAAGTAGTTCAAGAAGTATTTCAAGTAGAAGTATCTCTCTGTTAGGTATTATGATGACAAGATTAAGGAGTTCCATGAGCTGAGATTGGGACAGCAGACCATGGAGGAATATGCAAATAAGTTTTTGGAGCTATTGAGGTATGTCCGGTACATCAGAGATGAAAAAGTGAATATCCAGCGTTTTCTGAGTGGATTACCTCAGTCTTACAAAGATATAATTGAGTTTTATGAACCTAGAACTCTTGAAGAATCAATAAGAAAATATAAGTATTGTTATGAGCAAAGCAAAGGTAAACCCGATTACCATAAGGAATGGAAGGATAAGAAGAATGAGAAGTTTGACCAAAGGAAGAAAGGTTTCAAACCTTCTAGCTTCAGGAATCAGCGGAAGCAGCCATCTCAAGCTTCGAGTAAGCCAGTTGGGGTGGACAGAGAAAATCCTAAGGATCCACAACAGAACAGAGAACCACTTCAATGTTGGAAATGTGGAGGACCTCACATGCGCAGGAATTGTCCACTCGAGAATGAGAGTGCAAGGCCAGCTTATAACATCCAAGAAGCAGAAAGAGTGGGTCAAGTAGCAAGGGCAGTTCCTAGGATCTACGCAGCATTGGAGGACTGTCAAGCAGATCACCAGTCAACTGTAGTTGAAGTAGCAGGTAAGATTATTGAGCAATCTGTTTCTATTTTGATTGACCCTGGTTCTACTCACATTTACATTACTCCTAGAGTAGTGGAGATTTGTGCTTTTAAGAAAGTAAAGCATGGGAAGTCTTGGTTAGTTCAGCTAGCCACTGGAACTAAGAGAAAGGTCAGTGAAGTGGTTGAGAAATGTCCATTGGTCATGGATGGATTGGCCATGTGTGTGGATCTGAATGTTCTACCACTTGGTTCCTATGATGTTCTCATTGGAATGGATTGGTTAGAAGCTCACAGGGTGAATCTTGATTGTTACAATAAGACTTTTGAATGCATGAATGAAGAAGGGAACCTTGTGGTTGTGAAAGGTATTCCAAAGGTAATTTCAGTCCGGTAGGTTTCAGAAATGCAGTTAAAGAAGTTCTATAGGAAGGGTTGCTAGTTGTATGCAGCTCAAATTTTGGAGGAAACGAGAGATGAAACTCTGAGGTTGGAGGACTATCAAGTGTTATCAGAATTCAGGGATGTGTTTCCTGATGAGATTCCAGGGCTTCCTCCAAAGAGGGACATTGATTTCAAAATTGAACTTGTGCCAGGAGCAGCACCAGTGTCCAAGGCACCCTACAGGATGAGTACACTGGAGATGCTAGAATTGAAGATGCAGCTGCAAGAGTTGTTGGAAAAGAAGTACATCCGACCGAGTGTGTCTCCTTGGGGAGCACCAGTTCTGTTTGTAAAGAAGAAAGATGGTACACTTAGGTTATGCATTGATTACAGACAGTTGAACAAGGTTACAATGAAGAATAAATATCCTCTGCCTAGGATTGATGACCTCTTTGATCAAATGAGGGGAGCAAAGGTATTTTCCAAGATTGACTTGAGGTCTGGTTACCATCAGGTGAGAATCAAGGACAAAGACATTCATAAGACAGCCTTCAGGACAAGGTATGGGCATTATGAGTTTGTAGTGGTACCATTTGGTCTCACAAATGCACCAGCTACATTTATGTGCCTTATGAATAGTGTCTTTAGCAAATATTTGGACAAGTTTGTTCTTGTTTTCCTTGATGACATTCTTGTTTATTCTAAGAATGATGAAGAGCATGAAGAGCATTTGAGATTGACATTGCAATTGCTCAGGGAGCATCAGTTGTATGAAAAATTGAGCAAGTGTGACTTCTATAGAGATAGAATTCAGTATTTGGGTCACATTATCTCAAAGGAGGGTATATCTGTGGACCCTAAAAAGATTGAAACTATTATGAAGTGGCCTACTCCAAGAAATGTGATAGATGTAAGATCTTTTATGGGACTTGCAGGATACGATAGAAGGTTCATTGAGGGATTCTCTAAAGTTGCACATGCAATCACTTCTTTGCAAAAGAAGGGGATGAAGTTCGAATGGACATCGAGGTGTGAAGAAAGCTTCCAGCAGTTGAAGAATCTTCTCATCAGTGCACCAGTATTGAAGGTCACCGATCCGAAGAAAGATTTTGTGGTGTGTACCGATGCATGCAGACAAGGGCTTGGAGGAGTCCTTATGCAGGACAACCACGTGATATGTTATGAGTCAAGAAAGATTAAGAAGCATGAGAAGAACTATGCCACTCATGATCTAGAGCTTGCAGCCATAGTACATGCCCTCAAGATGTGGAGACATTACTTGATGGGTAGGAGATTTGAGCTCAGAACAGATCACTGTGGATTGAAGTATCTATTTGATCAGCCTACTTTGAATGCTAGGCAAGCAAGATGGATGGAATTTTTATGTGACTTTGATTTTGAAATCAAGCACATAAAGGGGAAGGAGAATAAGGTAGCTGATGCACTCAGTAGGAGGGTGCAAGAATTGCATGTGGCATCTATTAGTATTTTTGCCAA
Source organism: Pseudotsuga menziesii (assembly GCA_001517045.1). NCBI lineage: Eukaryota > Viridiplantae > Streptophyta > Pinopsida > Pinales > Pinaceae > Pseudotsuga > Pseudotsuga menziesii. Next base: position 222,260 of record LPNX011229245.1, on the reverse strand, counting down.
TCAGATTTGAGGCAGCAGATTGTTAATCATGTTGTTGGAGATGAATTGTATGGGCAGGTAAAAGGAAAATTGCAGCAGCAAAGTCTTGAGAAGAGGTATGAGGGATATAAATTGGAAGAAGATGGACTTATTACTTATAAAGGTAGAATTTATATTCCGAATGTAGCAGATTTGAGGAGAGTTGTTATGGATGAAATCCATCAAGCTCCATATTCTGGTCACCCAGGATATCAGAAGACAATTGCCACAGCTAGAAAGCAGTACTTTTGGCCAGGAATGAAAAAGGATACGGCCGAGTACATTTCAAGGTGTATGAAATGTCAACAGGTAAAGGTTGAGCATCAACATCCAACAGGTTTGTTACAGCCTTTACCAGTTCCAGAATGGAAATGGGAAGTTATTTCCATGGATTTTATTACAGGATTGCCAATGACTTGGAGACAACATGATTCCATCATGGTTGTGGTAGACAAGTTGACTAAGGTAGCCCATTTTATACCTGTTAAAGCTACGCATCAGACGGATGACATTGCCAAGATCTTAATGAAGGAGATATTCAAATTGCATGGATTGCCGAAGGCAATAGTCTCTGACAGGGATGTCAAGTTCACTTCCAACTTTTGGAAGGGGTTGTTTGCAGATTTGGGTACAAAGCTAAACTTCAGCACTGCATACCATCCTCAGACAGATGGGTAGACAAAAAGAGTTAATCAGGTGCTTGAAGACATGCTTCGCATGTACGTAATGGACAAACCAACCAAGTGGGAATATTACTTGCACTTGGTAGAGTTTGCTTATAACAATGGACATCAAACATCCTTGGGGATGAGTCCGTATGAAGCTTTGTATGGAAGAAGGTGTAGGACACCAGTGACTTGGGATAATCCAGTGAACAGGATTGTGCTTGTGCCAGAATTGCTCAGGGAAATGGAGGAAGAGGTCGTAAATATTAGGCAGAATATGAAAGCAGCACAGGACAGACAGAAAAGCTATGCAGATAAGCATAGGGTGAACATGGAGTTCATTGTTCGGGATCATGTTTACCTCAGAGTGAGGGCAAGGAAGAGTTCCTTGAAACTTGGAAGTTGTGCCAAGTTGTCACCTAGATACTGTGGGCTGTTTGAAGTGATTGAAATAATAGGGCCAGTTGCATATAGACTTGCATTGCCTGCTAGCACTAGAGCTCATAATGTTTTTCATGTTTCTTTGCTTAAGAGATATGTACATGAACCTAACCATGTGATAAATTGGGATGTGATTCAGGTGGAACCCGAGGGAGAGTTCCGAATCGAGCCAATGCGCATCCTCGACATGAAGGTCACCATGCTCCGGAACCAAGCCATAGGGCAGGTAAAGGTGCAATGGGAGCACTTCGGACCTGAAGAGGCTACATGGGAACTGGAGGATGCCATGCGATTGGCACATCCATTTTTGTTTGATTTTGTGGAACACTGAGGCGATACCAGTGTAGCATTTTGTTCAATTTTGTAAAGCACTGAGGACAGTGCTATTGAAGGGGGAGGGGATTGTAACACCCCAGTTTTGACCCCATTGCATTAGATGTATATGATGATGTATATATTGTAAATGATCATGGTGTGGAGCTAAAGGCCAAGGCCCCACCGTTGATCGGTTATGCTATGTTTTGGATTTAAATTGTCACTGATGGTATATCAAGGCATGTGGCATATACTATGTTGGTCATCATGTAAATACGCATCTATACTTAATTAAATGAACAAGACCAGCTATGATTGCGGCAACTAAAATGATAAAGGGGCATGATTTTCACAAGGATAAGGATGTGGGGGAATTTGTCAAACCTTGGCCAATGGGGTAAAAATCCATGTGTCAGCTTTCTTTGTTTACCCAACCACCTCCATTGAAGAATGGCTGCTGGTGGTTGAGGCAGTTAATTGTTTTAGGAGTGGGGTGACAGGACTGTCAGTCCTTGCCTCCACGCACACTCCATCCACGTTTGACTTCACTATGGCAGGAAAAACCTTCACGTACTCTCCACTACGCAAGCCTCACGATTGTCTGTTCATCTCCACGCACAAGATTTACCTGGTTTTCACTCCCGCAGACACATTCTCCTCTCCATTCCTATGCTAAACACTCATGCACATCTAATTTCATCCTCTCTGTAGGCTGTTCATCCTCACGCAGGAGCGGAATTTAACCACACTCACGCACAGGATTTTCTGGGTTTTACCCACGTAGTTTTTCCTTTGCGGATCGATGGATGGTTTGGATGTATCTTTCCCTCAAGGACTAATCTATGGGTCCTGTGTTGTGGATTCACTCACGCACAGGCTGAGAGACTGTAATTTCATCCTCAACGTGGTCTATGTGTGTTTTCCCAGTGACTACATTTCCCAAGGATGGGTTGTTGTTTTCCCCATGTTGTGAGCCACGTCCATTGATGCATTTTGGGGACTGTTAATTTCCCCAGGCTGTGAGCTGCGTTGCTGCTACGTTTTGGGAATTGCTGTAGACGGTTTGGAATTGTCTTCCCTGTTTAAGCTGTGACAGCTAAATGATTGCATGAGTGCAATAGTTGGTCTTCGGACTGTATTGGGAGCAGGGATGGGGGCTTGGTTTGCTTGATAAACATGGTGGCTGGAAACCACATAGATAGAGCTAGAGGGCTATCCTTCTTCTCCATCACCCCTGAATAGCACTGGAAGGGAATACAGGGCCTGAGGGACTGTGTAGCAGATAAGGGACTGATTCCTTGTTTTGGGTGTGGTGGGTGTCTTAGAGATCAGGCTAGTTCTGGTGTGGGTGTTCTTAACTCTATAATGAGCTCACCAACTTAGCATTTAGCCTTTCCCCAACTCCTAGATGGCCTGATAAACCCAACTATGTTGGCTTGGTTGTGTTTTGTGTATCCCTGGATATGTGTAAGTCTGCTTGTTCCCTTATTCCTTGGAGAATCATGCCCAACTTGGGGGTGGCAGCGTTGCTGAGAGATTAAGGAGCATGCTAGCCTATGGTTTGGTAGAACGTTGCAGCGACGTAGCTGGTTGCGGAGCGAGTTCTTATAAGATAATTAATCTTGCCCATTTTTACTTCTGCAACCATAATTTATGTTAATGAATGTAATGAACATGTTGAGTGAATGCTTGTGTGAATGCATGTTGATTCCACTGTGCATGATAAATGACGATAGTTGTGTATGATGAACAATGGCATTTGTGCATGTTTTACCTTAATGCATTCCCTGCAGCATTCTGTTTATGCAATTTTATTCATGTACATGTTCATGGGCTCTTATCCCGCATGGTTAATGCCATGGAGATCACGTCCTCTTCACCAGTCGGAGGCATGGGGACGTGACAATAAAGACCAACGAACATAGATTGAGAGTTGGAGTTAGACAACGGAATTTCTATAGACAAAAGATGCCAAAAAATATAATGTAAATATGTATGGAACATGGACTGCACATTAGATTCAATGATGGTAGATCGTAGAATGGAAGATTCTAGTGTACATACATGCATGGGGATTTTCTACAATATTAGAAACTGTAGCGAATAAAATATATTGGAGATAGAATATGCTTGAACTGCTCAAAGGAATTTCAATGATATACATAGGAATACAGAACATGCTTGGTATAGATGGAAGATCGTTGGTTTAGATTGGAGTGACTAGCAATCAGATCGCAGGGGAGTCACTGGTGGAAAATCATGGCTCACACTAGATATTGCAGATCACTATTGGCAAATCACGATTTCAGATGGCTAGTCGATGGTAGATCATGTTTTCAGATCGCGATTGTTTGGCAGATCATGATTTCATCGCATCACCAAAACACTATTGATACTGAAAATCGGCTCAGAAAGTATGGGCAAAACACTATTGATACTGCAAATCATTCTTTTCTTACAAATCACTAATCATTGTTTTCTCAGAGATAGTTACAGATCACAGATCCTTCAAATAAACAAAGTATGATCATCTCCGGGGCACTCTTAATTGCCAATGAAGCAAATCAGATTACAATAATTTCCAATAAGTAGAACTGGATCTTGAATATAGTAGAGATTATGGATCTATTTAAATTTCATTTACGAAACTGATGAAAAAGTAGATCTACAACCCAAATACTTTACAAACAGATCAAAATTTCAAAAAAATTTCATGACAAAAATACCGCATGTAGTCTAGCCTTTCTTCCTCGTAGCTTTGGAATCTCTAGCATAGTTCATTATCCAACATAGCTAAATCATGGATGCTCATCTGCATGAAGCTTGATCTCGTTCATCAAACTCTCCTTCCATGGAAAACTACCATGGAATCTTAGTAGTAATGATGCCCTTAATACTAAAGGTGCTTTGATACCAAATGAAGAAATAAACACAAAACAAAATGGTAAAACTCTAATCACTTTATTTATTGAAAGAGTGCAAATATATAGTACTCTCAATATGCAACCTCAGTGAGAGATATTCTCTATATCCTAACACCTTGCATGGTGACTAGGCTAGGAAATATTCTCCATATCTTCTAGAGACTTATCTAGGACAAATGACTATTATCCCAAATATTAAATACAATAATGTGACATGTAACTCATGTGATTGCTAATGTAAGCCATAAGGCTAACATGCCCCTCAACCTTCAATAATTCCTCCTGCAACTTTTTAATTTTGATTCGAAGGGCCTTGTTCTCAACCTTTTCTTTCCATAGGAGGTCCTAAGCTTTATTTTTATTGGACTCCAGTTTAGACACTTGTTATGTATATTTAAGAAATCTTGTATATATGATATCACCTATTTCTTTGTGAAGGTGTATCATATCTATGGTAGGGATATTCTCGAAGTTCACATTCACCTTTGATACCTTATTACCAATAGTCATGGCCAAACTAAGGGTATCTTTGGCATGATCCCTTACAGTTTTTAAAGTTACATCTAGGTTTGGAAATTGTCTCACTTCCTCATATAATTTTATTGTTTCATCAAAGGTTTTATCATCCACTTCCCTATAGGTATTCAACCACTCCTCTTTTGATGTATACTTATTTGGGGTTACTCCATCAAATAAATATTCCTGAAGCTCTAGACCAATTACTTTGGATTTTTCTTACTTATTTTTACCTTTCACATTGCTCTTCTTCACCTGTACCATTTGTCCCTATTGTCCAATTTTATTATTCTTTAGTGTACTAGTAGTGTCCACTTCCTCAGTGTCCATGAAACCTGAATGTTCTCTCTTCTTTGAATTTCCTAAAAAACTTATTAATGATGAAATATTACTAGCAACTGCAACTATGCTAGAAAGATCCATTGGGGGAGAATTATTTCCAGGTATGGATGAGACAGAGTCTTGTTCCATGCTGATATTATCTGGTGTTTTGTTAGGATAATCTTCCTAATTAGCTTCCTCTCTGAGTCCAGCTACTTCAGTATGTTAAAAAATCTTATTGTTGTTTTCATGTCTTCTTTTAGAGATTACCTGGTGTGGATCATAGTTGACAGCATCTCCCAAAGAAAACCCCATGCTTCTGAGAATATTATCAATTATTGGTAAAGCAGCTCTACTTTCAACAACATATGGCCCTTCCTCCCAGGGGAATTTAATATCTAGACTCTTCCTAAAGTTTAAGATGTGTTCTTCCTCAACTGTAAGCCTTTGTGTAAAAAATTCCAAAGAAATGATTCTAGCTTTCAAAAATGTTGGAAGAATATAAGGTTGGTGCACAAATCCATATAACCTTATAATTGTTTCAGACTCTGAAAGGATCCAATGTCCTATTCTTTTACTAGGGGAAAGTTGCAATGTTTCCTTCATCTCCGGCAATACCCTGGGAAATCTTCCTAAAATAAAATGCGGTATATTTCTGCCATTAAACAATTCATGAACTTGCAATAATCCGGGGTCATTTCATTAGTGATTACTAACTCAGGAAACTGTAGGTTATCTTTATTATGTGATAAGAACATCTTCAACAAAAAGGACTGTAATCTGAAAACTTTGGTACTGTGGAAGTTGACTAACTGAGAACGAATGTTCTCAACTAGGAACTCATCAAACTTAAGGCAACAAGACTGGAAAGACCGACCCAGAAGTTCAGACTTAATTAGGCAAGTACTTAAGATAAAAAAAAGACTCAATAGTGGCTCTGTAACATAACCATTAGTGTCTAACCCCCAAAATTGTATGGATAAAATTATACACGAATGGGTTTCTTTATTAAACAAAACCAGGTCAGTAGGGTAAGATAAACTTATAACCTCACTATTAGGATTTGAACATGACTTCAAAAAGGATTCCTTATTCTCAGCTATAGACTCTTGGAAGAAATATATAATGTTTTCTTCTTTGTACTCCTAGGATAAATGAACAAAATCATCTGGGATAGACAGTGCTTTGCGAATAACATAGGAATGAATAGGGAAAAGGATCCTAGACTTAGGTTTATTCATGACAACTTCTTTAGTTGTAGAATAATTATTCGCACACCACTCAAAAAATTTAGGGAAATTGGGGGTTTGGTCAACAGAGAAAAAAATAAAAGAAAGACTTTAAAAAACCATGGGTGTCACTATCCCGGTCCTTAATAATTTTCAATTTATTTTTAACCATCTCAATTGTTTCATTCAGTAAAATGGTATCAAAAACTTCAACATTTTTTTCTTCAAAGATTTTCTCATCCTTCTAATAGGAAACCCCCAACTCTTAACTATATTCTACTTCTACCACTTCTATTTCATCCATTTTTAGAAGTACTTGGAAATTTTCAGGATTCCTACCTTGTTAATTAGCACAATGTTCTGACTCGTCCAGGTTGGTACTTTGTGCACAGTCAGGGTTATCGTCAATTTCCAATGCTCAGAAAAAAAAACCTCTAAACTCCACATAGATGTTTTTATATTTTTTTATGTTTCATAACCATTGCGCATCTCCCATAATCTATACTGTAATTTTTTTTCTTTGAAATCTAAGCCATTCATGCACAAGACCTTAATACCAAGACTCAACATTATCACCCTGCACAACTTGATTTGATGGAATCAAATCAACCATTGATATGCAATCTACCTTCATTAGAACCGTCAAACTATGAAAAGATTTAACATTTCGTTAATAATTTTGAACCTGATCAATCGAGCAACTTACGTTTGCGGAATGCACCTTATCTGTTAGTCAAAACTCAACCACTATTACAACCATTGATCAACGTGGCCCCTACCACTTTTCACAAATTTCAATTTGGAATTTCTCCATGCTAGTTCAATCTGCGGAATTGTTTCTGACCGTAGATCTATCTCTGGTCACATCTTGTTTATCCGATATTTCCACCAGTTAACCAATTTTGTAAATCCAAAAAATTGGTTTTTCCTTGCATCTCCTATTTGCAGAATTCCTTTCCACATTGATCTACAACCTCTTTAATTTGAGCCATCGATATTTGACACCTTTCACCTCCATTCTGCTGATGGGAACATTTAAATTTCTCCCCCATGTTTCAAACAATAGAACGATCCACCACCATAGATCAAATCTCTTTCTTCATCTGTTACAGAGAGAAATTCCTATGGCTTGGGGTACCACAACAGACAGCTAGACTCCATAAATCAATCTTTCACAATATGCAATAGAAATAAAAAAATCTAACACTAAAGGATCGAACCTCGTACCTTATTCCGGACGGTTGAAGTAGATCCCCATTGAGCTTTCCAATATTCAGCTTGAATTGTTATAGCACGTCCTCGACAACAAGTAAACAATACAAGCATACTATATTTCATGGTGTTAGATCTATTCTAGAATATATAATCAATAATGTATAAGCATTGGACATATTCCAATGGATACAATAATCATTCAAATACACATTACTGGACAGGAAAAGATATTTCTATTAATATGAATCAGAGATTACAAGTGACAACCTCTGATGGAACGTCTGTAAACCGGAGAAATTGAATCCCCCACTTGGGCCTCCACCACCTCAATCCTCCATCACTCCGATAGCAAGCTTACTAGCAAAAGGAAAGCTTGGGAAGAACACAACAGTGCTCCAAAGGGACAAAGGGATGTAGACTCAAGTATAGTTCTGGCAACAATGGACTATAGTTTCGATACTCTTAATTCTCTCTTATGCTTTCAATGTCTCAATGGGTTCCTTATATAGCTTTTCAAAGGGATACTGAAAGGTTGAATCCGTGCGATCTCAAGGCATATGGAAGGCCAGGAGTCATATGAGTCAGATTCAAGTCAAGGAACGCGCCAACAGTTTTGGATTATGTACACATCCCGATGTACGCAACTATAGAGGGAATATCTGCGTATGTACGCAGTTATCGGGGAAAAGGCCGCGTATATCATTTTTGTAATGTTTTTAGGGATGGTCAATGATACATCAAAAGACAAAAAATGGTCCATAGGGGATAATGAGTCTACAGCGGGACAGGGGAAGGCCATACAATGTGTGATTCACCTAGTGTGGTGAAATCCGCTATAACAGATGCCCCCTAATGTATGAGATCAGAGGGGTTATACGATGGCCGAAATACATTACAAGTCCATCCTAGAAGTGAAGTGATGAAGGTACCCAAATGGAAGACCAGCCACCCAATCAGCATAATACCATAATACAACTCTGCATATAACTGTAAATACATCTAGCAGTCTCGGATACATAAGAGTACAATGGCCATGAATAGGCATGAAACATGATAGAACATATGTGTTCATCGCCACGTACAATATACATAGATCAGAATCTCCATGATGAATATATACAAAGAACCATGATATCTACAAAGGCTGAAGGTATATAACAGATCAAGATCTCCATAGTGGCTAGAAATATCTGACATACACTGGAACAAGTCACGAGAGCTGAAATCTCATGAATACAGGCACGATCAAGGAGGTAGCATATAGTGGATGCCACTGATCTGGAAGGTCTTGTACACAAACCGCTACGAGTACATGTCCTACTATGCGAATAGAGGTGTCGAGGTCGAACATAGTAGTCCATCGTCTGATTACCGGTCATTGATGTATACCGTTAACAGACACGAGATCACCCACCAATAATGAAAATGGGAATCAAGGTACTAGAGTGCAAACTAACAAGTGTGAATAAATGTGTTGAGGTCGAACACTTGAGAGAATCCATCGATCAGGGGACATTGATGTATTCCCAAAACTGTCGATGGCGAGAGAACCTGCCACTGATGACTGCAAGTCTCAAGGCACTCAAAATGACTCTAGATTCTAATCCCAGAAAAAATGATCTGAAGCCGATGGGATGAAATCCGCTGGAAGGAGGGCATTAAGGCATCCCCCATCATCCAACACGAGGTACTCAGCAAGGCTGTATAATATGGAAGAACTCGATCATAAGGTGCACGAACTAGTAACTGTATCGGGAATGACCGACATGCAAAGTCAAGATAACTAAGGAATGTTCGACTCAAGTTTCAACTTCCTTCTAACAAGAGCATAATGGTGTATGGTGACTGAATGAAGGCATCATAGACTCGATATACAAACTGGGACATCTCTATGACGCAGGAGGCATCAATAGAGGCTCCATAGGGACTGGAAGCTTAACTAGTCGGTGGAGATAAAACTCAGATAACGAGTACAGCTCATAAAGTCAAACTATAACCCAACCAATGGATGTGATATACAGTGCTCTGTTCGAAGGCGACACGACTCGACAGCTGCCAAAGATAATATCTTTTCTTGTCCGGATTTTTGGTTTTTTGATTTTTTTGGTATTTTTCAGTTATTTGAAAAGCTTGAAAAAAAAATAAACTAGCTTTATAGTTACAAACTAGGAGTAGACGAGTGTCATAAAGGCAAACAAACTAGTTCCAAGTAGTGGAACATACCTATTCTCAATGCAAGGATACATGTGTAGGATATCGACACTCAGGGGAAAATCCCCTCCCGGTAAAAAGGGAATCAAGCTACGAAAGATATAAAGAAAGGATCTGCATGGCTAGACATGAGACAAGCTCAGGCTATATGGCTGAAACACAATGTCAGGGGAGCCAGAATAAAGCTCAATAAGACAGGCAAAGCTCATGATAATGCATCCACAACTTGATACAAGGGGAGTCCAGGGGAAAACAGGCCAGCATAAGATCAAGAGGAGTATGAGGCTCTTGCTAAATGTCATGGCAATACTATACAACGGACTCCCACACCCTAAAGGGGGAAACATCGGCATGGGCACCAAATGCAAATAAGGTGCTAACTAAGATACCCATGTAAGGTGAGGCTCTACCACTCATATCATGCCACTTCTATAGCAGCAAGAAGGTTCCGTGACATAATAGAGTGGGTTCATACCTAAGGATATAGTCACATGGTCATAAGGTCATGCAAAATGTAAGCGGTGGTGAACCTAACCTATATGCCAGTATAGACGTTATACCTGAGATCAGTACGAACGGGTCAATCCAAAGGCTGAAACAGCGCTAAAAACGGTCATCTACATCACAGATTAGGTCAGAAACGGTCCAAAAAGGTTAGAAACGGTCAAAACTATAGGAAAGGGTTTAAAAATTTTCAAATATTTGAAAAATTTTCTATAAATATTAAAAAATATAAATCATTTGAAACTTTTACCCATTTGAGCTCTGATATTCAACTGCAAATTCCAGGAGATCCAGCTGGCGGAATTCACAACCAATTCTTCCAGGTATTTACTCATGTTCTCAGCTTGCATTTCAATACAATTTTTATAATTTTTCATGGTCAAATGAATTTTTAAAGGACAAAATTACATGAGCGCTACGGCCCACGCGGGTATCGAGGTTTTTTCTGCGTATAGGGCTGGCTATACGCGGAAAAGGGACCAGAAACCGCGTACATACGCGGCTTTTTTCAAAACAGCCGCGTATGACGCCGCACATAAGGATTTGTGTGAATCTAATGGAAATTGTGGTCAACTTCTCATGCAGGATGGTGCTAGAGTGGCAAGAACGCGAGCATGGTGATGTAGAGGAAGCAGTAAGGGCTGACAGAATGGCTCAAGAAGCTCTCAAAAGATGTGGAATCTACAAGTTTTGGTGCCTAGGTGGCTTGAGGGCCAAACCAGGACTACTATAGATGCTTGTAGACTATTGGGATCTGGACTTAGAGTCCTTCCGGCTAGATGACATGTCCCTCACCATTGAGGTGGAGGATATCTACTTTATCACAGGTCTATCCAGACGAGGTGAGATGGTGAACCTTCGTGCCCAAGGAGGGCCAGGTCATGGGCTGACTATCGACGAGTACATAGCAGTGTACTGCTACCCAGAGACAGAGAAGGTGGGGAGCCAAGTCCCCACCAATGCTATACAGGTACTAGGCCTAAAGGCCATACTACTGACGCTGGGCAGGATAGCAGGCTTAGCATCACTCCATCAGGCCTCTCAGCCACTGATGTTCTATGCGATGGAGTGCATGGCACCGACCATCTATGACTGGAGAACTTCCCTATTGAGCAACATGAAACATTAGCTCAGTGAGTGCAAGGCAGGTAGGATATGGAAATTTGGGTTCAGCAGTATCTTGAGCACGTTTTTCTTCGAGTGTGTTCCAGGATTGAGCCCTAGAGTGGATGTTCCTCTCTACGGGGTTCGAGATCCGGCCCAACGATGTTGGGCAGACGTGATGCGCAGACTGGGGGGCCGTAGGGTGGCCAACCCTTATCCAGCATACTTTTTTCCATGGTGGCGATGAAAAATTGTTGCCATAGAGGACTACCCTTATGCAGGGATAGACTTCCGGGGAGACCCGGACATGCCATTACCACCAGGGTCAGCATATGGAGACATAGGTAATGAATCTCGACCCTTACTCTTTTTTTAAATTTTTTGAAGTATTTAATTTTTTTGTGTTTTCTTGATTAATGGAATCAAAAAGACATGATTTTGGGTGACAATACATAGTGACATCTACCATTCATGTGTAGATGTGGGACCACAGCGACCAGAGGGCTTCCCACGTCATAGACGGAGGGGAAGAGGAGACGATATCACCGGCGTGGATGTGGAGCGAATGCTCCAAAGCATCCATACCAACTTTGTGCGACTGACTCATAGGATTCCCATGGCGCAAGTCGAGGACTTTCCTGAGGCTATGCAGAGACAGGTGGTGGGTGTACCATGCGCATGGGTGCATTTATTCCGGTGGCTAGCTAGAGCCGTGGTGACATATCATGATCACAACCCTCATCCACCTCCACAGGACTAGACACCTGGGAGTGTATCTATTTTGTATTACCGTGTATATGATGGTGGCTTTCAAAGCCCCAATTTTGTATTATGACACTATGTATTACCACATTTTTGATGTATATAAAAAAGTTTTATGGTGATTGGTTTATTTATTTACATGTGTAAAAAATTGTGTTTATGATTAATTTATGATGAATGAAACAAATGCCAATCTAACAAATAGTTAGCATATGAGTCAACAATTTGATTATAATTTCTTGGAATGTGTATATATGTTATGTTCTCAAACTTCCATTCTAGCAATCTCACACGTAAGAATCTCCTCAATAACGTCAGATCTCTAACATGGTACAAACCATTTAGCTGTGACACTACTAACTCCGAATCAAGACGTACCTCAAGAGAGAGAACACCATGCGAAATGGCATCCCGTAGAAGCTCGATAACGGCACTATACTCAGCAACATTGTTGGAAGATGGCCATAGACATACACCTCCTGAAGACAATACATGACCCATAGGAGTATAAATCACCCAAGCAGCTAAGGCTGAGTGTTGATTGTGACGGCTTGCACCATCCACGAATCCTATGTAGGTGGAATATTCCATTGACATCTGCCACAAGAAATGGAAACTAATCACAAACCCGATCACGATAAACAAGACCTAACTATGCAAAAAAGATGTACAATAATATACAACAAACAACCTTGGCTAAAGATCATGCATAGTATTTTTTAAGATAGAGCCCATTTCTAGGCTCCGCCAAGGCTGTCCCTTCGTAATCCACTAACTCGTAGGCACCCTTCTCTAATACACGCTTGACCATGTAAGGACCACGCCACATAGGATTGAACTTCCCTGCCCCCAAGGGTTCTTTCGATTGATCCCATAAAAGAACCAAGTCTCCCTCACTAAACACTCTCGGACGGACATACTTATCGTATTGGACCTTTACGCGACGCTTATTAACCTCTAGAGTCACCAAGGCATCTCTACGCTGCTCATCGAGTTGCTCAAGGTGAACCAAACGCTCCTCCAAAGGTGAAGTGTCTGGTAAGAGTTCCACGGCTAACTTCAATGAAGGAATTTCGCATTCAACCGGAAAAATTGACTCCACTCCATGAACAAGCTAATATGGAGAAAAACTAGTGGCAGTCTTTACCGCGGTTCGATATGCCCACAAAGCAGGGTACAACATAATATGCCAATTCATCTTGCTTTGTGCGATGGTTCATTGGAGAATGGACTTAAGTGATTTATTCACTGCTTCAACCTGTCCATTCTCTTGAGGATAGTAAGAAGAGGAGTGCTCTTGCTTATATCCTAACTTGGAGGCCAACTCTTCCATCATACGATTCTGAAAGTGCGAGCCATGGTCAGTGACAAGCTCTCTCAGAATCCCGAACCTAGAGATGATTTAGTTGAATTCGAAGTGGGCGGATGTCTCACTGTCGGATTTTACTGTAGGCATTGCCTCAGCCCATTTCGTGAAGTAATCGACAGCCACAATGATATGATGGTGCCCAGCCGAAGCTGGGTTGAAATCCATAAAATATAGCCCCCACTTGGTGAAGGGACCGGTGGTGATAATAGGGTGTAACGGGGCAGGCTTCGAGCGCATGTTACGTGCGAACACCTGGAAAGGGTGGCACCTCTTGACTGCTTCAATACAATCCTTGAATATCGACGGCCAGAAATATCCTGCTCTCAAAATCTTTTGGGCTGTAGCAAGCCCAGATAAATGACCACCACACGCCCCTCCGTGGAAATCATTAAGCACTACCTCAGCCTCATCATGAGTTAAACAATGTCGTAAAATGGAATCTACTCCATGGCGGTACAAAGTATTTTCCACTATGAGGTAGTTCTTGGAAACGTGACATAACCGACGTCGCTCATCCCGCGAGAGGTGAGTAGGGGTCCTCTGCGTTTGCAAATATACTATGATATCTCTGTACCATGGGTCAGCCATTGAGATTAAGAAAATGTGTTCATCAATGAACGTATCTTCACATACCGACTCCTCAGCCTCGCTCAGAAAATCCGATATGAGCTCTGCAAAGATTAAAGATTTCTTTGATTTTGCCGAAACAAACTCGAGATCAAACTCTTGCAGGATGACAATCCATTTATTATATTTTCCCCCAATCATCCTACGTGTGAGGACGAACTGAAATGGATTTACATGGGAAACAACCAAAGTTTGGCGAAGGAGAATATAATGTCTCAAACGCTCCACCGCATGTATGGTGGCTAAGGCAAGCTTCTCTACATGAGAATACCGAATCTCTGCGTCAATAAGGTTTCGGCTCAAATAATATATGACATGCTCCTGGAGCTCCTCATCCTCTTGAACCAAAACCATCCCAATCGTCTCTCAAGACGCGACCACATATAATAGGAAATCACGGCTATAATCCAGAGGACTAATAACCAAGGCCGATGCTAGGGCTCTCTTAAGTGCATCGAAGGACTCCTGGGCTCGCTCATCCCATTCAAAGGGAGTATCCTTCTTCAGGAGACGCATGAAACCTCTAGTCAAATTGGTGAAATTGACAACAAATCTTCGTAGGAATTTTGCCATGCCTTGCAAACATTGAAGATGACGAATATTTCGGGGGGGAGACAAATGAAGTATTGCCTCCACTTTCAAGGGGCCGACTCTTATACCCTCTTTCGAAACGATAAATCCTAACAGATGACCTGATTTCACACAAAAGATGCACTTATGAGGGTTTAATCTAACAGCATAATGCCATCATCTTTCGAACACTAATCTCAAGTGATAAGAATGACGCATCCTCACATGAGAATGAGCAGCAAGGTCATCCAAAAACACTTCAATAATGGACTTGAGATCATGGAAAATCAAGGTCATCGCCCGCTGAAAGGTAGCTCCGGTGTTTTTAAGGCCAAAAGGCATTTTTAGATATGCAAAGGTTCCCCAAGGCTAAATGAATGCGGTCTTATGTTGGTCCTCAGGTTTAATTTGAATCTGATTATATCCGGAAAAACCGTCCATAAAGGAGAACACCTCGCTACCCGCACACTCATCCAAAATATGATCAGTAAACGTTGTGGGGAAGTTATCCTTAGGACAAGCATGATTTAAATCATGGAAATCAGTGCATATACGGATTGCTCCCTGCTTCTTATCCACTGGAACGGGGTTTGAAACCCACTCCGTCAAGGGAACGGGATAGATGAAACTAGCTTTCAATAGTTTCTCTATCTCGGCCTTTATGGCGGGTGCTTTCCTAGGATTTACCGCGCGTAAATGCTGTCGAACAGGCTTCGCGTTGGGGTAAGTCTTAATTTCATGTTCGACAATCCGAGGGTCAATCCCTGGCATCTCATCGTAAGACCAAGCAAAAACATTGCGGAATTCTTTGAACAGCTCAGTATACTCACGAATCTCTTCTTGGGAACGATCCGCCCCAATGTACACATTCTCAACTGTACCAGGATTGCGAGAAATGTTGATAGGCATAGTTGACGAGATGTTTTCTATGTTTCCATTAGCCATCTGACCAGGAGAGCTTAATGGATCATGGGCCTACCATCTTTCTTTCTAAGAATCTCCCTATAATCCTCATGCTCCAAAAGGTCAAGATCTGGAAGGAAATATGATCTATGATGGAGTTCCTCCCATGGTGGCTCAAATCCCGACATAGCCTCGATGATCGCTTCATCTGAAGGGAAAAATGTATCAAGGAAATCATGGGCATGAGAAGACTGTACTGCCCATGCGGGCAGCACATAGGGGTCTTCCTCCTCTGTCCGGGAAGAGGAAGAACAAGGCTCTGTAGCAGATTGAAGATTAGCTTGGTAAGCTATCATGACTGCAGGAAACGGCACACTCATCTCAATGGTCTCACTCGAAGGACTCGGTGATGGAAGAATCCAAGGATATTCCATATGATTTGTGCGAAAAGGCACCGATCTCGTAGACATGGAAGCACCATCGAAATGAGCTCCTATCATGAGGACGGGCGTAGGACAACTAAAGGTTCCCATGAGGGAAGGATACATACCTACACCCACACTCCCAGTTGTCGGCTGGGAATGTTCAACTTTTGGAACCGAAGCTTCCAAAGATTCACTAACAGGTGGATTCTTGAATGTCATCTGGTCAATCGTCACAATCTTCCCATTATGAGGAAAGCATACAACGCGAAATACGGAAGACGCAACGGCTTGCATACTATACATCCAGTTCCTTCCCAGTAAGAGGTTGTAGTCAAGGGGCGCATCAACCACCTCAACCTCTATCGCAACGGTCTTCCCTCCCAAATGGACTTTAAGGGAAGGAAGGATCCCGTGCGGCCTAAATGACCTCCCATCAAAATTAGTTAACATGGTCGTAGACTTTGACAACTCAGGAGAACCAAGACCCTTCCAACAAGACAAAGACATCACAGAAGCAACAACGCCCTCGTCAATCACAGTACGCTTGACGATCATATTAAGACATTCTACATGCACCAAAAGGGACACATAGTAGGGCAAGCGAGGCTGATGTCCTGCGGTTTCAAACTTGATCACTGAGGAAGAATCATCACCATTCACACCAAGAGCGGAAAGCAAAGCCTTCCTTTGCGGCAGACAACTCTGAAGCACTTCCAATGCAGACATCGCACAAGGAGTATGAAACAAGTCCTCGACAACTAAATAATTATGGGTGGCTCGGGAATTTGGGTTATGACCCGAACGCTTAAGTACCCCCTTAGGAATGCGAGGTGCAGCTTCAAGTTTATCCGCAGGTTTCTCAATGCGCAAAGGGGTTCCTGGTGGATCAGGTTCTTTTCCTGGGTTGGGTTGTGATGAAGAATAATCTTTCGCACGCGTCACAACTTTCGCGGCACAGACCATATTAATTCACCCACGACCACTAGTTTCAGGTGGATCTTCATCACTAGATTGATCATGGGACTTCAAGTTCATATTCTGGTTATGCGGTAAAGGGTTTGTTAACATAGCTGGGCCCTGTGCTATGAACTTCGAAGCTTCATCCATCCTAGGGCACAAGTAAGTGAGGTGATCTTCCTTACAAAGCTTGCAAGGAAACTTAACCTTACGTTTATTTTGCTTGTCCCCCCCAGCATTTTTATTGTTCTTGTCATTATTATTGGCATTCTCATTTTTACTCCCACCCTTCTTATTATTGTTTTTACCCTTTTTTCTATTCCGTCCAGGTTGCTGGTTACCCTTCTGGTCGGACGATTGCACAGCAAGTACATTCACCGTTTAGGCAGGCTGAGACGAAGCCGTAGCTTGTCCCGAGGCATATTGGTTGATTGACAACTGAGAAACTTGTTTCACAACCAAACCTGCAGGTTTCTTACATGTGCTACCCACAATGCCATCGGCATGTGGTCCAGGTTTGACCTTTGGATCGAAACTAGAATGAGGGGCATTCGGTATAATCTCATATAACAAACCAGACTGAGCATAGATCAAGTCTAGTTCCTGCGCCCTAAATATGGTTTGTTCCTCATTCTACACTCCAGATGTGGAAACATCCTTCGCAATATATGGCAATAAATATTTGAGGAACCACTCAAGGAGGAATTCCAGCGGTATAAAGGCTTTGATTAATCTCTTCTGTCTATGCGACTCCTGAATATGATCAGAAATATGGGTGGCTTTGTCTTTCCGAAATGTCGACAAGAGTTCAGTACCAACATCATAGCGTACTGGTAGCTGGAAGTGATTAAGGAAATTCATCGCAAGGTCATCGAACAAAGTAAAGGCACCCCTAGGTAACTCTATATACCATTTCGCCGTAGGCCCTGTAAGGGTGCGTTGAAATAGTCTCAAATGGACTGAGTCCTAATGCAATGAATTGGAAGAGAACCATAGGTGGAATGTCGTAACGTGTTCACTCGGATCCTCTCCTGGTTTGCCTTCGAACTTAGGAATGTCCGAAGGAAGCTTGGTAGGGACAGCCGGCCAAGCCGGGTCATGAGCCACAGGATCGTAGCAATTGAGTGTTGCGAGGAAAGGGAGCTTAGTATGATGAGATCTAGGGACTGCTCCCTGGTTCACATAGGATTGATTACCACCATGACCTTGGCCATAGTGACCTCCTCCTATATAACCTGTATAGAGTGGCGTGGAAGTAGCATAATGAGGTGGACCTTGACTAGTAGGAGCTACAAAGCCATAGTTAGGAGAGTAAGCAGGTTGTGAATACCCTCCTCCATAAGGTGAAGTAACCTGTCCATACTATGCCCCATAATAGGGTCCATAGGTCACCGCTTGCGATGTCCCATGAGAGACTCCATAGGTAGGGATATACATTCCGAAAGTAGGAATATACATACCGGAAGTAGGGATATATGTTGAGGAAGTAGCAATCTAAACCTCTAGAAACATGAACATAACCTCCCGAAACCACGGGTGGTATGTAGGCTTGAGACACAACTGGTCTAGTAACCGCAGTACGGATCTGACTCGTAGCTATGTGCCGACTCGAAGGACCACGAGAGTAAGGTGGAGGGTTTACATTTGAAGAACTTGGAAGCGAGAACGAAGGAACCTCTGTAAGAAGATATGTACTAGTGCCTATCATCACTTGTCTAGAACCTGGTATCACTATGGGATCACTAACTCTAGACCTAGTAGGTATATAAGATGTAGCTTCCACCACTGGGATGGAAGGTGCAATGTGACTAGTACTCCCAAATCTCTCTGCAAGGTAAGGCATGGGAATGCCCCCAGGTATAGTGTTAGGGTCAAAGTCGGATTCAACATGAAATGTCAAATCGTGCATAGGAAAACCAGTCGTAAAATAACTACCATAGCTGGTGCTAGGAGGGTCAAAGTGAGTCTCGGCATCTTTCGACATTCCATACCGGTAGCGTGTCAATGGGGAATCTGCCGTAGGGTGAGTAGGTCTATCATGCAAAGATCCTATCTGGTAAATCATGGGACCAAACTCAGCTAGGTCAGGTGAGGGATCATATGTAGGAGTAAATTCCCCATCGTCAATACGAATGGGAGGAGGTGGCTCAGGAATAGTCTCTGAATGATCCTCCATGGTGTGTGAATCAGTGTGTGACATAGCCCGCCTGGACAATCTAGGCCCCTCTCCCAAAGGAGGAGGATAAGTGGAAGGCAGAAGTCTTGCTAACCGAAGAGAACGGCGTGGAACTGTACCCGAATCGACAATGACTCAACAAAAATCAAAGACTCTCTATTTACGTCAACCCTAGGCCAACTAGCATGCACAGAGCAATCACTATAAAATCTAAAGCCAAAAGCAAGCAAACAAGGGCTGGATAAGTGAGCTCCCGAATGTGGCCGGTATGTCTCGCCTAGGAGAGGCTTGAGAGGCCCTTGTCACCACAAGCGGAGGTTCGAAACCAATTATTGTGGCGCTCAGCTTCAACGCGTAAAGCGACTGTGCTGTCCGACCCCAACCTGGCCGGGACACATGTAGAATAACCTCTACACGTACACCCTTGATATCCTAGGTAAGGTCACTAAGGTCACCTCAATATAATCAATGCTCAGGCGAACATTCGCAGGCGGGATTGACCGTATGGGCAGGGCAGCAAAGCCCGAAACTCCCGAAAGATCCCCCAGATACAAATACAATCCTGGCTATATCGCCGGTGCTACACAGTTCTCGACCAGGGGTTATCCCAATCAACAACCGCTCACACTGCCTAGTGCTTGACTCCCTTTTGAGAGGAGCTTCATGAGAACGCTGGTTATACCAAGGATTTCACACACTCCCTGGACAGACACCTAGTTGTTGTAGTTTAGTGATCTTGGAGAACTAACTTACAATGAACTATTCCAAGATACTAAAACCTAAGCTTTTTGGTGCACCCTAGAAAAGAAAAGAGTGTAATTCATTTTATTTAGCGTTGATTTTAGTTGGATTTATTACTCAAAAATAGGATATGGCCGTGCAACTAATGGTGTTATGACGCAACAATAAGCAAAATGCACACCTAACAATCAATGCAAATGCATTGTGTCCATGAAAACAGGGTATGCGTACTACGTGAATGCACAATTTCTTCTTCAAATGCTGAATGCAAATTTCCCTATATGAACTCCTAACTATTACTCCAAAGCAAATCTAGATCTAATGCAAGTACAATACAAAATGCATAATGCAATGCATGATGATAAGCAAATATTTTTTGGATTTTTTGAAAATAAAGAGATACGAAAAGCAAAAGAATGACTCTAACCACCCTAGACTCTGCAAGCACACATAAACAACATTCTAGCAAAGAACTAAGGCAAAAGGACTCTAATGCACTAATTTCAAACAAAAAAATCAAAGATGCCATGACAAGAACTTTCCTAAAAAAAAAAATTAGGCTTAAAAAAAATGTTTCTGGTCAGAAACAGAGGTATTAACAGACTCAGGCAATGCCAAACGAGACTCAGCAACTAACAGCATTCACCCAGCAATCCACTATCTTCCACAAAAAGGTAAAAACCAGGGTATATGCGACTGTGCGCAGTGAACCCGCGTGTATATGTGGAAATCCCAGAGGAAACCACGTGTATACGCGACTGTAAGTGACAAACCCGCGTATAGGAAGAAAAAGATGCACAAATTCAAGGCAAACAGACAGGCTGAGACTAAATTCACACCAAACAAGCTCTACCAGGCATACATGCCCCCATACCCGACATAGAAACAAGAGAGAGAGAGCAATTCAAATACATTGAATGCCAAGAGATCAAACCCCAAAGGAAAATTACTAGGAACTCCCCAGCAGAGTCGCCAATTCTTTTACAGAGAGAAATTCCTATGGCTTGGGGTACCACAATAGACATCTAGACTCCAGAAATCAATCTTTCCCAATATGCAATAGAAATAAAAACATCTAACACTAAAGGATCGAACCTCGTACCTTATTCCGGACGGTTGAAGTAGATCCCCGTTGAGCTTTCCAATCTTCAGCTTGAATTGTTATAGCACGTCCTCAACAACAAATAAACAATACAAGCATACTATATTTCATGGTGTTAGATCTATTCTAGCATATATAATCAATAATGTATAAGCATTTGACATATTCCAATGGATACAATAATCATTCAAATACACATTACTGGACAGGAAAAGATATTTCTATTAATATGAATCAGAGATTACAAGTGACAACCTCTAATGGCACGTCTGCGAACCGGAGAAACTGAATCCCCCACTTGGGCCTCCACCACCTCAATCCTCCATCACTCCGATAGCAAGCTTACTAGCAAAAAGAAAGCTTGGGAAGAACACAACAGTGCTCCAAAGGGACAAAGGGATGCAGACTCAAGTATAGTTCTGGCAACAATGGACTATAGTTTCGATACTCTCAATTCTCTCTTATGCTTTCAATGTCTCAATGGGTTCCTTATATAGCTTTTCAAAGGGATACTGAAAGGTCGAATCCGTGCGATCTCAAGGAATATGGAAGGCCAGGAGTCATATGAGTCGGATTCAAGTCAAGGAACGCTCCAACAGTTTTGGATTATGTACAATCCCGATGTACGCGACTATAGAGGGAATATCCGCGTATGTATGCGGTTATCGGGGAAAAGGCCGCGTATATCATTTTTGTAATGTTTTTAGGGATGGTCAATGATACATCAAAAGACAAAAAATGGTCCATAGGGGATAATGAGTCTACAGCGGGACAGGGGAAGGCCATACAATGTGTGATTCACCTAGTGTGGTGAAATCCGCTATAACATCATCCTACGGCCCATTAATGAAAGATCATGCTAACTCGTTAATCGAAAGATCGCTTCCACAAAATTTTCAAATATGATCATTTCCAAACCCTTCAATTAAACAATCCATAATTTCAAATATAGTGCTAATAGCTGGCTCCATTAGGGATGCTATCCTCTGTGCGCGGTAGCAAAGAACCCCTTAGACCAGTTGCCAAATCCATTGTTAATCTAAATATTTTTATTTTGTCTTTATGAAAGAAATATAAAAACTGAAATATGGCCACCCCTTTCGATCTTAAGGCCTTCTTTGCAAGCTTCAAATCTTCTAGCTCACCATTTGTACTGATTTAAAGTAAAGAAGTATTTACACTATAATACATGAAATTTCCTTCCCCCTTATTTTAAATAATTCTTCATAAATATCCCATTAACTGGAACTCCTTCATACTGAGACCCATCTTGATACTATAGAATAAAAGCGTTATTATTCCTGTGTGTTGCAATAATGTATCAACCTACCCACAAATGATGAAATTTACCATGATTTCCTCTGTCTTCATGTGGAGCATCCCATTTTAAACCAAATCATGAATATGGAAAGTGTCCTCTTTTACCTTTCTGTCAAAGGTATTCTTCATTTTCTCTTGATGTATCTGTACCTTATCATAGGTTTTATCTTCCAGTTCACTTAGCTCAATAATTTGGTTTATTCTCCTTTGCATATGATTAGGTTCATCCTACTACTCCTGCAACAACTTCATAACTGGTACTCCTAGAGATGTTGGAAAAACCAGTTCAGCTCCATACATTAATTGAAATGGTGACATTCCATTAACCCTCTTTGTGCCGATTTTGTCAGGCCACAAAGAATATTTCAGATTTGTATGTCATGCTCTTTTATTATCTTCCAACAACTTCTTAATTATCCTCACCAACCTTTTGTTAGAGGATTCTGCCAGTCCATTACCCTGTGGGTAATATGCAGTAGAATGATTCAAAATTATATGATACTTATGACAGAAATTTATCATCTTCCTGGACTTAAAAGCAGCTACATTATCTATTACAATCCTCTTAGGACAACCAAATCTTTCCAAAATGTTATTCTCCAGGAAATCTATTATCACTGCATACGCGGATTTTCTAGTAGGTATTGCTTCAATCCACTTTGTAAAATAATCAGTTGCTGTTAAGATCCACTTATGTTGTCCTAAGGAGTTTGGATTTATTTCCCCAATGAAATCCAACCCCCATTGTTGAAAAGGTGCTTCTACTGATATTGGATTAAGAGGGAGTGGAAACACTTTCCTCTTTCCATAAAAAATATGGCACTGATGACATTTGGTGGTTTCTTTATACACATCTAAAAATAATGAAGGCCAATAGAACCCCGGTCTCAAAATTTTATTTGTAGTTACCTCCCATTAATGATGTCCCCCACAATCTCCTTCATGGAAATATTTTTCTATTTGCTGAGCTTCATTCTCCAGAAGACAATTCAGTAACACTCAACCATGATCCTTCCAATAAAGATATTGATTTACAATACAGAATTTTGTAGCCTTCAGTTTCATAGACCTTGCTCTAGTTTTACTTAACCCTACAGGAGGTTGTAAATTTTGCAACACAAACAATATCGGCATACCATGGAGAAATAAAAAAATTAGGCATCACCTGTCCTTCTGTGTCCAACTGATTTAATTGACCTGACAAAAAATTTAGCTACAGAGAATCACAATTGGAGTTTGTCATAATTTTAGCCAATCCCTGTCCCTTAATAAACTTTGTAGGCTTAATTTCAATGTCATATTCCAAAAGCACTGCAATCCATTTCGCTCTTTCCCCTTCCATATTTGGTTGTGTAAGTATGCTCTTTACCACACTGCTGGGAACATATGCTACTACATGTGAATGGAGAATGTAAATTCTGAAATATTTTAGAGCCTTAATCAAAGCATATTATTGTTTTTCCATGATATCATATTTTAACTCTCCTTCTCTTAACATCTTACTAAAAAATGCTATAGGTTTTTCTTCACCTTGATAATTCTTTTGTAACGGAACAACTGCAATAGTATGCCTTGAAGCATACACGAATACTAAAAAATATTTATCAAAATCTGGACTTACCAGCATAGGAGCTTCTGAAATAGCTTGAATATATTCTTGAAAGATTTATTAGCCTCCACTGTTCATTTTATTTCATGATCCTTTTTCAGCATATTAGTAATGTTCATCAATATTTCAGCAAATCTAGGAATCAATCTCCTCAAGAAATTTAACTGCCCAATGAATGAGTGTACTTCTTTCTTACTTGTTGGTTCCTCCACTTTCAAAATTACACTCACCTTGTCTAGATCAATCCTTATACCTTCTTTGGAAATAATATGGCCCAAAAGTTTTCCTTCTTCCAGAGAAAATTTTTATTTCCTTGGATTTAATGAAGTGCCATATTTTCTACATTTAAGGAAAACCTTTTCCAAATGTTTGATATGTTCCCTGTCAGACCTGGAATATACAATATTATCATCCATGTAAATTACAACAAACCTGTCTCTTTCATCTGCAAAAGCATTAATCCAAAAGGCATATTTGCATACATGAATGTACCACATGGTGTAGTGAAAGAACTTTTCTCCTAATATTTAGGCAACACTTTTATTTGATTATAACCTAAAAACCTATCCGTGGTAGAAATTCTTTCTGAACCTACCACTTTCTGCAAAATCTAGTCCATCTTTGGTAAAGGGTAATTGTCCTTTAAAGAGACTTTATTCAAATTTCTGAAGTCCACACACAGTCTTATTTCACCATTCTTCTTCCTAACATGCACCAAATTAGCAACCCATTTTGAGAATATCAGGGTTACAATTATTTTTGCATCAAATAATTTTTTGATCTCCTTTTCAATGATAGGCAATAGCATTGGATTAATCCTTCTGAGTTTCTTCCTAAATGGTTTTTCTCCAGGATTAATTGGAATAGTATGTTGTATAATGGAAGTGTCATATTCGTTGAGGTCATCGTAGCTCCATGCAAATACATCAGTGTATTTTTTCATCAGGTTCACATATATATTTCTTTATCCAGCAACTTCCTGGACAACTTTACAATTCTGGGATTCTCCTCGGTACCAATAATTTTATCTTCAACAATGTTTTCAATAGATTTGACTTTAGGATCTCTGACAACATCATTTTAGTAAAAAATATTCTCTAAGGGAATTAAGCCTGTGGGAATATGATTACTCTTCAATTGGACTATATCTTTTCCTCCTAGTGATCCTTTCAACTTCTTTGTTTCAGTAACTCCTTCTTCATCTTCATCAACATCTTGAAAATTTTCAGAATAAACACTTTCATTTTCTATTTGTGTATTTACAAATTCACAAGACAATTCCATAAATATTTTGATTTGCATATCATCTTCAAAAACTTGCTAGTACTTGGTATTGTCGTTTACCTGCAGTAGGAGTCTTAAATTTTCCAGCAGAAATTGCCAAAGAATATGCCACTGTATTATCATATCTAGGAATCACTTTGACACTGTGTTTCGTGAAATAGTTTCCAAACATATCCAACACTTCATTTCTGTAAGATCTCATTCTGGGATTCTTGGTTTTATAACTATTATTCACCGGATTTATCACAAGTTTTGAATCTCCAAAAACTTGGACTCGTTTAGCTCCCAAATCTCTTAGTGCATGCAAACCCAGCAGCAAAGCTTCATATTATACTACATTATTAGTACATTCAAAGGTCAACTTGTAAGAAAAAGATTTTAAAATATCTAATAGGGGAAATTATATATACATTTGCATCGACACCCACTTTAGCCATCAAACCATCAAAATACATAGTCCACAACCCTTCTTCCTTTTGCTTTCTTTCCAATGCTTCCTATTCATTTATCACCTTTTTACCTTTTTTACATTTACTTGGAACAACAACTTTTGAATCACAAGGAGAAACATAATTGAAGAAAATAGATGACCCTAAGTCTGTATCAACAACATAAATATGATGAAATCCTTTCTGATCTTGACTACTAACAACATAAGGTGATATTTTTTCACTGTACAGTCTCTTGTTTTCATTAAGAACAAGAATTGTAGCATAGGACAAATCCATTTGCAAACCTCCTTTTAAATTTGAAGTCCAAGATCTTGACAACAAAACACCAAATTTGGGAGGGATATCAGCCACAACAATATCCATGACCACAGTTTTAGATGGTAATTTAGTCATGTATACTACCATCTATTTTATCAAACCCAGACATTTCACCCTTTTGGAATCAAAAGAATACAAATCTTTATAAGTCCTTGTAATCTCTAGCCCCAAACTTTCTACCACTCCTTTAGGCATCAAATTATGTGAAGCACCTGAATATAACATAGCATTATGCAACACCATGTCATGCACATTTAAGCTCATATATAAAGGTGGTACTTCCTCATTATCCACATTATCAATATTAGACCCCAAAACAATGGTAGGATTGTAATATGTCACTTCCAAAATATCTGGCTGAGCCTCTCCCTGATTTCTAGCCATTTTTGTTATTGTGTCCCTATACTCCTAATTTCTGAGCAGTTCATTAAAAGGAATTGAGATCTTCAACTTAGCAAGTTCACTTTGTAGATTAAAAATGGAAGAAGTTTTATCTACATCCATGGGTGTTGTTTGTTTTAACTCCTTTATTTTCTCAGTTCTT
Organism: Pseudotsuga menziesii; assembly: GCA_001517045.1. Classification (NCBI taxonomy): domain Eukaryota; kingdom Viridiplantae; phylum Streptophyta; class Pinopsida; order Pinales; family Pinaceae; genus Pseudotsuga; species Pseudotsuga menziesii. Next base: position 195,638 of record LPNX011229245.1, on the reverse strand, counting down.
TTTTCAATCCCTTTAGGTACAACAGGTTCCTTTTGTTTTCATTTCTTTTTTCTACATTCATCTGAATACTGGAAGGATGATTTGGATTTAATATTCCTTTATTCATAATAAAATACCTACTTCTCAATTTGATATTTCTTTGTACATCATCTATAGCATGCATATACCCCTTCTAATATTGTTCCAACTCCTCCTCAAAATATTTATTATCATCCTCCTATGCAGAAAAACTGTGTTCCTCCTCAGTCAGATAGATTTCAGAATCTAAATCACCAAAATGATGAATATGGTCCTCAATAGACTCTACACCATCATCATCAACAACATAATTTTCAGGGAAAAGTGGTCTTATTTGTTGATCTTCATGGTTCCTTGGATTCCTCATGTCTCTTTGTCTATTATGTGGGAGTGGAGGAGGAATAGGCCTTCTAAAGTTAGGGTTTCTGATCTAGGGTTCATTCTGTTCTCGATTCACTATCCGAGTATCCATAGTCATCCTATCCATTAAATTTTCCATTTTTTTAGCTGCATTTCAAATTTGATATCATTAGACGAAGAATCAGAAGAGGTGGAGGGCATAATTTATTATCTACCTTTCCTCCCATCAACATCTACTCTTTGCTTTATCTTTCCACATGCCATCATATTGGCTTCTACTTCCAAGGCATCTGTAAACATAACATGAAGACTGCCCAATTTTCTTTCTCTCAACAACAATGCAAAGTCATTATCAAAGGCTTCTGCATAATGAAGCTTAGAAGCACCAAATAAAGGATTAATATTAGCAGGTATTGGATTATAGACTCTCATGAACCTAATGGAAAACTCATGGACTGACTCAAAACCTCCTTTTTTAAGATTATTGTACTGGGATAGGATTTGTAATGGACTCTGCTCATCGTCCCATCTATCCAAGAATGCAGTTTTGAAGGCAACAAAGTTTCGAATAGACCCAACAGGTAAATATTTATACCACTTTTTGGCTTCCCAAGACAAGCTCTATGCAAACAACCTCATCTTGACATCCTCATAATCAACCTCTTCCAAATCTATAAAGTCATCAAATTTTCCAACATGGTATTTGGCAGTAACATTTCCTTCTCCATCATATGATGAAATCCTCTATGCATAATTTAAGGGAAGGTCATGTAACACCGCAGGTAAGGCCAATAGGGAGAACCTAGATGCAACCATTGGTCTAGGTGGGTTTACAAAAAGTAGTAAAGGTTGAAAATATGGAGGATTATGAATAAGTTGGGGAGTATGAAATTGATTTTTTTTTATAATAGAAGTAGTTTTTTCAAGTTTTACTGTAGTTTGAAGGTTTTTCCACAAAGAATCAAGAAGATATGATTCTAACCTACTAGGGTTAATCTCAACTTTCTTTAGGTCAGATTCAGATTTCAATCTTAATAGTAATCTCTCAACACTAGTTTCCCATTCAGATTCTTGTATACTATGAAAATCTTGAGATGATGATGCACCAAACTGAGAACTATTTATTTTTTTCTTTATTTTTATTTCTAAATAATCTTTCTGGATTCTCCATGCTTTGCAAAGTTTCAATATTAGGGTTACCTCTCGTATTCGCTCTCCTGAAAGCCAGGATGTCTTCTATAATACTGTTCAAAATTAATGTGAAGTCGCGAGGGAAAATGTAGAACCTTATTTTGAATGTGGAAACTTCTTCTTGCCCATAGAAATTTCTTTCTTGAAACTTTGCAATCATTGTCATTCTTCCCAAGGATGATATGCACTTTCGTTCCCCGGCAACGGCGCCAATTTGTTGTCACTAGAAAATTACTCAAGGTTGTAAAGGATATTCCCAGGTAACAACAAAAACCACTTTTAAAGAGAAAATTGGACTTTTTCTCTTCCGAGAGGGATTTCTCACAAAATATTAACAAGGACAGATATGTATAAGCAAAATTGTTTGTAATTGGTAAGATTGGTTGAAACTGAACACATGACCATTGGGCTATGGAGTCAAAATATGAATATAGATAAACGTAGCTTTTTCACGGAAGTTTTAAATAGAGGCAAGTTAGCTACTCAGTCATAGTCAAAATTTGATTATCTGGTGAAAAAGGAAGAACATGAAAAAACCATTAACATAGAGCATTGTAAAAATGAATTCTGTATCAACTTTTGAATAAAGGTTTGGTGGACATATGAAAAGAAAAGCTAGAGCATAGTAGATATGAATTCCAACTGTTATACTCTCATTTTAGACACGAAGGAAAACATAACGGAGAGATAAAACTGGAAAAACATTCACATAAGAAGGGAAAGTACAAACTGCAACATGAAATAACACACGAATCTCTGAAAAACGTCAACTTTCATCTCTGTAATTTTAAAGAAATACTTGAATACACAAATCTCCAAAATCTCATAGGTTCCAACCCTTCCTTCATCAAATGTAGGAACACTTATACAATTGCTCCTTGAGCTGAACAATAAACCTAACTGTCTAACGGTTTCAACCGTTTCTTACATGTGTCAAAGCACTTGTCTATTACAAAATAGTTCTGAGATAACACAAATTCTTAACTAATGAATTTGAAATAACATTTTATCATAAATATATCCTTATTTGAAACTCCTTTTGCATTGTCTTCCTTTATGTCTTCATGGTTGTAACTTATATTTAGTTGATCCATATTATTGAGTTGTTCTCCAATGTTCAGGATTAGGAAAATCTGCAACAACCACATCATGTGCCAGAACTCTGAGTTCCATGTTGTCTGCATATGAAAAATTAGGCACCTTGGCACACGTGACTTTAAAATGAAATAATGACTCAAAATCTCTAGCCAATTTATCAAACACAACTCTTCAAGATAGAGCATGCTGCATATCTTCAAACTTACTGTGATTTGACCTGCAATTGACCAATTTATCTAGATATTCCTTTTGAGACAATAATGGTCCTTTTTCCTCCAAAAAGAAAGGAATTCCCCTTCTTACCAATGGAGTAAATAAATTAATCACTTCTTTGAATTTATGACTTATAATATCAACTTTAGCCTATACAGTATCCAAAATTCTATATTTTCCAATCACTTTTCTAACCCAAGAGATAACAACAACTCTGTCTTGGATATCAAACCTTATGACTCGATCTTCTGATAAGGTACTTAAAAAATTGATAGCATTCTGAGCTACTTCGATTGGATTCTTATTTAATTCTTGTTTTACTATCAAAATATTTTGTTTGGCTACTTTCAGAGCACTCTCCTGATTTGCAATATAATCTAAATATGGTCTAAACGTATTAGCTTCTATAATAATATTATGCCAAATCTTATCCATTGGGGGAGAATTATTTCCAGGTATGGATGAGACAGAGTCTTGTTCCATGCTGATATTATCTGGTGTTTTGTTGGGATAATCTTCCCAATTAGCTTCCTCTTTGAGTCTAGCTACTTTAGTATGTTCAAAAGGCTTATTGTTGTTTTCCTGTCTTCTTTTAGAGATTACCTGGTGTGGATCATAGTTGATAGCAACTCCCAAAGAAAACCCCATGTTTCTGAGTAGATTATCAATTATTGGTAGAGCAACACTACTTTTAACAACATATGGCCCTTCCTCCAAGGGAAATTTAATATCTAGACTCTTCCTGAATTTTAATATGTGTTCTTCCTCAACTGTAAGCCTTTGTCTAAAAAATTCCAAAGAAAATATTCTATATTTTAGAAAAGATGGAAGAATATAAGGCTGGTGCACAAATCCATGTAACCTTATAATTGTTTTAGACGCTGAAAGGAACCAGTCTCCTATCCTTTTACTAGGGGAAAGTTGCAATGTTTCCTTCATCTCTGGCAATACCCTGGGAAATATTTCCTGAAATAAAATGCGGTATATTTCTACCATTAAACAATTCATGAACTTGCACTAATCTTGGGTCATTTCATTAGTGATTATAAACTTAGGAAACTGTAGGTTATATTCATTATGTGATAAGAACATCTTCAGCAAAAAGGACTGGAATCTGAAAACTATGGTAGTGTGGAAGTTGACTAACTGAGAACGAATGTGCTCATCTAGGAACTCATCAAAATTAAGGCAACAATACTAGAAGACCGACTTGGAAGTTCATACTTAATTGGGAAAGTACTTAAGATAAAAAACAGACTCAACAGTGACTCCGTAACATAACCATTAGTGTCTAACCCCAAAAATTGACTGGCTAAAGTTATACACGTCTGGGTTTCTTCATTAAATAAAATCAGGTCAATAGGGTAAGATAAAATTATAACCTCACTATCAGGCTTTGAACATGACTTCAAAAAGGCTTCCTTACTCTCGGCTGTAGACTCTTGGAATAAATGTATGATGTTTTCTTCTTTGTGCTCCTAAAATAAAAGAAAAAAATCATTTGGGACATATAGGGTTTTGTGGATAATAGAGGCATGAATAGGGAAAAGGATTCTAGACTTAGGTTTATTGATGACAACTTCTTCAGCTGTGGAATAATTATTCACACACCACTCGACAAATTCATGGAAATTAGGGGTCTGGTCAACAAAGAAAAAATAAAATAAAGAACCGAAAACACCATGCATGTCACTACCCTCGTCCTTAAGATTTTTCAATTTATTTTTAGCTGTCTCAATTGTTTCATTCAATAAAATGGTATCATAAACTTCGGCATTTTTGTCTTCGAATATTTTCTCATCCTTCTGACAAGAAACCCCTAACTCTTCACTATCTGCCACTTCTACCACTTCTATTTCATCCATTTTTAAAAGTACTTGGAAAGTTTCAGTATGCCTACCTTGTTAATTATCACAGTGTTCCGACTCATCCACGTTGGCACTTTGCGCACAGTCAGGGTTATCATCAATTTCCAATGCTCAGAAAAAACAAACCTCTAAACTCCATGTAGCTGTTTTTATATATTTTTTATAATTCATAACCATTGCGCATCTGCCATAATATATACCATAGATTTGTTTTTCTTTGAAATCTTAGTCATTCATGCGCAAGATATCAATACCAAGACTCAACATTATCACCTTGCACAACTTGATTCAGCAGAATCAATATCAACCATTGATCTACAATCTACCTTCATCAAAACCATCAAACTATGAAAATATTTAACATTTTGTTAATCATTTCAAACATAATCAATCGAGAAACTTCTGTTTGTGGAATGCACCTTATCTGTCAATCAAAACCCGACCACTATTACAACCGTTCATTAATGTGGCCCGTACCACTTTCCGCTGATTTCAATTTGGAATTTCTCCATGCTAGTTCAATCTGCGGAATTTTTTTTGACCATAGATCTATCTCCGCTCACATCTCGTTTATCTGATATTTCCACCAGCTAACCAATTCCACAAATCCAAAAACTTGGTTTTTCCTTGCATCTTCGATCTGCGAAATTCCTTTCCACCACTGATCTACAACCTATTTAATCTGAATCATCGTTATCTGACACCTTCTACATCCATTCCACTGATGAGAACATTTCAATTTCTCCCCCATGTTTCAAACAGTGGAACGATCCACCACTATAGATCAAATCTATTTCTTCATCCTATGACCCATGATGAAAGAGCATGCTAACCCATTAATCTAAAGAGTGTTTCCACAAAATTTTCAAATATGATCATTTCCAAACCATTTAATTAAACAATCCACAATTTCAAATATAGTGCTAACAGTTTCCAATTTTTTTATTTTGTTGAGTTTTTAAGCTTAATGGGAAAACCTAAAAGATCAACGAAGAGCACCGCACTTGGACTTTACGGGAAAGGCGGTGCTTGATGAAAACCACGTTTTTTAGTTATACTCAGGAAATGGTGCTGCTCTGTCTTAATGAGACAGAGGAGGTGTTGACAATGAGCTTCAAAAACTACTTGCCCTAGCCATATAAAACGTTTTTGAGAAATTTTAATGGTAGAATGTGTTTCTAAATAGCTCATTGATGATTTTTGGTAGGTTGATTAGGTAAAAAATGGTAATCTGGAAGGAAATACAACATGATGATGATGATGATGATGCTCGTGCCACAAGAGATGTGGGTTATGTGGCTTCCCTACAAGGCTGTGGCCTCCTGAAGTTCTTTCGTACCCCTAGCATGGTTTCACATGCCCGCTTACTAGAGTATATCCTACAGATGTGGAATCCAGAGTAGCAGTATTTTGAGGTAGGACCTCATATTGTGGCTGTGGAGGTAGAAGACATATACTTTCTGACAGGTTTGTCCAGACAAGGGGATCCTATTTCTCTGACCGGTTCCCAAGGTGGGGACATCACTACACAGGAGCTCATAGTTTGCCATTGCTTTACGGGAACTAAAATGTCAGGTAAGAAGATTCCTATCAAGGTTTTGATGGATCTTCCACTTCAGATTATTCTATTGACCATGCAGAGGGTGGATGGGAGCCAAGGGGATCACCATGCACCTCATGCACATATGTTGTATGCCCTAGAGGCTTCAGCACCTACAATATACAACTGGGATGAGGCACTATTACCTGTATTCAAGGATCAGCTGACGAAATGTCGGCAAGGAGAGTTGAAATAGTTCAAGTACAGGACCATCTTAGCATGATTTTTGTTTGAGAGGGTACCCCTCATGAGGCCCTAGGTGGTGTTCACAAAGCTTAGAGATAGGGACCCCCTATGTCATGGTGGGTAGATACCATGGCTCGCATAGGAGGTGGTGGGGCCAAGGTGAAGTTTGAGGCCTCCTTATTTCACTAGTTGAGTGATTAGATTCTCATGATTGAGGATTATGCATATCAAGGGATCGAATTCAAAGGCCATCCTGACCTACCACTACCACTTGGCGCACAATGGGGGACATTGGTTAGAAGCAATACCTAAGATGTTGATTATGTTTTTATATTTTTTATGTTTTATGATTTTTATGTATGATAACAAGACCTGAATTTTTACATGCAGATGTTGGTGATGCACATATTGGGGGATCTTCCCTAATGGATAGGTGAGAAGGAGCTCACTTTGTTCATAGAGGTGATTATGAGCCCACAGAGCTAGAGTAGAATTTGGATCGACTGACTCTGGATATCCCAGATGCTGCTATTGATGACCTCCTTAGGAGGTTTCAAAGACATACTGTGGGAGTACCAGGAAACTTCAGTCGCTTGCTACACTGGGTAGAAAGGGCCATTATGTGCCACCACATGGACCATTAGAGTGTTCTGCATGATGTATCCTTGAAATCTTAGCTAGCTTCAGGATTTTTGTATCATTTTGTATTCTTGAAAGAAATAGTGCATCAGATGAGGTCTCGTGACCAATTTTTGTAAAAAACAATTTTATACATATACATACATACATACATACATACATACATAANACACACACACACACACACAGAGAGAGAGAGAGAGAGAGAGAGAGAGAGAGAGAGAGAGAGAGAGAGAGAGAGAGAGACTCGATTCCGGTGTTTACATGTGATTTCAAATGGATGAATTATATTTACATGACCTTTACATGTCTTTCATTGTTTATTTTACCTTACGATTGATCATTTTTAATTTTAACAAGTTATGAATGGGCAATATGTCAGTCTAGATTGACATTTTACAATGAATCAATAATCTTATTATCAGAGCTAGGGATATGCCTATAAGTAATGAAATCAAATGACCTTTCTAACATACACACCCTATGAAAGAGGCAGAGAAATGTAGGTTTCCTGATAGTGTAGACATGATTTAGGTGACAAACCACTGGCTGAGAGTCCCAAAACACTGCCAAATCATGAATTCCCCGAGATGCAGGCTTGGTGAGTAAACCTATCACTTCCTGATACTCGACGATGTTGTTGGTAGCCAGACCAATACAAACCACTCCCGAACTGAATAATTCATAAGCTAGGGAATACAACACCCAAGCAGCTGAAGCAAGGTTCAAGGTATGATGACAAGCACAATCAGCGAAACCATAAAAAGCCATCCAATCTACATAACCAAAACATGGTATAAATAGTATGGACATCAAACTCAAAACCATATTTAAAATGACACAACATATTGAAAGCCAAATATACATATATACAAGGTACCATGCAAAAATTTCTTAAACATAGTACCTCTTTAGGTAAAACCCATTGCGAGGTTTCCCGAAGGGTATCCCATCATAATCTACGAGCTCATAAGCCCCTTTGTCTAAGACCTTACTGACAATAAAGGGACCGTATCACATGGATTCAAACTTTCCCTTCCCTAGTTTATCGTGTCCTTGATCATAAGTTAGGACTAGGTCACCTTCATTGAAGACACGAGGTTGAACATACTTGTCATATTGTGCCTTGACGCACTTCTTGTGTGCCTCGTTAGCCAAGGCAACATCTCTTCTAGTTTCATCAAGATTATTCAAGTATATAAATCTTTCTTCCTTGATGGAAGTGTTTGGGATAAGTTCTACTGCGATTTTTAGTGACAGAATTTGACACTCAATAGGAAGGATGACTTCCAGTCCATAGACCAACTGAAGGGTGTGAAACAAGTTTCCATTTTTACTAAAGTTCTGTAAGCCCAAAGTGTGGAAAAGCGAGCCAAGTGGCAGTTGGATTTATGATCTCCAACCATCCTACACAACATTGTTTTTAAAACTTTGTTAATGGCCTCCACCTGACCATTATCCCATGGATAATATGGATTTGAGTTTTCATGACGAAAACCCAACTTAGCACTCAATTCAACCATCATCTGATTCCAAAAATGAGATCCGTGGTTAGTGACAATAGCTTGTGGGACTCCAAATCTAGCTATCACTTGATTAATAAAAAGAGGGTGATAGTCTTACCATCCTTTGCATATGTAGGCATTTCCTCAGCCCATTTTGTGAAATAATCCACGACTACGATGATGTAACCATGCCCCCTGACTGAGGTAGGCTTACACTGCATAAAATCAATACCCCATTTGGTAAAAGGGCCAACTGCAATGACGAGGTGTAAAGGAGAAGGGTGGATGTGATTTTTCAGATAAAAGTGTTGATAGGGTGGGAATTTCTTAACCGCCTCATGAAAATATTTGAAGAGTGAAGGCCAGAAATACCTAGTGCGAAGGATTTTATGGGCTGTAGCCATCCCAGAAAGATGAACACCACATGCTCCAGAGTGGCAATCATTCAAAACCATTTCATCCTCGTCATTTATAATGCATCGTTGAAGGATAGAATGAATTCCACGTTGATACAATGTATCATTCATAATGAGATAGTGATTTGTGTGGTGACGGATATGACGACGATCATCATGGGACATGTCAGGCTGAAATCTTTGGGTCTAGAGATAGATGATAAAATATCAATACCATGGATTAGTTGTGCTTATCAAGAACAAGAATTCATTCGGGAATGAATCATTGGGCTCAACTTGTTAGTAGGAATTATCAACCAGTGCGGACACTTCTTGTTCCTCTGTAATGTAAGACACAACTACAGAACAAAAATACACAGCAACATAACCTTTCCTTGAATAATTAAATCAATTAACATAAAAAACATTATACTTGAATCCTTCGATCCGTTTATCTTGTCTCCATAAAGTCCTTGCAACGGTTTAGTATCCGTAAAAGAGATCACAAGACAAAAAAAAGATGAGAGCATCATGATAACTGACTATCCATATTAGTGATCAAGGAATCCAATAATATTTAATTACAAACACTACAATCAAATATAGGAAAGGGAAATGTCTTTGTATTAATATATGGATGAGAAAGAAGTACAACCAAAATCCTTGATGTCGATGGCTTCTATCTCAATCAAGAATGTCTACAATCTCCTATGACTATGAAGACTTCTCCAAACACAAACTACCTCTACTTTGCCTCTGATCAAACTTCAAACTAGCAGCATAAGGATGCTTTTTTTGGCCTCGTCCACTCTCCTCATGAAGGATTCACTTATATGCCTAGAACCCATGGGATGACTTGGAAAAATGATAGAATGACATCCCTATAGGAGAGGGAGGTGAATGCCACCTCTCCCAGGAAGATAGGAACTAATTCTGGGAAGGATTCCATAGAGAAGCTTCTAGAAACATCTTTTTTTCTTCTTTTTACTAACCACTGACGCTCTTAGCCAAATTGAGAGGAGCGTCGACCTAGGATTTTTTCCAAAAAGGGGAAAAATGGTGCCTCTTGCTCAATTGATGCAGGTGTCACCGACACTTTGTATAAAATGCAAGGGAGCATCGTGCCTTCTAGGTCAAGGAAAACATGTCTAAGGTGACCCAGAACAGGATTTTTGGGAGGTCAACATGCATCATGAAATTATTCTGAAGGATGAAAAGCAATGTGATATTTTCAGGTGCAACAGAATGCCCCCCAAAGTATGAAGCTAGAAGAAGATTATAGGTGAAATAGTTTGCAAAGTTTTCCATCTGATAAAAAGGAAAAGAGAGATAGAATCATATAGGACCAGTAACTGATCTTATCCAACCCAATCATAGTTGTGGACCAATACACTACAGATCTATCAGGATGACCATGTCATGGATATTAATGATACCCTATAGATCCATGAATAACTGTTACAAGAAGTAGGACATAGCTATGAGATATACAAAGTAGATCTATGCCTCTCAATGTTAGATATAGAACACAGCCACCAAACACACAATGTGGATCTGTGTCGTGACTTTGAATGATCTCGAAACGCAACCTGAGCATAGGTAATGACGATGAGAAAACCTAACCACTTAGGGTCTTCATCCCGATCTTCAAATGATACGAATATAACCATGTCATTACAATGTCTTGACGTTGAACATGGTATAAGCCACTTGATTACCAGTCAATAATGTAAACTGTTAACAAGTGCGAGGGTAATCATCATTGACGTCAATGATCCCAAAGGTATCTCAGTACATACCATCAAATGTGAATGAAGGACTTGAAGTCGAACACTCGATGAGATCTTTCAATCAAGAGTCAAAGATGTAAACTCATGTTGAAAGAGAGGTAACCTGCCATTGAGGCATGTAGGCCCAAGGTACTATTTAGGTTTCTAGGTCTAATTCTTGGATAATGATTTGAAGTCGATAGGAATAGACTTGTCACAGGTGGGCCATGATGATTCCCACATCAGTGACACTAAACTAGGAACAAAAGTTGATTTGAATTAATGGACTGACTCAGACAATGATTAGGAGAGAGTTCCTTTCAACAATTTGACAGCACGACATATGACTTGGCTGCTTCAACTTAAACGAGAATAGAACCAGGTGTAATGCAAGGAATTTGACAAAGCTTTATTTGAATTGAATAAAAGGAGTTAGGTGACTCACAAAAGTGGATCGACTTAGAAACAAGCTGAAAAATCCAACTGTTGAGATATGCAAATGCAGACAGGTGCCATGTTCAAAGGTGGATTATAGAGTACTACCATATAAACAAATGAAAACCATTCGGGCTTTCCCTTAATTTCCCCACTTCGAAAGGTGAGTGTCTTTTTTTTTTTATGAGTCCAAAGAGGGTAAAAAACACTTGTTGAAGGTCACTAAGTGATGAGTCCATTCTCATATTTTTCACGAACCTGAGAAAGGAGGGGTTCGTTCCCAAATAGGGTCTTTCATTGTGTAATTTTGTGAGTCTGATGAAAGCAAACTCATTCGTCATTTCATGTTTAGAGAGTCTGAAATGAATAAGAAGACTCCAAAAGGTCATTTTTCGTAAATAAGGCCAGTCGGTCCAAAAAAGAGATAACCTATCCCCGACCAGTCGACCATTCTGATTCTTTTACAAGCGTGAACCCAACAAGTTCGCTTGGCAATATTTTTTTGTTTTGAGGAGACTGAAAAGAGATTAAATATAACTTCCAAACCAGGTTCCTTTTTCATAAACCATTTTTTACGAGTCTGAAAAAATGAAAAAGTATACTCGACACCTTTCTACTGGAATTTTAACGACCATATAAAAAGTGTAAACAATGCTCAATACTTTTTCAGTTTTCCCCTAAGCTTGAAAAAGACAAAAATAGCTTGAAACATAACCATGACCCAATATCCACCTGAAAAAAATAAAAAATCACCATCAAAAGTCATTTTCCAAAACAATAGGAAGTGAAAAATAAAAACCGACTTTTACGAAAATGATTTGGATTTCAAAATAAAATAAATTACAATATATTTTTGAAAACTCCAAACTTTCTATAAATAGGAAATGAAGGTAAGTTATTTTCACCATTTGTTTTTTACCATTTGTGAGTTTTGGAAGCTAGCTTAGATAGCAAGAGTTCCTCCAATGGTTTACCAAGGGAATTCCAATTCATTGTTGCTTCATTATCCATCAAATGGTAAGCATTTGGTCTTTCCCTCTTTTCATGTTCTATAAATTTCATTTTATTCTTTTACATCATTTAATTCCATGTTCCCAAAATGTTTTTTAAATGTTTTAAAAGAAAAGATATAGGGTATATTTTCTTTTGCAAAGACAGGATAGGGTAGTCTCCATCCCCATAGAGGTTTTAAGCCACAACAAAGGGCAATAATTTTCCTTTTTTAGGGTTTTTGGCCGTCGGTATGTGTTCCCGACGGTGCTCTGTCATGCTAGGCACCCGATGCTTCCAAGAGCACCACGGTGCTCTGTGCACAAAGGATAGTAGCACTATAGGAAAAGGAGAAGGAAAAATAAAACCCTAATCCACCCAAAATATAATTTTTTCATGTATCTAATCTTGCTTTACAATTTATAATGTCATTTATCTTTCTTTCTTTTTTCCATGATACAATTTTTTATTTCAAAATTGGTATGTTGTAGGTACACCATGGTAATTTGGAAAGAAAGGGAGCATGAAGTCCTATACACCCAAGCGGTGAATGACCCAGCCATCATTGAGGCTCCATGGAACTGTGGAATTATTATGTATTTCTGGATCCCAAGAATGAAAGCACATGCCTGGCGTTTGGAGTACATCATAAACATGTGGGATCATTACCAAGAGAAGTTTTTGGTAGGAGTCCACATCTTTCATATAGATATTGAGGATATTTATTTCTTGACTGGATTATCTATGAGGGGAAGCCACGGGGAAGCCTTGTGGTTCTATCTGGAGCACGAGGGGAAGAAGGCTCCTTGGATGACATCATCTATCAACATTGCTCATTGGGTACAGATTCCCAATTGGGAAAGCTCAAGATCAAGCCTCTAATGGATCTCCCCTTGAGGACAATAGTATATACCATTGGAAAGGTGGCAGGTACTAGGGCTTCCCACCTTACCAATAGATCTCACATGATTTATGATTTGTAGTGCATGGAGCCCACTATCTTCAAATGGTGTGAAGGCATGTTGGCATGTCTGAAGAGTGAACTAAACAAGTGCAAAAGAGGGACACTGAAGCAATTTTGTTATGGGGCAGTGGTGGTGTATTTCATCTTACAGTGGGTACCTCACATGAGGCCCTAGGTGACTATTATGAGACTGGATCCTAAGGATCCGAGGATGCTTGCATGGGTGACAGCTATGCCTCGCCTTGGAGGTGGAGGACCTAAAGTCACTTACGATTTCGAGTTCTTTTGCTGGATGAGAAACCAACTACTCATGGTGGAAGAATATGCCTATGAGGGGGAAGATTTCCAAAATGACCCAGAGTTGGTCTTACCTGAGGGGGAAGTGTGGGATGACCAAGGTAAGAAGACATTATCCACTTTATTTGTTTTTTGAAATTTTATGTTTATTTCATTTTTATGTTTTTTGTAGTTTGAGATAAAAATGTTTTTCGTGTAGACATCAGGTCTGTCCGCCCAGTTGGGATGTTGTCTATTGCTAGGAGAGCAAGGACCTGGGACATGATGGCATACCACTCCAAAGCTGAGGAATAGCTTGGAGATCTTAAGGAGAACTTGCAGCAACTGACTATGGGTATCCCCGACATGATCACTGATGAGGTTCCCAGGTGTTATCAGTGCCATACCATAGGTGTCTTCGAACAGTTTTCCAGACTACTTCGTAGAATGGCCCAGGCCATTGCGTGCTACCATGAGCATCAGGAGGATTAGTCTGCCTTGACTATCATTTTTTGTATATGTATTACTGAAATATTCAAAGCTTTAGATTTTTCCCTATCTACATGTATTCTGAACTTTTCATGGTCCTAAACGGGCACTGAAAGCTAGAGATGCTTCAACCCAAATTTTGTATCTTAGTGCTATAAATTATATATATATGTGACAGAATTTTTGCGTCGAGAGGCGCTCTATAGCCCAGTATGGGGGAGATCTTGTAATGTGATGTAACGTTACTAACGTTTGTAACATGCCGACAAAAAACAATAGTGATAGTGAATATTATGGGAGAGATTTTGTAACACAAAATAAAAAATAATATCACTTTCCTAAAGTTATTTTTATTAATAAAAAATATGTAACATGTGGGCAAAAAATAATAGTGATAGTGAATATTATGGGAGAGATTTTGTAACACAAAATAAAAAATAATATCACTTTCCTAAGGTTATTTTAATTAATAATTTTTTTTTCTAATAGGCCAAAATAAAACAATCTAATACCAGGGGAGATGTTGTAATCTTCCTACCTAACAAAACAATAAAAAAGTAAAAATTAAAAATGTTGGCCTTGCACATGGTTTTAAAACCATGTACCCATGGTTTTATTGTGCATGGTTTAGGAGGCTTTTGCAAGGCCTCCTAAACAACCCATGGTTGTAGGAGGGCCTTGCATATGGTTTTAAAACCATGTGTGGGGAAATGTTCGTTCCTAACAAAATAAAAAATATTATATTTTGGCCATAAATAATAATAAATATTAATAATAAAAATATTATATGTGGACCTTAAATAAAAATATCTATCTTTTGGTTTGAATCAAATCAATGGATACCTAAGAAGAGGTTTGCACCTCCAAAGATTTGATCCATCTCAGCACTTGATAAAGCCTAGGATTTGGATCTAAGGTGGTATATTTACAGTTGTGTGTGGAAAATGTGATGTGTGGAATGATTTATCTACTTATGAATTTACACATGTGTTTTATGTTTTCAAATGGACTTTTAAATATGAGAAATATGCCAATCCAAGACATAGTTAGCTAGGGAATCTGCCACAACATTTAAGTGTCTTGGTATGTGATGATATGTAACTTTCTCAAAAGACCTCCCTAATAACCTAAATCTTTGGAAAGTATGAAGAAGCATGGGGTTTTGAATTGTGTAGACTCAGTTAAGCTATTGAACAAATAGTTTAGAGTTTAGGTAAACCCTCATTTCCCTTACATCAATAGTTAGGGCTTCCATCAACAATCTGATCAGGGCATGATATTTTTCTAGATTGTTGGTGGAGGGACCTAAAAGAATACCCCCTTAACTCACCAGCTCACTTGTAGGAGAGTATAGTACCCAAGCTGTTGATGCAAGGTTAAGAGTATAATGATGAGCACCATCAGCAAAACCAATGAAGGAAGTCATCTGTCCATCAGACAAAAGAAATGCATAAGTAGGGTTTTATAAAAAAACACAATTTAAATCACACAAAAAACACACCTCTCAAAGATTAAGACAAACAACAAACTATAAACAATATTTACAAAGACTCTATACTAGATGACCTAGGCATAATATCTTTTTAGGTAGAGTCCATTCCAAGCCTCTCCCAAAGGTATCCGATCATAATCAACCGATTCATATGTCCCTTCTCTAAAATGCTACTGACAATATAGGGCCCATGCCACATAGACTCAGATTTTCCTTCCCCCAGCTTATCATGCTTCTGGTCATCAGTCAAGACCAGATCTCTTTCATTGAAGGAATGAGGTTGGACAGTCCTGTCCTATTGGATTTTCATTCTCTGTTTATGCGCCTCATTAGCTAAGGCAGCATCCCATCGATTTTCATCAAGTTTGTTCAGATACAGGAATCTTTCTTCATCTATAGTAGTATTGGGCAATAGTTCCACAACAAGTTTTGAGGAAGGGATCTCACATTCTATCAGGAGAGTAGCTTCTAGTCTGTATAATAGTTGTAAAGGTGTAAAACTGGTGGAATTTTTGACACTAGTCCTATAGGCCCAGAGTGTGGAGAAAAGTTGTAAATGCTAGTTTGACTTGGCTTGCCCTACCATCCATTGAAGCATCGTTTTTAATACTTTTTTTATAGCTTCAACCTGGCCATCAGACTGAGGATAGTATGCTGTAGAGTTATCATAAAGAAACCCTAATTTTACACTAAGCTCTGCCGTTATATTTTTTTGAAAATGCGACCCATGGTCGGTCACAATGGCCCTAGGAATCTTGAATCTAGAAATGATATGATTGAATAAGAATAGTGCAGCAGTATTGCCGTCTTCAGCATATGTGGGCATTGCCTTAGCCCATTTTTTGAAATAGTACACATCCACAATAATGTAACCATACCCCCGGCTGAGGTAGGTCTACAGTGCACAAAGTCTATGCCCCATTTTGCAAAGGGGCCAACCGCCGCAACAGGATGAAGCAGAGCTGGATGTGCACATTTTTTAGGAGTAAACATTTGAGATGGTGGTAATTTCTTGATTGTTTCAGTACAATATTTGAAAATAGAAGGTCAGAAATAGACGGCATGCAAGATTTTCTAGGTAGTATCCAACCCAGAGAGATGACCGCAACAAGCTCCAGCATGGAAATTATTCAGAATGATCTTAGCCTCTTCATGTGTAAGTCAACGTCGTAAGATAGAGTCAAAACCGCGATGATATAGGGTATCATTTAGGATAATATAGCTTTTGTCCTGGTAGTGAATGCAACGATGTTCGTCTCGAGAGGTAGTAGTTTGGTATCATAAGGTTTGGAGATACAAGATGATATCTCTGTACCATGGATCAGTCATGCTAATGTGAAACAATGATTCATATGGCAATGAATCAAACGGATCTATAGTCTTAGTAGTATGTGGAAGGTCACATATAACCCCTATAAAGACGAGGGAGTTCTTGGAAGTATTTTTGGTGAATTCTAGCTCAAACTCTTGGAGAATCACGATCCAACGTGAGTATTTGCCCCCAAGAACTTAACATGTGAGAATGTAGTACATGGGTTTGGAATCTGCATAAACAGTGGTGGTGCGGAGAAAAATATAATGACGGAACTTCTGGACCATGATAACTGTGGCCAGAGCAAGTTTCTCCACATATGAGTATCAAGTTTCAAAGTCGAGAAGGCTCTTACTAGCGTAATAAATCAGATGTCCTTGGTCATGTTGATCTGTTTGAACAAGGACCATGCCTATAGTAGACAAGGATGCAACCACGTCCAAGGAATAATCCTTAGCATAATTAGGTGGTTGCAACACTGGTGCATGGGTAAGTGCATGTTTAAGATTATCAAATGCGTGTTATGTGAAATCATCCTAGACAAAAGGGGTATCTTTCTTGAGCAACCTCATGAAACCATGTGTCCTTTCTTCATAGTTGCAGATGAAACAACATAGAAAGTTTTCCTTCCCTTGCAAACTTTGGAGTTCAGTTACATTTGTGGGAGCAGGTAGGGCTAACATAGCTTCAATTTTCAAGGGATCTATGCAGATGCCATCTTTGGAAACAATAAAACCAAGAATTTTACCAGTTTCTACACAAAAAACACATTTATGGGGATTTAGACGAATATTAAAATGACGACATCAAAGAAACACAACTCTCAGATGATCAACATGAATATCCCGCTGCTTGGAATGAGCAGGCAAGTCATCAAGATAGGGTTCCACAACATGTTTAATGTTATAAAAATCATATGACATGGCACGTTGGAATGTCGTGCCAACATTATTTAAACCAAAAGGTAGTTTACAATAAGAAAAAGTTCCCGAATGGAAAATGAATTCCGTCTTGTGTTGGTTTGACAGGAGAATTTCAATTTGATTATAGCCAGAGAAGCCATCCATAAAGGAAAAAATGACGCTTCTGGGATAGTTATCGATTATCTGATCGATATAAGGATTGGGGAAGTTTTCTTTTGGACAAGCTCGATTCAAATCCCTAAAATCGATACAAACCTTAATAGTACCCTATTTTTTGTTCGTAGGGACTATGTTGGATACCCATTCAGTTAATGGTACAAGGTAAATGAATCTATCCCTAAGAATTTTCTCAACTTCTTCTTTAATAGCAGCTGCTTTTCTTGGATGGACCTATCATAGTTTCTAACGGACGGGCTTGACAATAGGGTAAGTTTTGATTTCATGAACAACAATAGAGGGATCAATCCCCGGAATTTATTCATATGTCCATGCAAAGACATCTCTAAATTCCTTAAAAAGGGCCGTGTATGTTTTAACCTCTTCAGGTGAAGAGTTATGTTTGATGAAAATGTTTTTTGGAACACCAGGTTTCACTGATATGTCTACAGTCATAGCTTTTGTAATGTTGCATAAGTTTCCCTCAGAATCGACACTACGAGTGAGGATTAGAGACTAAGGGTTGGGGACTATATCAGACGAAACCGTAGAGGTGAAGTGGTCTTCTACCATATGGAAAGGGGGAAGGAAAGAAGATCTGTGGTGATAATATTTCCAAGGCATCTCATCTAATGACATAACTTCCATAATTGATTCATCTATAGGAATTGTGTGTGAAAGATAATCTAGAAATAGGGAGGGGTTGTCGAGCCAATATGGCATGTGATAGTGGTTTGAGGTTACCAAAAAGTGGTCATTGGTGGGGGAATCACTGGTAGCTTGGATTGAATTGTAATCTTCCTTGAAAGGGGAAAAGGAAGTTGATTCATCAGCAATTTATTTTCCTTTGTCTATATGAGAGGTAGAAATCATGTTAATAGATGTAGTTTGCGAAGAAGGAGGAGGATCAGATGAGGGAAAGACTCCCATTAGTGAAGAATATTTGATAAGACCTACTCTAATGTCCTTATATTGTGGGTTATTGAGGAGTGGAACACTATTTTCATCATTTGTAATGGCACTAGGTGTGATGAAATATAACTAATCAACAGTAACAATCTTTCCTTGGAATGGGAACTGGACGATCCAAAAAACGTTCGATACTACAACATGCATAGCATAAAACTAGTTACAACCTAGGAGTAAGTTGTAATCCAAAGGAGCGTCGACGACTTCAATATGAATGGAGACTAATTCCCCCCCCAGTTCAACATGGATGGCAGGTAGTAATCCATAGGGTTGAAAGACGCGACCATCAAAATCTTTATGAGTGGTAGGTGAATGGTTGATTTCTGGAGATCCAATGGCTCTCCAACAAGATAAAGACAGAACTGATGTAGAGGCACCCTCGTCCAAAATGCTACGACGTATAGTATTTCCAGCAATATTGGTAGCAATATGGAAAACTAACTGATGTGAGAGTCTCGTTTTCAAATCATCTAGTTTGAAAGTGGTGATATTACTATTCTCAGGATCCATAGCTCGAAGGGCAGTAAGCAATTTTTTCCATTGAGTTGGGTAGGTTTGAAGTACCTCTAAAGTCGACATAGCGTAGGGTGCCTGGGCCAAATATTCAAAAATATTATAATATTGGGCGGCACGAGCATTAGGATTGATTATGGACTTACATAGAGTACCCTTTGATGGATGGAAAATTGCTTCTAGTATAGGTTTTTCAATATGAAGACCACTATTAGGAGGAGGTGTGGAAGTTGAGGGTTTTTCAGATGGAATATCATCAAGTTTCTTATCTAGAGGAGATTCATAACTGTGTGCTCCTGTATTTAAATGAACTATTTCACTAGACACCATTCGAACTTCATCAGTAGAGGTGGAAGTTTTGTTTAAGGACTTATGATGAATTAGCTGCTATTGGGAAGGGAAAGGATCTTTCAGGACTGCTGGGGTGGGTGGAGTTTTCAAAAAATTACTAACTTCCTCACGACAAGGACATTATTTTTTAAAATGGTCACCTCCACAGATTAAATAAGGAAATTTTACCTTTCACTTACCTATTGAATGAACATATTAGTTCTACGTTTTGTTTCCTTCCTGTTGATTATCAGGTTTTTAGATTTATTTTTTCCTTTCTTCTTTCTGCTGGAACATTCATTTAATTGGATCACATTTACTTTGGTAGAAGAAACAAGAGAGGATGCAGGTTTGGTAGATGGGGCTGGTTGATTTGACAGAGTGGCGGATTGATTTTGTTTCTTGGAAGGTTTTTCTGCCATTTGTGTTTGAACTGAACCAGGTATGCCATCAATAGGTGTTTCAGTTGTTGGTCTTGATGGATCAGTTATACGTCGAGGAGCATGGGGAATCAGATCATACAGAGTACCTGACTGGGAGTAAACCAAGTCTAGGTATTGAGCGCGGCTAATATCTTTCTCCTCAGTAACATCGCCTCCCATGGAAACATCTCTAGAAATAGGTGGAAGTAAAGACTTTGTAAACCAATTAGCAAACAACTGATCAGGAATGGGGGCCTTAATTAACCTTTGTATTCTTCTCCATTCATGGATATGATCGGAGATGTGAGTTGATATGGTTTGCTGAAGCAAAGTCAAAAGGGTTGTACCTATTTCATATCAAATTGGCAATTGAAAGTGTGTTAAAAATGCCATTGCTAAGGAATTGAAGTCCCAAAAAGAGTGTTGTGATAACTATATATACCACTTTGCAGTTTTNCATGTGATAAGACCTTTGACATACCTACTTGCCCTGAATCCCAGCTTCTGGAGTGAAGACTAAATGGTTTTTTATCAGTCTATCATACAAATTCCCAGCACTGCGCATGCCCCTTTATCCAGGCGTGGTACCCCTGCTTGCACCTCCTTTCATCGGTTTTCCACAAGCAGTGCCACCGCCCATTTCCCTTGGTCCATAGGAGGTTATTACCAGAACCGTTCTGTCATAGAAGGAGAAGTGTGGTACCTTAGGTAAAAAGGGAAAAAGAGAAGCTTCTTGAGGCTTCTAGATGATAAGCCTCGAGATATCCCTTATCCCTACTGTTGTGGGTTGGTTGAGCTTGAGATCCCTCATCCTAGGATCTTAGAGGCCACCTCACCCACTAATTTCTCAACCATCTCTATCCATTAAATCCCTATAAATATGAGCTCATAGCCATGGTTGAGGAGATAACATTGAAGGTATAGTTGATTCTTGGGCCAAGATCATTTGGAGAGAGCATAGAGAGCTAGATTCAGAGCTTTTGGGGATGAAGAGATGGTTTCATGGAGATGCATTTCAACACTAAGGCTTGGTTGTAAAATTGTTCATATTTCTAATGCAAGTTGATTTTCTATCCCATATATATTGTTGATGTTTGATTTCAGATATATATTGCTAGATTCCTTAGTCACTAGCATAGATTAGTAGATCATATTCTGGTTGCTTTGATTCGTTTCATGTTGAAATCTTTTGCAGGTACACAGGTGGACTATCATAGCCTTGAATTCCAGATATCTACGATGTCTAGGGAGAGTTATCAGCCTCTGTGATCTATTTATTCTAGATATGAACCATTCAGACCAGCGAAACACCTTGCTATCCGCAGGAGGTGAAATATTCTGGTTAACAGTGGCAATACGAGTGAGGGTTCTTTGAAAAACCCTTAGACAGATTGAACCACCCATCAAAGAGTTGGATGAACACCATAAGTGAAATGTCATCACATGGTTTTTTGGATCTTCACTGGGTTTACCATCAAACTTGGGTATATATGAAGGTAGCTTTACAGAAATGGCGGGCCAAGAGGGGTCACGATGGATCAGGTCATTTATCAATCTTGACAAATATGGCAGATCTAAAGTAGCCAGAAATGGTAGTTGTTGATTTGGTTGTGGATACTGGTAGTACTAATATGGAATTTGCTGACTAGTAGTACCATATGCTGATTTATAGATGGGTAAGGATGATTCCCCTGAAGTTTGTTGAAAATATTGTTGATTTCTGGAATTTCCATAGGGAGGTGGGCTGCCCGAGGGAGGGGGTCCTCTAGAAGGTGGTGGGGGTCATGGTGGTCCTCCAAATGGTCCACCAGGTCCTCCAAGGCCTTTAGGACCTCTAGGTCATCCAGGTCCTCCAGGGTGGGGCCACCATATCCTCCAACAATATTAACAAAAGATCCTGCATATGACGGAACATTGGACTAATTAGGTTGTCCCCAAGGTAGAGAAGCATTTTCAGGGTAGGGAATTCCAGGATAAATAGTTGCTGGTAGTGATTGTTGATAAACTTGATGAACCGTAGGTGGCTGAGTTCCTAGATAAGTATATCCCCAAGAAGCTGGGTTATTGAAAGGTTGCACCCTTAAGGGTTGACCTGAACTGGATGGGGGTGAATAAAGTTGGTATTATTAGGAGGGATGACTATTGCAGGTTGTGCTACAACTACAAATTGTCCTGAAATAACAATAATACCACTAACAGATGAGGTAAATCATGCGGGGGGTTCCCTCCGTCATTGGAATGCAATGACATAACTTGATTTGTGGATTTCCCACCAACCATGATTGGTATGGAAGGATTAGTAACAGGGTCAGGATGTGAGACTATAGGATTTTCATTTAGACCTGGATTACCTTGAAATGGAATTTCTTCAATAGGTCCTAACACTTGAGCTAGTGAACGATATCCTTTAGGCCATGGATTGCGAGAAGTCTCGCCATAGGTTGGACGAACTTCAGAAGAAGGTTTAATTTCAGCTTCAGGACAAGGGTCTGTATTACGGGGTAACCATATTGACATAGTTTCATAATGAGACACAGGTGGAGGAATGATTCTTTCTACTCTCTCTGAAAAGTTACGAGCTTGATCAAGAGATGCATTAATTCTTCTCTGTTCCTCCTCTCCCAAAGGAGGATTTCTTGGTGAAGGTCTAGTAACCCAAAATTCAACAATAGCTTGGCCCATAGAAGTCCTCCAAAAAGGAGCATTCAGACCATAATCTGGTGGGGTGAGACTATCAACACGTCCTTCCAACAATGGATGTGTTAAGTGATGAACTTGTTTTCTTTAGTTTTATATTTTGCTTGTGATTTTTACTTTAAGTTTGCTTATTTGCTTACTTTAGAAAATTTTTGGTTTTAAGTGAAATTTTGATTTTTGCTTTAGGTTTTCATTAGGTTTGTTCTTCTTATGGTTTTGAAGGGTTCTATAGGACATTATGTGGATTAATTGGTTCACAAATAGCACCATGATCAAATTTTAACATTAAAACCTCATTCAAAAAAGAATTAATGATTAAAAAAGCACCAAATTTGATTTTAAAATATTCTTGTAGCGCAACGACTAAATTTTTACACTATGACACTACAAGAATATCGCGGGCGGTAAAATTGCCGGTTTTTAAGCAAATTTCTCCCATGATGTCAATTTCTGGATGACTAAGCACATGTATAGATGATTTTGATACGTGTTCCATCAGAAATAATCATGCAAATAGGTGTGGTCTGAGACATGAATGAGATCATGGCAAATCAGTAGTTAAGGTTGGGTGAACCTTGACAGGTAGAGGAACGAGCCGAAATTGATGTGAAAGAAACTCTACACATATGCATGATGAAGCTGGAGGTGAAGTGGAGTGAAGACATCTGCTTAAAATTCAGAATTTGTAGTTAGAGAGGAGATTTAGGGCTTTCTCGTAGTGCCACTTGGAAGCAAATTGAAGACCTGAAGACACATGGGCAGTTAAATTCAACAGGAAGATACTCCAAGGATTAATTTTCAACGTTCGTAGCCAGCCGAGAGTGAGGTATTCCGCGTAACCCTGGTAGTGGTTTCCAAATTGGGGGTTTTTCATTAAGGCTGGTTATGTTTAAATTGATTAAGGAAAGCTTTAATTCATGCTGTTAACAATCTCCCTATGATCAGATATCAGTTTTAAAAAAAGGTTTTAGATGTTTGGGCAAGTGATAAGTTAAAAAAGCAACAGTTACCTTGAATAATTTCCCTGTCAAGACCAACAAATTTGGTAGGGTGAAGGTCTATATTGTTTATGGCAACCAGGGTTCCACAGATTCACTTGTTACCTGTAATCAATGCAACGAGTTAGTTGAGCATGTCAATTGCATGCAAATCTTGTCTGAGTAGGTGCTAGAGGCTGATTGTTTTTGTGTTGAATGAAAATTGAAGCAGAAAAGTTAGCACATATAAGATTGCTCTCATATCATCTCAGCCCCTAGTTAAACAGTCACAATTTGAATCTAAGAAGTGATCAACTGAGAGTTCTAATGCAGAATCCCTATTGCAAAGAGATATCTCATTAGTAGCATTGGAATGAGCCAAGGGTGTTATTTGTGCAGAATCACAACACACAGATGTTTCCAGGAATTCTAAAGATGGTCTTGCATCGAAATGAACATTTTGGAAGATAGTTAAATAAAGTAGCAGCTTTGTGAGAGGATTTTGGGTACTCTATAGACCTAAACCACCTAATATCAGTGTAAAATATTTCCTACATTCAAAATAGAACAGAATATCAAAACTTTAAAAGCTTGAGGGAAAAAGATCTGTTAGGTCATTAACAAGGCTTTAAAATTACACCAAATTGAGTCATTGAAAGCAGATGGGAAAAAGTGGGAAGACCTACAGGGCTGAGCCCACTGAGCTGAATTGGGTTGACCAGTTTCCAGGTTGTGCAGAGTTTTTTCAAAATGCTGGATGGTTAGATTTCTTCAGGAAGATTGATGGCTACAACACCGAGGTCTCTTATAAATTTTTGCAAGGTTATAACCAAGACATGATAGCATTTAATACTCTGAAGTTTAAGTTGACTGTGGAGTTAGTTGCTAAAGCAATAGGAGTCAGAAATGAAGGAGAAATGTGGTTCAAAAAGTTTCCATTCACCTTCAATGCCCAAAGGTATATTTTACCTGGCATTATTCCATACTGGAGCAAAGGAGTAATAATCCATAATTTCAGAGATGAATGGGTAGAGCCCATTAAATTCCTTCAAAGCTATATTACCTATGAAGGGAGATATGCTTATGTCTTTAAATATCATTTTAGGTTTCTACAACACCTTGTTGGTGAATCAAGGATGCGTCTTCCTTTATTTTGTTTAAAAGTTTGTAGAAGATGTCAAGCAGGGTCAAGGAGCATCATGATCACACTACATAGTCCATTTTCCATCATGGATTTATCAAGCTAATTATTAGTACTGCTCTGCAAAGAGAAGGGAAGACATGGGACTATTTTCTCTTTTGGTGTGGTTTCCAAATTAAGCAGGAAGAGCCAACCAAAAAACATGTGGACAAGGGGAAAACCCTAATTAGGAAACTAGGTAAAAAGGTCAAGTTTGAATATAAAAAAGATGTTAAACTTGAAAAGGTGACAGAACCTTCAAAGGAAGACTATGAACCTCAGCAGCTTTCGACTGACAGTAAAGGTAAAGGTTTGCTATTTATAAAAAAGGAAGATCAGCCTGTGCAAAATAGGGCGCCTGCAGAAGCTCTCATGAATGAGAAAAATGTTGTCATAAAAAAGGTTGCAGTGGAGGAAGAGGATGGCAAGGTCCAACAGAGAATCCATATTACTATTTTATCTGAAGATGAAGGATATTTGCTAGAGGGAGATGAGTTGACAGTCAAAGCTGAAACTGGGGTTGGTACATACAGGGAATTCTCCAGTCAAGAAAATAAGACAGAAAGGCCAAAGAAAAAGAAGATCAAGGCGAAAGCTATAGATTTTTCCACAGTTAAACATAAAGGAAAAACTTTGAATATTGTGGGAGAACTTGCCTCAGGATGGAGGCCCAAAACCAGACCTAAAAACAAACTGAGGATGAATATGAAAAATCTTCTAAACCCTAAATTAAACACATCAGAGGCCACTGTGATTGATACTTCCTCTTCAGATGAAAAGATAGAAGCTAGAAAGGGTGATTTCAAAAGAAAGAAAGCATTGAAGTCAGTAGAACAGTCCAGTCTCACCGAGACTAAACTTTCAGCTGTGTTTTTGGAATTAAGAGAGGAAATGCTGAAGGAACAACAGAAAGAAGAAATGGAGGCCTCTTATTCAGAAAATAAGTTGCCAATGGATGAAACTGTACCTGATGAAATAGACAATCAAGATAATCTAAGTGTTCCCTGTATTTCTACAGAGTTACTGCATGAGGAGGAGGACATTTTCAGAAAGCTAAATATCCCATGCCTGCCTAGTGAGCTACAGGATACCATAACAGGGAAGGGTTTTGACTCAGAAAAGGAGAATCTGCAAAAAAACATCAAACAATATAAGCGTCAAATTGATTACATGCAGGAAGTAAATGATGGTTTTGTCCTAGCAAATAGAAGACTCAGGGAGGAATTGCAAGAAGTAAATGATCATTATCAAGAGCTCACAGCAGTCTCCAAGGAGGCCCTTAAAAGGAAGAGAAACACAGATTTACAATGTGCAGAATTAAAGCAGACCGTCAGTGGCTTACAACAACAGAAAGAAAAAATTTCAAGAAGGATAGCAGATATGGAAGCTGGATAGAAACGAGCTAGGAAGAAGGCCCAGGCTTTGGATGGAATAGCCTTATTGGAAGAAGTTGCCAAAGACCTTTGAGTATTGATAGTTAGGAAGTTACTTGTTATGTTTTTTGAGGAAAACTTTATTTTGTAAATTATAATTTGACATTATCCCATCGATGAGTTGGCTGAATATAGTTAGGGTTTAGACCCTAACTAAATTTTTGAGAAATAGTATTTAGGTAGATGAGAAAGAAAGAAAAGGGTTCAATTTTTCGCTGGCTTAGGAGGTATTTGACTTGTTTATGAGCTAAGTACAAAAAATCTCATGTGTATTTGATGAAAAAAATTATGAAATATATGATCTATATCGCCCTTCAGTCTGTGTTTTATCTTCATTTTGAGTTTGTTTAGCTGCATGACTGATAAATTCATTGCTAGTTTATGGTTTCTTTTCTTGTAATGCTTGTCAGGTGTGAATGAACTTTAAGATTATATTCTGATTGGTACATGGTGATTATATTATGCATCTCTGTTCTTATTTATTTATGATTCAGTTCCTGCTTGGCTTATGAATGTATTCCCTTCAGTCACCACACTTTATAACCAGATAAACCTTCCAAAAAACTCTAAAACCTAGTTTTGTTTGAGTGAATATTTGAGATTGTGTTGGCTTGTTTATTTGTGGCTTGGAAACAATTTCTGGCACAAACATGTTTGGCGCCGTTGCTAGGGAACGAAGTTGAAAATATATTTTTCTCTGGGATACTTATCTTTTTCTCGTTTTAAGAGGTGAACTTAAACCAACATATCTTTAAGGCTACTTTTCACCAGTTTGTCACAGTGGCTACTAGGGGAGTTGGAACTAGAAACAAACCTACTTCACCATTACAGTTGGGTGTTACAGATCCTGAACAGATATTAAAGACAAGAAGAAAGATTAGAAGGTCTCAGTCCTTACGCTCCCTATGCGATCCTGACCAGTTGGGTGGTTCATCACATTTAGCTGTGTTGAGAAAAGAAGAAGAAACCTCACCTTGGTTAAAGACTATTATTCCTGATAGCAGTTTCCATGTTTTTACTAATCCTCAAACTTTCAGAAAAGCCAAAACTACCTCTCCTAGTAAGATACCTCTTTTTCAACCAAAATTAGGTAAAAACCCCTTTCAACCAAGTTCCAATCAAACCTCTTTATTACCAAAGTCAGTCAGTCCAAAAATGGAAGCCCAAAATCAGCCCATAGACATGATGGACTGGATGGTTGCATCCAGATATGCACCATTGGTCTTGCCTCATCCTTTAAATGCACTGCCTGGAGGTGATTATCAAAAATATCTTCCTAGGTTTAATGGATAGGGGGAAACCACAACTAAAGAACATTGGGAAGCTTTCCTTAGTTATGCTGATAACCAAAACATTGAGGCCAAGGATGTATGGATGAGAATGTTCATGCAGAGCCTTGATGGAGATGTAAGGAAATGGTTCAAAGAGTTGCATGCTAACTCAATCACTATCATTGAAGAACTCCGTGATCTCTTCATGAGACAATGGGGTGATACAAAAGACCATACATACTATATAACTGAGTTTGGAGCTCTTAGGAGGAAAAATGATGAAACTATTGCAGACTTTTCAAAGAGTTTTAACAAGATGTACAATAGAATTCCCGCATAAATAAATCCTACTAAAACATCTGCAAAACTGACATATGCAAATGCTTTCGATCATGAATTATCCTTATTTATAAGAGAAAGTAGGCCTATTTCTTTACTGAATATGTAGGATGCAGCATTGGAGGTAGAATCTAACATACTGGCTTCCAATAGATTGAAGAAGGAAACATCTTAGCATCTTTATGATAGAAAAGGAAAGAAAGAAGCAGCTCCAGGAAGTTCTGCTTCTCCTTCTGCTAAAGGGAAAATTGATGAAATGGCTAAGTTGGTGAAGATTCTGACTGCAAAATTGAACAAATTAGAGCTTGAGAAAAATTCCAGCAAGCCTGTTCCAGAAGGTGAACGAAATCCTAATAATCAGAACCAGTTCAGAAGGCAATTTGCTCCCCGTTTCATGCCTAGAGAACGAAGGAATAATGATATTCAGCGAGAAAGGAGAGAAAACGAGGACCAAAGAGTGCCACCACCTCTTCAGAACAATGTTGCTGATGAAGAAGAGGTTGATGATGAGCTGATCTTTGAAGATAATGACCAAGATATGAATCATTTTGGAGAAGGATTGGCTGGGGGTTTTGTCACTGAAGAAGAGTTTCTAAATGCATAATGCATAATGCTGACATGTTCGACGGAGAAGATGATTTGGGTCAGAAAATGACTGTTGTAGCTGCTGATGTCTGTCAAAATGAGCTCAAGAAGAATGTAAATCTGAGGTCAGGTCCAAAACAGGTGGTACTAATCTTGAAAAAGAAGGCAATTGTCCCTGCTAAGCAGTCATCTTATCCTGTGACAGAAAAGAGACAAGTTTAAAAAAAACCAAAGAAGACCACAGAGGTTGAAGAGGTAAGTAAAACTGTTTAGAATTTCATCCTGGAAAATGAATTAGGCAAGTTAAAGATTCCTGTACCTTTAACTGAATTGATGAAAAACCCTTCATATAAAGAATTAGTCCTTAAAATGCTTAATTCAACAAGCAATCAATCTATTTCAGACACAGTAAATTTGCAAGAAGAAAACCCCAGGATTTTCATTGGATCAGCCTTGGCTGAAAAGACTGAAAATGAAGCATGTGCTTCACCTCCATTCTACATCACCCTGACAGTCCATTAACATATGATTCATAATTGCTTGTTAGATTCGGGAGCCTCACACAATTTAATGCCAAAGGCTGTTATGGAGGCTTTAGGTCTGAGTATTACCAAACCCTACCATGATCTATATGCCTTTGATTCCTGAGCAGTGAAGTATTTAGGGGTAATAAAGGACAAGGTTGTTATCCTGGCTCAGTTACCCATGAAAAGTGTGATCATGGATGTTGTGGTAGCTTATATTACACCGAAGTTTGGGTTACTTATTTCTAGGTATTGGGAAAAGAAGGTTGGTGGGACCTTGAAAATGGATTTATCATATGCTACTATTCCCGTGTTTGGAGGAGAAAATAGAAGGCTATACAGAGAGCTTCAGTTTCCTTACATTGTGATAGATGACAAGAACCCTACCAACCACCCATTGTATGCTGTTGATAAAGACCTAGGTACTTGCATGTTACATTTCAGTGATGATGACAATACTACTGGTTTGTTATAGGTTGAAAAGGAACAGCCAGTAAAATGCAGCAGAGAATAGGAGGATGAGTTGTGGCAGTTATACTTTGATGGATCCTCTTGCAAAGTTATACTTTGATGGATCCTCTTGCAAAGAAGGTGCTGGAGTAGGGGTTCTCCTTATATCCCCTGAAGGTGAAACAGTAAATCTGATGTATAAATTAGAGTTTATTACTACAAATAACACTGCTGAATATGAAGCTTTTCTATTAGGTTTAAAATCTGCTAAAGATTTTGGCATTTAGCAAATTTCTGCATTTGGTGACTCCGAACTAGTTGTTTAGCAGGTGAAGAACAACTATCAAGTGAAGCAGGGTTTACTGAAAGTCTATAGAAATGAGGTATGGGACATTATTGAAAATTACTTTGTAGATTTTAACATTACCTATATGCCAAGAGACTATAATCAGACTGCAGATTCATTGGCCCTGGCTGCTACACACTTTAGAATCCCCAAGACCACTCAGTTGAGATATCCCATTGAAGTAAGGTACAGACCATCTGTACCTGATAATGTAAGGAAGTGGAGAGTGTTTGAAGATGACATTGAGATTAAGAGGTTCCTAGATCTTACCCATTAGTTTTCAAATTCCATAATTGATCAAGAGGAAGATGAAGAAGATGGACAGGTGGAAGAGATTGCTGAAAATGAAATAGCTGGAAACAAAATCATTGAATTAAAAAGCAATTTCATCCCAAAGAGTTTGGTACCTTTGGAAAGGATCTTTTCAAAAGATTATACATTCTTAAAACCTATTGTACAATCCTCGGAAGAGAATGTGGTGGATTGTAACATTGGCTCAGCAGAACATCCTAGAATGGTTAAAATTTCTAAAGCACTTACAGCTGAACAAAGAAACAGGTATATTAAACTGTTAAAAGAACATGTAGATGTTTTTGCATGGTATTATGAGGAATTGAGAACTTATGAAATATGAATCATACATCATAAAATCCCTTTAAAACCAAATGTCAAACCTTTTCGTCAGAAATTAAGGAGGATTAATCCAGCCTTGTTTCCTGTTATTGAAAAAGAGGTGAAGAAGCTATTGGATGCCAAGATCATAGTGCCTCTCAGGTATTCTTCATGGGTGGATAATTTGGTTCCTGTTAGGAAAAATAATGGAGAAAT
The DNA here is from genome assembly GCA_001517045.1 of Pseudotsuga menziesii. Classification (NCBI taxonomy): domain Eukaryota; kingdom Viridiplantae; phylum Streptophyta; class Pinopsida; order Pinales; family Pinaceae; genus Pseudotsuga; species Pseudotsuga menziesii. Next base: position 164,895 of record LPNX011229245.1, on the reverse strand, counting down.
CAGGTTGTGTGTTGACTTCAAAAATTTGAATAGATCTTCCCTAAAGGATAATTATCCCCTACCTAAAATTGAACAAATATTGTAGAAAGTAGTTGGGGCACAGAGGATCTCTATGGTTGATGGTTTCTCAGGGTACAATCAGATCTCTATGCATCCTGATGATAAGGAGAAGACAGCCTTCACCACTCCTTGGGGAACTTTCATGTATGATAAGATGCCTTTTGGCTTAATGAATGCTGGAGCTACCTTCCAGAGGGCTATGGATATTGCTTTTGTCGGAGAAAAGGACAAGTTTGTGGTAATCTACTTAGATGATATTGCTATTTTATCGCAGTCAGATGATGAAAATTTGAAGCATTTGAAGCAGACTTTCCTGAAGTGTAGAAAGTTTGGCTTATCCTTTAATCCAAAGAAGTCACACTTTGTTGTACAAGAAGGTAAATTGCTTGGTCATTTAGTGTCTGCTGATGCTATAAGGATTGATCCTGAAAGGGTAAAAGCTATATTGAAAATAAGTTTACCTAGGAGTACAAAGGATGTTCAATCATTCATTGGTAAAATCAACTTTTTGCGTTGGTTTATACAAAACTTTGCTGAGACTATTAAACAGATCACTGTCATGCTGAAAAAGGATCAGGAATTCAGATGGACCACTGAGGCAAAGAATGCTTTTGAGAAGATCAAAATGGCTCTTACTGAAGCTCCTGTATTAGTAAGCCCAGATTTTACTATAGAATTTCTTACATTCTCATTTGCATCAGAGGATACAATAGCAACTATTCTGTTGCAGAAGGATAAGGAAGGATTGGAGCATCCTATTGTGTTCTTTAGCAAAACTCTCAGGAATTCTGAACTGAAATACCGTATCTTAGAAAAACAGGCCTATGCTCTGGTAAAAGCTTTAAAGTTTTTCAGAATCTATGTTCTGCATTCTAAAGTTATTTCATTTGTGCCTAATACTGCTGTAAAAGATGTTTTAACATAGCCTGATAGTGAAAGGAAAAGAGGTAGGTGGATTGCTAAAATCATGGAGTATGATGTAGATATCAGACCTACCAAACTTGTCAAAGGAAAAGGTTTAGCCAAGCTGCTGGTTGAATCAAATTGTCAAGATCTGGGATTGCATGTCATGGCTGAAGAGTTAGCTCAGGATGAAGATCAAGCAATTTTAGAAAAATAGAAGATCATGGACTATTATTCAACATCCACATGGTATGCAGGCATTGTGTAATTTCTGTTGTTTTTGCAATGTCCTGAGCATTTTGATAGGAGAGCTGCTAGATCATTAAAGCTTAAAGCTACTAGGTATTGTATAGTAGAAGAGCAGTTATTCTGGAAGGACCCAGGTGGTATTCTACTCAGATGCTTGGATAAATCTGAAATTGAAGGAGTGATTTATGAATCTCATGAGGGTGCTTGTGGAGGTCACAAGTACTAGAAGACAACATCATATAGGATTTTAAGAGCTGGATACTATTGGCCCTCTTTGTTTACAAATGTTTATCAATAGGTAAGAGCCTGTATCCCTTGTCAGAAATTTGTAGGCAAAAAAAAATTGTTGTCATTGCCTCTAAAACCTATTGTAGTAAGTACTCCTTTCCAGCAATGGGGTCTGGATTTTATAGGGGAGATAAATCCAGCTTCCTCAGGACAACATAGGTGGATTCTGACTACAACAGAATTTTTTACCAAATGGGTGGAAGCTATCCCTAATAGGAATGCCAAAGACAAAGTAATCATGGAATTCATTGAAGAAAACATCCTGAGTAGGTTTGGCTGTCCTCAGAAATTAGTAACAGATAATGAAAAGGATTTCAAGTCTAAAGCAATGGAAGCCTTTTGCTAAAAGAATGGTATCTTGCTGAAACATTCAACTCCTTACTATCGCCAGGGTAATGGTTTGGCTGAATCCCCTAATAAAAACATCATTCAGAGTATCAGAAAGTTGCTCAAACAAAACAAGAAATCCTGGGATTCAATGCCGAGATATGCATTGTGGGCTGATAGGATTACAGTCAAACAAGCAATTGGAACTTCTCCATTCCAATTAGTATATGGAACAGAGGTAGTTTTTCCTATTCAATTGGGAATCCTAGTGATGAAGTTTCTTTAGCATTGCCAAGAAGAGCCCAATGATATGCAGAGAAGGATTTACGAGATGATAGAGTTGCAGCAGAACAGGGAAAAGGTAGGAGAAAGTGCACAGTTGTATAGATTGAAGATTAAAAGCAGATTTGAAAGGAACGTCAAAGAAAACACTTTCTCATTTGGCAATATGGTTCTGAGGTGGGATGCAAGGAAAGAGCAAAAAGGGAAGCATGGTAAATTTGACAACCTCTGGTTTGGCCCTTTCCTAGTGTAAAAGGTTCTGGAAAATAACACTTTTGTCCTGCAGTCTTTGGAAGGTGAGGAATTCTCAAGTCCAGTCAATGGACGATTCCTCAAGAATTTTTACAGTCTTTGAGGATATTTTCACTTTTCATTGTATATACCAGTGTGAGTGAAGCATAATAAGGACTCCATAACCCAATGGAAATTTTGCAGACTAGTAGGTAGCAGAAAAAGAAGGCACTAGTCTACAGGTTCTTGAAGCCTCACAGGGTGGACTTCATCCCGCAGCTGGAGCAGGATGTTAAGTCATGAACTTGTTTTCTTTAGTTTTATATTTTGCTTGTGATTTTTACTTTAAGTTTTCTTATTTGCTTTAGAAATTTTTTGGTTTTAAGTGAAATTTTGATTTTTGCTTTATGTTTTCATTAGGTTTGTTCTTCTTATGGTTTTGAAGGGTTCTATAGGACATTATGTGGATTAATTGGTTCACAAATAGCACCATGATCAAATTTTAACATTAAAACCTCATTCAAAATAGAATTAATGATTAAAAAAGCGTCAAATTTGATTTTAAAATATTCTTGTAGCGCAACGACTAAATTTTTACACTATGGCGCTACAAGAATATCACGTGCACTAAAATCGCCGGTTTTTAAGCAAATTTCTCCCATGATGTCGATTTCTGGATGACTAATCACATGTATAGATGATTTTGATACGTGTTCCATCAGAAATAATCATGCAAACAGGTGTGGTCTAAGACGTGAATGAGATCATGGCAAATCAGTAGTTAAGGTTGGGTGAACCTTGACAGGTAGAGGAACGAGCCGAAATTGATGTGAAAGAAATTCTACACATATGCACGACGACGCTAGAGACGAAGTGGAGCGAAGAGATCTGCTTAAAATTCAGAATTTGTAGTTATAGAGGAGATTTAGGGCTTTCTCGTCGTGCCACTTGGAAGAAAATTGAAGACCTGAAGACACATGGGCAGTTAAATTCAACAGGCAGATACGCAAGGATTAATTTTCAACGTTCGTAGCCAGCCGGGAGTGATGTATTCCGCGTAAACCTGGTCGTGGCTGCCAAATTGGGGGTTTTTCATTAAGGCTGGTTATGTTTAAATTGATTAAGGAAAGCTTTAATTCATGCTATTACCAATCTCCCTACGATCATATATCAGTTTTAAAAAAAGGTTTTAGATGTTTGGGCAAGTGATAAGTTAAAAAAGCAACATTTACCTTGAATAATTTCCCTGTCAAGACTAGCAAATTTGGTAGGGTGAAAGTTTGTATTGTTTATGGTGACCAGGGTTCCACATATTCACTTGTTAGCTGTAATCAATGCAACGATTTAGCTGAGCATGTCAATTGCATGCAGATCTTGTCTGAGTAGGTGCTAGAGGCTGATTGTTTTTGTTTTGAATGCAAGTTGAAGCAGAAAAGTTAGCACATATAAGACTGCTCTCATATCATCTCAGCCCCTAGTTAAACAGTCACAATTTGAATCTAAGAAGTGAGCAACTGAGAGTTCTAATGCAGAATCCCTATTGCAAAGAGATAGCTCATTAGTAGCATTGGAATGAGCCAAGGGTGTTATTTGTGCAGTACCACAACACACAGATGTTTTCAGGCATTCTAAAGATGGTCTTGCATCGAAATGAACATTTTGGAAGATAGTTAAATTCAGTAGCAACTTTGTGAGATGATTTTGGGTACTCTGTTGACCTAAACCACCTAATATTAGTGTAAAATATTTTCTGCATTCAAAATAGAACAGACTGTCAAAACTTTAAAATATTGAGGGAAAAAGAGTTGTTAGGTCATTAACAGGGCTTTAAAATTACACCGAATTCTGTCATTGAAAGCAGATGGGAAAAAGTGGGAATAACAATAGGGTTGAGCCCACTGAGCTGAATTGGGTTGACTAGTTTCTAGGTTGTGCAGAGTTTTTTCAAAATGCTGGATGGTTAGATTTCTTCATGAAGATTGATGGCTACAACACCGAGGTCTCTTATAAATTTGCCCAAGGTTATAACTAAGACATGATAGCATTTAATACTCTGAAGTTTAAGTTGACTGTGGAGTTAGTTGCTAAAGCAATAGGAGTAAAAAATGAAGGAGAAATGTGGTTCAAAAAGTTGCCATTCACCTTCAATGACCAAAGGTATCTTTTACCTGGCATTATTCCAGACTGGAGCAAAGGAGTACTAATCCAGAATTTCAGAGATGAATGGGTAGAGCCCATTAAAGTCCTTCAAATCTATATTACCTATGAAGGGAGATATGCTTATGTCTTTAAATATCATTTTAGGTTTCTACAGCACCTTGTTGGTGAACCAAGGATGAGTCTTCCTTTCTTTTTGTTTAAAAGTTTGCAGAAGTTGTCAAGCAGGGTCAAGGAGCATCATGATCACACTACATAGTCCATTTTCCATCATGGATTAATCAAGCTAATTATCAGTACTTCTCTGCAAAGAGAAGGGAAGACATGGGACTATTTTCTCTTTTGGTCTAGTTTCCAAATTAAGCAGGAAGAGCCAACCAAAAAACATGTGGACAAGGGGAAAACCCTAATTAGGAAACTAGGTAAAAAGGTCAAGTCTGAAGATAAAAAAGATGTTAAACTTGAAAAGGTGACAGAACCTTCAAAGGAAGACTATGAACCTTAGCAGATTTCGGCTGACAGTAAAGGAAAAGGTTTGCTATTTATAAAAAAGGAAGATCAGCTTGTGCAAAATAGGGAAAACATGCTCTCTTATAATATTGATGGCTACAACACCGATGTCTCTTATAAATTTTCCCAAGGTTATAACTAAGACATGATAGCATTTAATACTCTGAAGTTTAAGTTGACTGTGGAGTTAGTTGCTAAAGCAATAGGAGTCAAAAATGAAGGAGAAATGTGGTTCAAAAAGTTGCCATTCACCTTCAATGACCAAAGGTATCTTTTACCTGGCATTATTCCAGACTGGAGCAAAGGAGTACTAATCCAAAATTTCAGAGATGAATGGGTATATCCCATTAAAGTCCTTCAAATCTATATTACCTATGAAGGGAGATATGCTTATGTCTTTAAATATCATTTTAGGTTTCTACAGTACCTTGTTGGTGAACCAAGGATGAGTCTTCCTTTCTTTTTGTTTAAAAGTTTGCAGAATTTGTCAAGCAGGGTCAAGGAGCATCATGATCACACTACATAGTCCATTTTCCATCATGGATTAATCAAGCTAATTATCAGTACTTCTCTGCAAAGAGAAGGGAAGACATGGGACTATTTTCTCTTTTGGTCTAGTTTCCAAATTAAGCAGGAAGAGCCAACCAAAAAACATGTGGACAAGGGGAAAACCCTAATTAGGAAACTAGGTAAAAAGGTCAAGTCTAAAGATAAAAAAGATGTTAAACTTGAAAAGGTGACAGAACCTTCAAAGGAAGACTATGAACCTCAGCAGATTTCGGCTGACAGTAAAGGAAAAGGTTTGCTATTTATAAAAAAGGAAGATCAGCTTGTGCAAAATAGGGAAAACTGTTACCTCTCTTTCATGAATGAGAAAACTGTTGTCACAGAAAAGGTTGCAGTGGAGGAAGAGGATGCCAAGGTCCAATAGAGAAGCCCTATTACTATTTTATCTGAAGATGAAGGATATTTGCTAGAGGGAGATGAGTTGACAGTCAAAGCTGAAACTGGGGTTGGTACATACAGGGAATTCTCCAGTCAAGAAAATAAGACAGAAAGGCCAAAGAAAACTAAGATCAAGGTGAAATATATAGAGTTTTCCATAGTTAAACATAAAGGAAAAACTTTGAATATGGTGGGAGAACTTGCCTCAGGATGGAGGCCCAAAACCAAACCTAAAAACAAACTGAGGCTGAATATGAAAAAGCTTATAAACCCTAAATTAAACACAACAGAGGCCATTATGATTGATACTTCCTCTTCAGATGAAAAGATAGAAGCTAGCAAGGGTGATTTCAAAAGAAAGAAAGCATTGAAGTCAGTAGAACAGTCCAGTCTCACCGAGACTAAACTTTCAGCTGTGTTTTTGGAATTAAGAGAGGAAATGCTGAAGGAACAACAGAAAGAAGAAATGGAGGCCTCTTATTCAGAAAATAAGTTCCCAATGGATGAAACTGCACCTGATGAAATAGGCAATCAAGAAAATCTAAGTGTTCCCGATGTTTCTACAGAGCTGCTGCATGAGGAGGAGGACATTTTCAGAAAGTTAAATATCCCATGGCTGCCTAGTGAGCTACAAGATACCACAACAGGGAAGGATTTTGACTCAGAAAAGGAGAATCTACAAAAAACCATCAAACAATATAAGCATCAAATGGATTACATGCAGGAAGTAAATGATGGTTTGGTCCTAGCAAATAGAAGAATCAGGGAGGACTTGCAAGAAGTAAATGATCATTATCAAGAGCTCACTGCAGTCTCCAAGGAGGCCCTTAAAAGGAAGAGAAACACAGATTTACAATGTGCAGAATTAAAGCAGACTGTCAGTGGCTTACAGCAATAGAATAAATAACTTTCAAGAAGGATAGCAGATATGGAAGCTGGACAGAAAAGAGCTAGGAAGAAGGCCCAGGCTTTGGATGGAATAGCATTATTGGCAGAAGCTGCCAAAGACCTTTGAGTATTTATAGTTAGGCAGTTACTTGTTATGTTTTTTGAGGAAAACTTTATTTTGTAAATTATAATTTGACATTATCCCATCAATGAGTTGGATGAAGATAGTTAGGGTTTAGACCCTAACTAAATTTTTGAGAAACAATATTTAGGTAGATGAGAAAGAAAGCAAAGGGTTCGATTTTTGGCTGCTTAAGGAGGTCTTTGACTTGTTTATGAGCTAAGTACTAAAACTCTCATGTGTATTTGATGAACAAAATTATGAAATATATGATCTATATCGCCCTTCAGTCTGTGTTTTAGCTTCATTTTGAGTTTGTTTAGCTACATGAATGATAAATTCATTGCTGCTTTATGGTTTCTTTGCTTGTAATGCTTGTCAGTTGAGAATGAACTTTAAGATTATATTTTGATTGGTACATGGTGATTATATTATGCATCTCTATTCTTATTTATTTATGATTCAGTTCCTACTTGGCTTATGAATGTATTCCCTTCAGTCACCAAAATTTATAACCAGGAAAACCTTCCAAAAAACCCTAAAACCTAGTTTTGTTTGAGTGAATATTTGAGATTGTGTTGGCTTGTTTCTTTGTGGCTTGGAAACAATTTCTAGCACAAACAGGATGCATAGAAACATCAACTGTAGGAGGGATTTGAACCAAAGTATTTGTAAAAATAGTGAATTCTTCTCTGATTTCACTAGCTAGGGTAGTCCCTACATGAACATTAGCAGAAGTTGGTTGTTCCATGGTTATCCCTTTTTGTCCTTCAATGGTAGGAGGAGAGCCAGGATATAAACCCTGCAATCTACGAGATTGATGTCTCGCAAGTTTCTCAGCCATAGTGGTGGCCAAATTTAACTAATCTAGGTCAAAAAGGGGAAAAGCACACAAACAAAACCTACATAGAGCTAAAGGTCACAAGCAGAATTAAATGATAGGACGGGTTTAGAATAGTTGGTCTCTCACTAGGCTTGTCAAGTAGGCACAACTCGCGATATACCTCAGGGGTACATGCATAGGAATCTCCTAGAATGATGTTTTCAGTGTATTTCTCTACACAAGACAGCCAAAGGGCTTTTCTCAGATGGTCAGGGTGTCTTAGTGGGGTCTCTCAATATACGCAAGGTACGTGAGAGCTCAAATCGGTAGTAGTGATGTCTAATGCACAACCATTCACAAGGGGCCTTCCGATATACAATCGAGTATGTGAAGTACCTTTCTATATACCTCAAGGGTACATGAAAGTTCGTTCTATATACTGATGATACATGGAAGAACCGCGCGAGTCCTGAGTTGTAGTGCAGACAAATAATGACAGATCCTATGCTTAACGACGCCTGAACACGTCACTAACCTATCAATCAAGTTTCTATACAATTTTAGAGCTAAAGCTACCATTAATTTTATCTGGATGATTAGGTGAATTTTTGTGGAATGTTATCTCCAATAATGCAAATTAATCTAGATGTAGATGCACTTTTTGACTTCGATGAGAACTAACTAGGGTAAAGAGGAAACCTTTTTCTTTTCTTTTCAACGATAGACCATAAGGACGCTGTTTTGAACAGCAAACAAGATCCAATAAAGAAATGCAAAGGAATTCCTTTCAAAATAAAAAAAAAAAACTCTTTCAAACAAGCACTCTAAAGTTCCTGAAAATGACAGAGAGAAAACTAAGCCTCTAATGTGCATGGAAAGCTATTTTTTTCTACAATGTCAAAAATACCTATTTTCCTGAATCACTCATGCAAATGAAAAATCAAATAATTTTCGCATGCATAAACAAGAGAAAAATAAGACGATTCTTTTTGTATTTTCTAGAAAATATGAGGCACACAAAGAAGTCTTTCCTACAACAGAAACTAACCTTCTAGGAAGAGGCTATAGGCTTTCTTTTCAAAAGGAAAATTTTTAGACACTTCACTAAAAAACCCAAGATCAAACTATGTTTCCAATTCAATTTATGACAATGCAAAATATAGGAAATGTTTGGATCTGAGCTCAAAAGGAGAATTAGATTCACAAAAATCAGTGAAACAGACATCAAGAAAGCAAGCAGACCAAACTAAAAAGTCTTAGAGGATAGAAATTTTTTTGCAAACAAGCAGTTTTGAAGACCTACCTCAACACGCTGAAAGGCACTGCACCAGAGCATCCTAGGCTGCTATGACTCTCCTAGGCTTCTGGAAAAAGGCATCATCGACGCTCTATCAAGGAAGATAAAAAGCGGTGTTAGCGCTTTGGTCGAGAAGACAAAAGGTAGTGTAGGGTAAACTGATGCTCTGTTAGCCAAAGATAAAGGTGCCAATGAACAATACACTGAAAAATCTAAGAGCCTGTAGGAGAAACCAGAAAAACTGAGCTGACTAAAAAAGTGCAAAAAAATTTACTCAGAACATAGGTAAAAGATCAGAGGCACAAGATGGATAAATCGCCTTTTTAACTGAAACAACTGAAAGGAGAGAGAAATAACCTTCATAGATGGAATAGTTACCGAATTTTGTAGATATGACTGGATCTGCACCAGATCTGACTGGATCTTCATCAGATTTGACTGGATAAGGCTAGATCCCCAACGGAGTCACCAATTTTGTTAGTATAAATTCTCAACCACTGTGTTCCTCTGCAATGTAAGAAACAACTATAGAATAAAAAGACACAACAACATAACCTTTCCTTGAATAATTAAATCAATTAACATAAAACACATTATACCTCAATCCTTGCATCCATTTATCGTCTCTCTAGAAAGTCCTTGCAACGGTTCAACATCTGCAAAATAGATCGCAAGATAAACAAAAGGATGAGAGCATCATGATAGCTGACTATCCATATTGGTTATCAAGGAATCCAATAATATTTAATTACAAACACTAGAATAAAATATTGGAAAGGGAAATGTCTTTGTATTAATATATGGGTGAGAAAGAAGTACAACCAAAATCCTTGATGTCGATGGCTTCTATCTCAATCAAGAATGTATACAATATCCTATGACTATGAAGACCTCTCCTAACAAAAACTACCTCTACTTTTCCTCTGATCACACTTCAAAATAGCAACATAAGGATGCTTTTTCTGGCCTCCCCCACTCTCCTCATGAAGGCTTCACTTATAGGCCTGGAACCCATGGGATGACTTGGAAAACAGATAGAATGAGATACCTATATGTGAGGGAGGTGAATTCCACCTCTCCTAGGTAGATAGGAATTAATTCCACGAAGGATTCTGTATAGAATCTTCTAGAAACATCTTTTTTTTTCTTTTTACTGACCACTGGTGCTCTTAGCCAAACTGAGAGGAACATCAACCTAGGGTTTTTCCAAAAGAGAGGGAAAACGGTGCCTCTTGCTCAACTGATGCAGGCATCGTCGACGCTCTGTATAAAATGAAAGGGGGCGCTGCCCCTTCTATGTCAGGGAAAAAATGTGCAATGTGACCTAGACAAGACTTGTTGGGAGGTCAACAGGCATCATGAAATTCTTCTGAATGCTGAAAAGTAGTGTGATATTTTCAGGTGCAATACAACTTCTGTAAAAGCACAGGGAAGGTCATGTATTGGCTCCATGAAAACCAAGGATTTATTTGAAATATCCTTGGTGAAATTAAGATCAAATTCCCATAGGATAACAATCCAACAGGAATATTTGCCCTCTAGTTCCTGACGAGTTATAATGTAGTACATAGGGTTTTCATCTGCGAGTATGGTTGTGGTACGAAGCAGAATGTAATGACAAAAGTTTTGAACAACAATGATCATGGCCAATGCTAACTTCTCCACATGCAAGTAACAAATTTTTGAGTCAATGAGACTCTTACTTGTGTAATATATCATGTTTTCTTGGTCATTGGGATTGTCCTACGCTAGAACCATTCTGATGGTAGTAGTGGAGGAAAAAACATACAAGAGAAAGTATTTTGAGTAATCTGGGGGGTGTATCACAGGTGAATGGGTTAGAGCATGCTTCAGATTATCAAAGGCTTATTAGGCCTGGTCAACCCATAAGAACCAAGTGTCCTTCTTCAGGAGATGCATATAATCGTACGTTTTCTTAGCGAAGTTGCACACGAAACGATGAATAAAGTTTTCCTTCCCTTGCAAACTTTGGAGCTCAGTAAGGTTTTTCAGGGCAGGTAAGAGGATAAGATAGAAACAATTTTTAGAGGATCAATCTAGATGCCATCTTTGGAAACCATGAAGCTAAGAAGGTGTCCAATATCAACACAAAAGACACACTAGTGTGGATTTAGCCGTATGTTATAATGAAGACACCTAAGGAAAATTTCTCTAAGGTGCCTAATATGGTCCTCCTGTTGCTGTGAATGAGTAGGGATATCGTTAATGTATGGTTCCATGATGTTCTTGATATCATGAAAGGAATAGTAAATGACTGATTGGAATGTGGCTCCGACGTTCTTTAGTCCAAAATGTAACTTCTGATACACGAAGGTTCCCCACGGGCATATAAATGTTGTTTTATGCTGATTGGTGGGTAGAATCTCTATCTGATTGTAGTGAGAAAATCCATTCATAAATGAAAATATGAAACTCCCAGCATAGTTATTGATGATTTGATCGATGTGTCGAGTAGGGAAATTGTCCTTAGGACAGGCCTTATTCAAGTCTCGAAAATCGATGCAGACTCTAATAGTGCCCTTATTTTTCGCTACAGGGACAATGTTAGATACCCATTTCGTCAGGGGTATGGGATAAATAAACCCCGCCTTAAGAATTTTTTCTACTTCATCTTTGATAGCCACAGCCTTCCTAGGATGGACTTGAAATAATTTTTGTCGAACAGGTCTTGCCATGGGATAAGTTTTAATCTCATGTACAATGATCGGCGGATCGATCCCATGCATCTCCTCATAAGTCCAAGAAAAAATATCATGGAATTCTTTGAAAAGAGCTTTAAATTTTTAGTTTCCTCCATCGAGCAATTTTGGGCTATGTGAACATGCTCAATGGTTCCATGCTTGACTGATATTTCAATCGGATTCATCTTAGTGATGTTGCAAATATTTCCTTCAGAATCTATGTTTTGCAACAATACCAAATTGTGGATGGGTGATAATATAAGTATTGATAAGATATATAAGGTCAAAACCTACTGAATTGGCTTTGGGAAGAAAATAAGATCGATAATGGTGATCTTCCCATACAGATTCATTCACACTCATGATCTCCATGATGCACTCATCCAAAGAAAAAGTCTATGTGAGATAGTGTAGAGTGGGAAGAGATGGTTCTAACCAGTAGGGAAAGTGGTAAGGATTCGAAGCTACCAGATGAAGATCATCTAGTTGGACATCGGAGGCATATTGGACAACATCATACATTGCTTCATAGGGGCCAAGAGAGGATGACTCAACAACTTATTTTCCTTTGGAAATATAACCACTCGTAGAAATCATGTTCATGGTTTCCACTTCCGTACTAGGAGGGGCCGAAGGAAATACTCTCATAAGGGTTGAATCTTTCAGCATACCTACCCAAATCGACTAATAAGGAAGAAGGGACTAACCTAGCATAGGGATATTATTCATGGTGGGAGTGGTAACATATGTTGAATGAAAGTTGAGTTGATCAATAGTCATGATTTTTCCCAAATGAGGAAACTAGAGATTTCGAAATACCATTAAAGCAACAATAGTCATAACATAGAACCCGTTTCTCCTTAATAGGAGGTTGTAATCCAACGGGGAATCAACCACTTCCACTTAAATGGAAATATACTTGCCCCCAAGTTCGATGGAAAAAGCTGGTAACAGACCATGAGGCTAGAAACCTTGTCCATGGAAATATTTTAATGTTGTAGGATACTTTGTAAGCTATAGAGAACCAATGGACCTCCAACAGGCTATAGACAAAACTAAGGTTGAAGCTCCCTCATCCAGAAAGGTTCGACGGACCTTTCTCCCAACTACTCTAGAGAAAATTTGAAATGGAATTTGGTGAGGTAATCTGGACTCATATTTCTCCACATTAAAATGAATTAAGTCGGTATTATCTAGGTCTAATGCCCCCAAACCTGTTAACAGGTTTTTATGCTGCGTTGGACAAATTTGGAGTACCTCAAGGGTAGACATCGCACAAGGTTCCTGTGCTAAATATTCAACAACATTATAAAATTATGCAGCTCGGGCATTGTGATTAAAAACAACCTTCCTGAGGGTACCCTTATATGGTTGTAAAATAAAATCAATATTAGGTTTCTTAATCACAAGAGGACCATTAAACAAAGATGGAGGGGAACTAGCAGAAGGAAATTTCTCAGAAGGAGGATTCTCGTCCTTCTTTTTTGTAGGCTTGTCATATGACTAACTACAAGTATTCAAATTGATGGTATCTGAAGACATCATTCTGATTTCTTCCGTGGAACCATAGGTCCCTTGATTAGACATGTGGTCTATCAATTGTTGTTGAGATGGGAAAGGATCTGTAAGCACTGTGGGTGTAGGGTTACTTTTCATAAATAATAATATCTTCATGATGAGGGAAATACTTCATGAAGTGATCACCCCCACATAGCAAGAAAGGGTACTTAGCTTTTCTATTCCCTTTCTTATCATTCTATGTGGCTGTAGCCTTGGTATTCTCCTATTGGTTTCCAGTTTTTTTATTTTACCTTTTCCTTTTTTCTTATTGCCGGGTGTTTGTGTACTTTGAATAGCATTTACCTCGAAGAAAACCATAGGAGATGAAGGAGTAGCAGTAGAAGCATTAGGTTGCTTGGAAGGTTTGGATGATAAGAAGGGCTGGATTGAACCAACAAACCCATCAATAGGAGTCTTTGTGGGTGGTTTGGTAGGGTCTGTGTTGGGACAAGGAGTTTAAGGGATTAGGTCATACAAAGTTTTGGATTGGGAATATACCAAGTCCAGATACTGAACGCAATTGATATCCTTCTATTTGGTAACAAAACCACCCATAACCACATCTTGGGAAATAGGAGGGAATAAGGATTTGGTGAACCAATCAGCTAACAGTTGGTCTGGGAAGGGAGCTTTAATAAGTCATCTCCACCGTCTCCACTCATGGATATGGTTCGAAATGTGTGTGGAGGTATTTTGACGGAGTGAAGTCAAAATATATGTACCAGTTTCATAACGAAGGGGCAGATGAAACTATTTTAGAAAAGAAATTTTTAATGCACTAAATCTACAAATGAATGTTGTGGAAGTTCAATATACCACTTCATGGCTGTACCGGTCAAAGTGCATTGAAAAAGTTTCAAACAAATAGAGTCATCCATCAAGGAGTTCGAAGAACACCATAGATGAAAAGTCATTACATGATTTTTGGGATCATCTCCCTACTTCCCATCAAACCTTGGGATGTGTGATGGTAACTTGAATGGAATAGCAGGACACAAAGGGATCATTTATCAACTTGGAAAAATCAAGAAACTCCAAAGTTTCTAGGAGTGAAAGCTTTCGATTAGGTTCAACATACTGGTAATATTGATAGGGCATATGTGTACCAGTAGGATAGTAAGCTGATTGATATATTAGCTGTTGAGCTGGTCGATGGGCTGATGATTCTAAAAAGACCCTCCCGATGGGGAAGGGCCTCCAGGAGGAGAGCCTCTAGGTGGTAGGCCTCCGGGTGGTGGTGGACCTCCAGGTGGAGGTCCGCCAAATCGTGGTCCCATAGAAGGTGGATCCCCAGGTGGTGTACTCCCAGAAGGTGGTCCTCTAGGTTGTGGGCCTCCAGGTGGTGGTCCTCCAGGTGGGCTTCTGGCACCTCTAGTAGTAAGAATAGGAATTCCTCCCATAGTTGACATGTAGTACCAATTAGGTTTCCCCCACAGCATGAACGTGTTTCCAGGGTAAGGGATTCCAGGATACATAGTTCCTATAGATGTAGGTTGATAATTAACATTTTCTATAGGTAATTTATTCCTTGGGTAACCATCACCCCAAGAAGGTTGGTTGAATGTAGGTTGGAACCCTAAGGGTTGGCCTAAACTCAACGGAGAGTTTACCATATTGGTATGGGTAGGAGGAACAACCACTATGGGTTGTACTACCACAGAAGTCTATCTAGTATTAGTAAAAACTCTACTAATAGGTAAAGTAACTCACATTGGGGGTTTCCCCCTGAGGTTGGAGTGTACTGACACCATTTGAGCTGAGGATTTCCCCTCATCTACAGAGGTTATGGGAGGACTAGACATAGACCTTTTATTTACAACTATAGGGTTGGAGGTTTGACCTGGATTATGAGAAATCACACTAGTAAATGAAACTTCTTCAATAGGAACCAAATTATCAGCAAGTGAATGATATCCAGAAGACCATGGATTTGATAGATGGGGAAAAGGGGAAGACACAGGTTCTTTGTAAGATACCGGTGAAGGAACAATTCTTTCCATTCTCTCTGAAAAATTGCGAGCATGATCAAGAGATGTTTGGATTCTCCTATATTCATCCTCACCTAGAGAAGGGTTCTCAAAAGAAGGTCTAGTGACCCTAAATTCAGAAATGGATTGACCCATGGAAGTTCTCCAAAAAGGAGATTTAGGGCCATACTCAGTTTCAACAGGACTATCGGTACTACCTTCCCTCGGAGAATGAAAGGAAGTGTCAGCCACAAGAGGTTGTTGGACCAAGGGATTAATGTAAGCAGTGAATTGTTCTGTGCTTTCCATAACTATACTTCCTTCCACTTGGGAGTTAGTTGATTGATCTATGGCTTCCATCTCACTCTCCCCTATAACAGGTGTAAATTTAGGTGGTAAGCCCTAGTTTCTTCTGGATTGTCTCAACAGAAACTCATCTAGATTGTATGGTCTCTAAAAACATAACCTAGGGTTTCAAAAATAATAAAATCACACAAAACTTTCTCCTACACAAGCTATAGGCCACAAGTAAACTTAAGTGACAAGAGGGGATGAGCAAGCCATTTCCTCACTAGGATTTTGAAGTCTTTGCAACTCACAATATACCACAGGGTCCAATAGTAAAACATGGTGAGGAGGATCAATCACCCCTCACCTAAATACCCAACTACCTGGATGACACATGCGTAGTAATCTCCACGAGTGTTGTTCTCAATGTATTGCGCCAACAAGGCAACCAAACAAGATTTTCTCAGATGGTCTTAGGAATCCCAGTAGTGCCTCCCAATATACTCAAGGTACATAGGAGTTCAAATCTATAGTAGTGTTGTCTAATGCACAACTGTTCACAAGGGGCCTTCCTATATACAATCGAGTACGTGAAGTACCTTTTGATATACCTCAAGGGTATGTGAAAGGTCGTTAAATATACCGATGGTACATGGAAGAACCATGCGAGTCCTGCGTTGCAGTGCAGGCAATGAACAACAGCTCCTACATTTTTACAATGTCGGAACACATCTCTAACCTATCACTCAAGTTACTAAATATTTTAACCTATAGCTACCATTAATTTTAAGTTGAACAGTTAGGTGAATGCATGGAGTTATGATAGAAATGTAAAACCATGTAATAATGATGTGCAAATTCTTTCACTTTACCTTTCAAAACATGCCTACTAACGGGAAGGAGAGATTGCTTTTCTTTTTTCCAATTTCATTTCAAAACCAAAACTTTCCCAAAACAGTCAAACTCAACAAAAAATTTCCAAGAATGCCAATAAGCAAAATAATTCTAAACTAATCTTTGAAAGCAAGCAAATAAGGAGAGATCTCTTTTCCCTAAAAAGAAAGACAAAAAACACTCAAAGGCTTACTAACTACTTTTTTCACAATTTTCTTCAAATATAGAAAGATCTAACTTAAAACTACTACTATTTTTCTTTTGATTGAGACAAGCATGTAAAAAGAAAGAAGAAAAATGGAGATCTGAAAGCTTATGAGGCTGGTTAGAGATCCCATATTTCGTCTTCAAACATAATTATAACTAAATCTCAACAAAAAATTTCTTTTTTAAACAAGAAAAAAAGTCTTTCATGAATTTAACGAAAAATGAAAACAATAAACCAAAAAGCAAGTCTTTCTCTTTAGTTTTGTGAAAGAGTAAGAACAAGATCTAACTGAGCTAAAAATTTCAATCACTCTTTTCAAAATTTAAAACCAAGCATACAAGCAAATGAAAAGATGAACATATCTTAGCTTTTTTAATTTTAACAAAACAATCCTTTACCACATAAAATTTTGAAATTCAAACACTCATTTCTCTTTAAACAATCTTAGACACTCAAAGCTGAAAGCAAATCAAACAAAATTTTACAAAAACTTTGAAAAGTCAATTCTAGAAAAATCCTACCTGGCACTGCTTCCAGAGGGTCACTAACAGAGAGGTTCTAGGAGAGCACCACTTCCTTATTACTGAGCACAGGTGGTGGCACTGCTTATTGATCACTGAATAGGGGAAATGGCACCGCTTAATTCCCACTATGCATACACGGTTCCTTGTATATGTCAGAAACAAAATACTGGTGAAAAAAGCAAATTTAATCACTCTGAAACTGGCATATAAATCATGAATTAACAAGAATATAAATTACAGAAGGTAGAATAACTCATATCTAAACAGATATGATGGTACCAAACCAAGATCTCACTAGATCGGATAGTAGATCTGATTGTGAAAAACTGGAGCTTGGATTTCAGACAAGAGTTGAAGACCAAGGAAGATCAAATATGCTGAAAGCGCTTCCCCATCAGAGTCACCAGATTTGTTGCTAGTAAAAATGTAGCTCCTGCGGATAGGAGCTCTTCCTCTAGTTTGAATGGTTCAGATCTAGAACAAATAGTACACAACAAAATTGGAAGACTTTCCCTAGAATGGGTGGAGATATGGAATTAGTGTCTTTGATGGGATAGTGTAGTTGTTTCCTGCAATAATAGCTCTTCACGGATGTACCTACATGATCACATGAAACCAACACACAAGATCAAAAAGCACCATAAAATGTTCCACTATTCTATGTTAGTGACTAAGGAATCTAACAATAAAATACATGATAATGACACAACATACTTTATGGAAAAAGAACCAATTTTTCATTAAATAATGAAGAATAAGTTTACAACCTTTTTCCTTAGGTTCGATATGCTCCTTCACAATGCCAATGTCTTGTCCCCAAAAGCTCCAACTTTCTCCTCCTATGCTCACCCTACTGATTCAGGCCAGAATGTCAATGCAACATCATAACCTTTCTCTCTCTCAACCATGGATATGAGCCTGCTTTTATAGGCCTTGGGAGGATAGGGATGGTTGAGTAAATGTTGGGTGAGGTGTATAGGAGATCCCAAAAGGATGGATCTCGAGCCCAGGTGGTCGTCAGGTGTAGGGATAAGGGAGCCACGAAGCCTTCCTTCGAGAAGCTTCCTGGAAACCTATATTTTTCACTTTTTACCAAGGGTACTGCTTCTTCCCCACTATGATAGAGCGATGACAGGGCAGAACTGTGCCTTGTACAAGAGTTAAAAGCAGTATCACCTCTTACTTCCAAAAGATTAAAGATGGTGATGAAGAAGGTAACACTCATTGACTAAAAGGCATGAACGATGCTGGATTTTGATATGCAGGATTGATATGTGGATCAGGTTTTTACTTCATGACTTGGGATTCAGGGAAAAATATTGTCTTTAGGGCCTGATCACATGTTGATGACGATATTTATGTGTAAAAATGCGTGTACACATGGGTTTTGGATTAAAAGTCATGTATACACATGAATAGGAGTTTTTTAGGGATTTTGTTAGTTAATAAAAGTATAAATTGAGCAAGGGGGGGCAAAGGAGTCTGTAGGGGGACATGGAAGGCCATAAAGGTGTGATATACCAAGTGTGGTAAAATAAACTATAACATATGCCCCCTAATGTGTGAGGTTAGAGGGTAACATGATGGTCAAAATATATCATATCCATCCCAGAAGTGGAGTAATGAAGAACCAGGTGGAAGAACCAACCACTCATCAGTACAATACAATGATAAATCTCAGCATGTGACTACAAATATACATTTAGCAGTCCTAGATACATAAGAGTATGATGAACATGAATAGGCATTATCTACAAATGTCATGTGTGGTCATTTCCATGTACAATATACAATGAACAAAATCTCCATAGTGGATGAAGATGTATGATAATATGCTGGAATCTGGTGAGAGTCGACATCTCATAAATATTGGCACGATCAAGAAGGTAGCATATGTGGAATGCCACCAATATTTGAGGTCTTCTATGCAAATCACTATGAGTACATGTCCCATCATGTGAATAAAGGTGTCAAGGTCAAACATGATGGTCCATCATCTGATTATCGGTCACTCATGTATACTATTAACAGATGCAAGATATCCCACCGATAATGATAATCGGAATCAAGGTATAGAGTGCAATCCAACAAGTGTGAATCTATGTGTTGAGGCCGAACACTTGAAATAATGCATCAATCAAGGGACATTGATGTATTCCAAAAACTGTCGATGGCGAGAGGACCTGCCATTGATGATGGCAAGTTTCAAGGCACTCAATGGAATCTAGAATCCTATTCTAGAATAAATGATATGAAGCCGATGGAATGGAATCCACTAGAAGTAGGGAATTAGGGTATCCCCCATCAAACAACACAAGGCACTCTGTTTGTGTCAGAAATTGTTTCTAAGGCTGGAGAAACAAGCTAACACACACTCAAATATAAAACTCAATAAAATAAAAGTTTAGGGTTTCTGCAATATGTTTTTGGTTGTGAACTTTGAAAACAGTCAGGGAATACATTCATTAGTAAGGCAAATACTAAATCATAAGGAATAGACAATGAAGATGCATGATATGTATAACAAGATCCAATCAGAAACAGCATTGAGGTTCATACATAAATAACAGGCATTACCAGCAAACACACATTAACCAGCAATGAATCTGTCAATTTAAGCAACTAGACAAGAAGAAAAATGAAACCAATACAAACAACTGAAGGATAAAAGTCATGTATATCTCATAGTTTCATCAGCCACTGCATACAAGAGCTATGTACCTTACTCATAAACAAGTCTGAAACCCAACTGAGCTTACAGACCTCCTGAAAGCTCCCAAAAATTGAACCCTTCTAATGACTTCTAAAACTCTCTAAATACTACTTTTACAAAAATGGTTAGGTATCAAAAACCCTAACTCTCCTCAACTGATTCGATGGGCTAAAGAAAAATTTAAAATATTACAAAATGTGAAATTTACCAAAAATAGTAAATCACTTAACTAATGAGCTTCTCAAAAAGATAACTAATAACTAATTGAACAACTGTCTTATATATCTTCTGCTGCCTTTGGGTTTTCTTGGAAATCCATGAGTATCTGTCTCATGACAGGATCTGAAAGGATATGCTGAATATCTGGATCTTGCATTGCTTTTGCCTGTCTCTCTTTCATTTCCTCGAGGCTTATGTCCCCCCTGTTGGTTTTGTTAATTTGCTCAATGCATCTCTGAACACCTTCTAATAGTTCCTGGTTGTTTTCATCATGTTTGAGACCTTCCTGATAAGTTTCATGGATTCATGTAACAAGCTGCTCTGTTACTGTAGACCTTTGCATCCTTGGGATTCCTTCTAAGTGCTTCGGTATAATGCTTTATAGCCTCAGGATACTGCTGCTGCTTAAAGAATTCATTTCCTTTCTCCTGCTCTTCATCTGCCACTTTGGATCAAAGTCTTCCTGTTGCTTCAAATCTTTCTTTGCTTTCTCAGCTTCATTAATCTTCTTCAATGTATCTGGATTACGGTGTTCTGTAAGTGCTTTCTGGAAAGCTTCAATTGCTGGCTCATAATCTTTATAACATTAAGCCATCTTAACATATGCAGTTCCTTTTCTATTCAAAGACCCAGCAATCATTTTAAAATCTGAATGCAGCTCACTCCCTCTTTCAACAGCCCTGTCACAATCGTTAATGCATTCTTCATACTTTCCCATTTCCAAATAAACAGCTGCTCTATTTGTTATGTAAGAGATATCCTCATCATCCAAATCTATTTCCTTTGTATAATGCTGGATAGCAGACTCAAAATATTTTTTCTTATAAGCTGTATTTCCAAGTTCTTTTTCTCTTTGTGCCTCATCTGAAATATCCATTGGTTTTGGCTCTGGCTTTGACTTTGGATGAGGTTCTGATATTATTTTTGGATGTGGCCTAGATATTGATCCAACATTTTATGTCAAAGTTAGAGTAATTCTGAGCATAATTATCAGCCTCAATGTGGTGTCTTTGACGAAGAGTCACCACGTAATCCAAGCCAACCTAAAGAGAAATTATGGGGTCTCAAAACCAAAAACTCTAAACACACCTTCATCTGTCAGGTACTTATTTTATCATCTCCAACAAATGCCAAAAGATTGTATTTTGGATTCCACTCAACACTATTCGTGGATGCTCTATAAGATATCTGATGCACAGTCCGTCCAATCTGAACATCGAAAATATCAATAAAAAGATCCTCGCTGGCAGACGCTATGTACTTCCCATCATGATTGAAGCTGATCGTTTGCACTGGCCACTCAAGTTTGGTAAAGGTTCGAACACACAGTATTTCAAAAAGATGCTAAAGGCTTGCAAGGGCATCTGCACTTCCCACAACAAAGTACCTTCCTATAGTATTAATGGCAATGCAGTAGCAACTGGCAGTGTGAGCAACAAGAGTATGAAGCGGTTGAAGAGAAGGATATGACAGTACTTCGACAGTTCCATTTCTTGTTGTGAGAAAGAAAATCTCTCCAGTTTTATTCCAGGCTATCTCATTCACCTCATAGCTAAATTTATGCTTATGCAGAGGCTTGAATTTGCAGACATCAATTATAGTCAATTCATCAATCCGGTTTCTCACAGCAATACGTGTCCCATCTGGTTTGAAAGTGATGTTGATGTTCTCCCCACTAAATTCAACCTACTGAGAACATTTTCCACTTCGAGCATCCCAAAGACGCGTTGTCCTGTCTCCTGATGCAGTAGCAAGCAACTCTGCATGCTTTGGGTTCCAACACAATTGATCAACGCTATCAGCATGCCCTTTCAATTATAACTCTTTGGTTTTGCTATGACCATGCGGTTCAATGTTCCAAACACGTGCTGTTTGATCATCAGAGCCAGACTTCTCTAGAATTAAACCATCTACAAGCTCTGTCCTTTTCAACACTTCCCCAAATTTTCAATTACAGGGAATCACGAAATACCTGCTAATTGATCGACTGCAGTGGTTTAAACTAATGCTCTGAGCTATCAAATGCTTGTTTTCAAGTGCACATATGTCCTTCAATGATCAATTCAACTGCAAGTAACGGAATTAAAAAGCCCTAATTTCCCGTTAGCCTTCATAAACCTCAACCCAGCTCTGCAATGTCATTTCCAAACTTTTGGCCCGAAATACCGGTGCACTACAAGTTTTAAATTCCAAAATAGAGATAGGGATGAAATATCTTCTCAACCAAATCGGTTTAAACGACCAGTTGCCAAGCTGAACTGCGTTTGGAGCAATGATGAACACGTCTTTCCTCACGAACTAAAAACACCTGAAATCATGATAATCCTAAAGCTCACACGTAGCAATCCACTCACAATGTGGGATTAGTCATTCACCAATTTAAATCATGACAAAATTTTGCTTGTAAATCGGGAAAAAAGAAGGCCGCGATATTCTTGTAGAGCGCCCTTTGTAATTTTTCGCTCCAGCGCTACAAGAATATCTTTAGTGCTATTTTTTCGCTATTTTTCAGCTTTTGGACACTTTGTATGGACTTTATAAAACTGCTGGAGTGGTGATCATGCCTTATTATGCTAAAAAATAATCATTTGTGAATCCATTTCTTTGATATCATGACTTTAAAACCCCATCAAAATGTAAAGGCTCAACTTATAAAACAAAAATATCAAAGCTAAGTTCAAAAGACATTCACCTAACAACCAAAATAATCCTTAAAGGAAACAAATAATAAGACTTAAAACAAAAAGTTACTTCAAATAAAATGAAAATCAAACCAAAATTGGAGAAGTCAAACCAAAATTGAAGAAACAATTTACTGACTTAACACACTCAACAAAGTTGGATAATTTGGAAGAAATCGAATGAATAAGATGTGCACGAACCAATAACTGTATTGGGAATGACCGACATGCAAAGACAAGTTAACTGAGGAATGGCTGAATCAGGATAAAATTCCTTTGAACAAGGGCATAAGGAAAATGGTGTGTCATGTCCCCACCTCTCATCCCAACGATGGAGAGGAAGCGACCAACACTGTTGCTACTATCAAATGGGAAATCTATCCCCATGAACAAGATAATAAAATAATGCATTGAATTAAAAACATACATTGCTGAAATATTCATGAGATAAACAACGGAATCAAAACTCATTCATTCAACACATTCAACATGTTCATATTAATTCATAAAACAAATAGTTTGCAGAGATTAAGCACGAGAATACTTATCTTGAAAGGAAGATGGACCGCAACTAGCTATGTCACTACAACATTCCACCCAGCCATAGGAAGTGTGCTCATCAATCTCTCAACAACACTGCTACCCCCGAGCTGGGCATGATTTCCACAAGAAACTAGGGAACCACATGCTTACACACAACAAGACCATACACCCATAGTCAATCCAACACACAATTGGGTTTCACAGACTATTAGGGAAACAAGCCACTAATCATGGGGGCCTTGGAACTACTCATCCAAGCCAACAATCAAATCCAAACACATTCAACCATCTAACAGATGGGTTCCTTGGACTTACTCCGCCAAGTCAGCACAAGCATGCACTTCACAACAAAATACACTTGCTGGGTATGGACAAAAACGTCCTAGAAACAAAAACGAAAAGGAAACAAGGGTAAAACACCCCTCTGATAGAAATTTTGATTTCAAAGACATATATTTCTTCATGTGGGAAAAAACAACTTCCATAAACCCAAAAATCATGTTTCTATCCCCCAACCACTGAGCATAACAAAAAACAGAATTGCATCCAAGAATAAATTGGTAAAATTAGGGAAAAACACCCTGTGAGTGAAATACAATTTCACAAAATGTTTCTGGAAATTGTAGAGGATAAAATGACCCCCATCGACACCCAAATCATGGGTCTCCTTTTCCCATTCACTACACAAATCCAAAAACGAAATTCTGGGTATGGAAAAATAAACAAACAACATAAAAGCATGGAGGTAAATACTCAGCAAGATCTTGCTACATGAGGAATACAAAAATGCCTCTTAGAAACCCCCAAATCGTTAATCATTGCTGCACATTCACTTAGCAAGACCCAATTGAATTTTTGGGAATGTAGAAATGAAGAAAAATGTAGAAAACTAGGATGAGAATGCACCGACATTCTCCAGCTGCGTGATAGAGAAAATGCATGGGTGAATAATGGCTTGGGAATGCATTTCCAAGCATTTACTTGCCCAAGAAGTAAAAAACAGATTTTCCAAAAATGGGTGACTTCCCAAAATCGAATTTGACCTCCATACCTATTCCATCCCAAGGCAATAACTTCCTTCACCAACTTTAGATGACTCAGCACAAAAGGACAAAATGGGTAGTTGACAAATTATGGGTTTTCCCCTCCCTATTCCTTGTGAAATCATGCCCCCATCTCTTTAACGTTGTGGCACATAGCTACTTGTGGTATTTTTATTAATTTGAATTTTGCATGATGTCTCAAACATATTTTTCCTGGCTAGCACATAAACCATCGGCAGCGATTTTATTCGCCAATAGATAAGACACTAAATCCATGGTGGGGCCTTTTCCTTGAGCTCCATACCATGATCAAATAAAAATATTTACATCATATGCAATTCAATACCATGTGGTCAAAATTGGGGTGTTACATGGTGACTGAGCATAGGAAGCATAGACTCGATATTCAAACTGGGACAACTCTATGACATAGGAGGCATCGACAGAGGCTCCATAGGGACTAGAAGCATAACCAGTTGATGGATAAAACTTAGAGAATAAATCAAAGATCCTAAAGTCATACTAATAGCCCAACCAAAGGATGTGATATACAATGTTATGTTCGAAGGCGACACGACTCGATACCTGCCAAAATTAATATCATTTCCCGTCTGATTTTTTATGTTTTTTTAATTTTTTGGAGTTTTTTTTTCAAATTAAAAATATTGAAAAAGAATAAAAGTGATTATAGTATACATCTAGGAGGAGATGATTGTCGCAGGGAATAAAGCTAGTTCCAAGAAGTGGAACATACCTATGCTCAATGCAAGGAAGCATGTCCAGGATGAGGACACTTGGGTTAAGGTCTCCTCCCGATAACAGATGATCAAGTAGCAAAGGATATATAAAAAGCTCTTCTTGGCTAGGGCTGAGTCAAGCTCAGGCTACATGGATTATAAATCGGAAGCAAGGAGCCGACATAAAGCTCAACAAGGAAAGAAAAATGCAAAAAATGCAATTACAACTTGATATACGAGGGAGTCCCCGTGGGATATGGCCAACATAAAGTTCAAGAGGGATATGAATATTTTGCTCAAGGACATGGCAGGACTATAAGTGACTCCCAAACCTAGTCAAGAAATATCAGCATGGGTACCAAACTGCAAAGCGGGATATAACTAGGGAACCCATGAATAGGAAAACTATACCACTTACATAATGGAACTTCTAATATTAGTGTGAAGGTTCTGTGACATTATGAAGTGGGTTC
>LPNX011229245.1:85577-126503 GCA_001517045.1 Pseudotsuga menziesii | reverse complement strand
CCTTTAAAGCTATGTTAATTTAATGATTTCTTGAACATCATGCTGAATTTTTTTTTGATTTCCTCACCATTCATAAGGCAAAGAAGCCTGGATCCTCCCAAGATGAACCGAATCCAAGCCATTATGTGTATTTTGGCGCCACACTTTCAAATTTGGTTCCATGTTCAATTGTTTTCCATTTTCGCAATATGTGGTATTTGGAGACAATTTAGGATGCTCATGGCATCGGGCAGAGCTTGGGATGCTACTACTGGACCCTGAAACATATTCAATGTTTTCCATCCTTAAATCCCATTTATGGATCATGGCATCCTACCCTTCTCGTTCTTCAACACACCCTTCTGGCTCTCATTCATCGCTGCAGCCGTAGAGTCCACCAATATCTTGTAAAGGTATGGGGCTTTCATTCCATTCTGTGTCTTTGATTTTTTTGTACTAAAATGGTTCAGTTAATTGTGACAAAGCTGTTTGATTTGTTCTTTCTGCTATGGAATGCATTGTTTCAAATCATCTATCATTGAAAATATATGCTTGGAAGAGCACCCATTTGAGATTGAGGTAAATGAATTCATCCTTACTTGAGCTCTTCTAAGTAATTTTTCTATGGTTTCTGTTAGAGGGTTTCTAGGGTTCTGCTATAAGCCTGTCCATATTTTCTTTATTTCGATCCCGATGGAAACGTTGATGTTAATAACACGAAACTTGTGTATAGTCAAAGACTCTTGTCTGTTACAAAAGGCCTCTTGAAATCCCGGATACAAAATTTGATGAATGCCACTGATAATATGACTGTGATTTGGGCTCTAGGTTTGATGAGGCTACCGAATAGTCTTCGACCTTTATACCTACCTTGGTATCTTAAAGGTTCTCCACATGTTACATATGGTTATACTACTTTGAGAGTTTCAGACCACGTACACAAATGTTTGGGACCTTTAGAGGTAGAAAATAAAGAGGATGACCGTCCTTTAATTGTTGCAGATGGGAAATCCCCTCTCGTTGTTGGAGCATAAAATGTAATTCATTATCCTAACCCACCAAACCCATCGAAGGTTTTGTATATAAGCAGGAAGGAGGCTCTTGTTTTGAGAGTTGAAAGGGGTGTACCAGTTTCATTCTCAATACGGGTCTGGCATGATGTTGCATTTTGTATTACATTCGATCCTATTGGTGGGGATGCATATGAAATCCACCTTATCAACTTTCCATATGAAATAAGCTGCAGGGAAGTCAATTAAACCTAGAACTGCTGCAACTATTATGGATGCCAACACAACTCCAGGAGTGTAGTAGAATAGAGGCGTTAGAAGAAGAAGGGTTGCCATGATTGTTAAAGCCATCACTACATTTGATACTGCACTCTTGCATCCAACATTGTAATTCACTGTTGATCAAGAAAACGACCCTGCAAAATATAATTTAAAAAGTCAAATACACAAATAAGTTAACAAATATGTTATATTTACAAGGATAGGGGTTTGTATTTATACCCATGAAAGAATAGCATTTGTTTTTGCTAAATTGCAAAAGGATTAATCAGGGATTGGTGATGACAGGTAGCTAAAGCATAGAATATGGATGATTACACTTTTTTATATAAAAAATAAATAACAGATAACTTATTCCCAGAAGCTAAGTTCAACAACTACAACTTACAACTCCCTATCAAAGTTCAACCACCACAACTTGCAACTATAATACTGCTTCTTGCAGTTTTGGAAACTGAAAATGATTGAATGGCATCTGCCCCTCTATCACTACTACATTTCGATCCAAAAGCTCACAGTAAACATACATGCTTAATAAGAAGAGATGAAGCCACCAAAAAATTGAAGTCCAGTAGATAAGAATCTGACCATTTCCGGTGACCCAACATCTCCTATATGATGTCTTAATGAAATCTTTGAGTGTATAAAGTAATAAATATAATTCCCATGTCCTAATATTTGGAAAAGTACAGCGTTAGTCATATGGCTAGGATCCTCACAAAGAAAATTCAAGAACCCAGTTAACATACTACAGCATCAGTTTTAAAATAAATCAGGGTTTCATGTAGCAGAGTGTTTGCAGAAGATCTAATTTATCAAAATACCAATCAAGGAAAAGGGATAATAGATTTGAAGGTCTTATGTGTTAGATTCCCATACCTGCAACAACTGAACCATATTTGCACAAAAGAAGGGCACCATAGTTGATTAGAACTCCTGAATGGTGTTTATCTTTCATTAGCAAGGCCTGAAAACATCGTGCAACATACTCCAACTCGCCACTGACAAACAGTAATTGTTTCAAACTTAACATCATATTGACCTAATGACTCTTAAAAATGAGTAAAATAAACTACCCAACAAGGCACACAAAGCCTAAAACTGAAAAATAATACTTCCCAACTCCCTCTTAAAGCATTCGTTAAATGAAAGGAAGTAGAAAACACGAGTCACTAGAAAGCCTAACAAGCTGGCGACAAATTAATTTCCTGTTCAAGATGGGCTTTTCACAGGAGCCATACATATAGACAGACACTTGAAGGTATCACTCTAATGACTTAATTACACAACAATCCTGTACATCTCAGTCTTCTGAGAATCTGAGGTGTGCACATATCTATTACCTTTTCCTCTCTAATTTGTACCATTCATTACTTAACCACACAAAGACTTACTAGTTCCATGCTTCAGAAATCTAGCCTATTTTCTTAAATCCCAAACCTATCTTCTAACAGAAATCCTAAGAAATATATACTATACTTTGGCCCATAGCCATAATGAAAAATAAAGGGAATTACAAGTCTTGCTTCTTACCATGCAATTGGTATTCAAAGAAAACATCCATCGGTCCACAATTTCACTTATTATTTGACATCTCCTACAGACACACAAAACAATATACATGAAGAACACAGGCTATAAAGTTTACCACGCAACTTGCATAGAATTCTGAAAGCATATCGTGCCAATAACGCTATTATACTATGTGATTCTTGTGTCTTTAACCTCGAAGCCTCAGTGAATCTTAGATCTACTAGTGGCATGAAGCCTGCTGATAATTCCATGAAATTCTACTCACTGAATTGATACTTTCTCTAGATTCTAAATGGTTTGAATGAGTGTGATTTAATAACTTTCCCTCCATCTTTTCTAGGAGAATACAGTTATCTAAGGTGCAATGGTTTACTGTTGTTTTCATATCCTTCAATGTAGTTGCAGCTTTTGAATAATGGGTTTAGATTGTTGAAGATTGGTGGTACGCTTGTTTACAGCAGTTGCAGGTAATAATGCATACCCTTGTATTCTTCTTTAAACACGTCAGATTGCATTTTTGTGCATTCATGTCATGGAATATCCCAGTCCTTAAATTGGTTGATAACTCTAGCTATTCTTTGGTCTCTTTTCCATGCAGCTTGACAACAGCACAAAATGAAGGTGTTGTAGAGCAATTCCTTGCTGTAACTCCTAATGCTGGTAAGGAATCTATGTTAAGCGTCAGATGACAATCACTATTGTCAATCTTATACATGTTGTGACAGCCATAATTTTGTTGAGATTGAATAATAGAATATTTTGATTCCATAATTGTGTGGGCAAAAATGCAAGACCTGTACGGATATAAGATAATTTTATTAATGTCCAATGAATGACCACAAATGTAGATCAATAGGACTAATGAAGATATGAATACATGATTGGACGCTCATCAAGAACATGTCAAGAAAATCTGGAACTAGAAGCCAAGGCCAAAATGCAATGAGATGTCCCAAGCTAAAATTGACCCAAATTTTTCCAACAATCTAAGTTTAGTTGAAGATTTGTCAAACACTAGTGGACACTACTACCTTACTACCTTAAGCTCAAGTCTGATTCCAGATGATTGTAATGCTCTATGAGAACTCCCTGATTGAGACCATTTTAACAAATACTTCAACATAGACTGCTGTAGCTTGTTGTGCATAATTCTGATTGTGGAGTTTTGTCAAACACTTAGAATGCTCATTGCTGTAGGTGTCCTGTGGATGTTTTAACTTTTAAGCCTTGGATCTGATTTATGGGCTTAACATTGCATCCTTATGAAACCATATATGATTTTTACCATTTATAACTTGAGATCTTAATGATAACATTAGATGAGCAAACCATATGCATTACAAAATTTAAAGAAAGAAACTTCATATCTGATTATTTATTCAATGACTGAAAACATGCCTGGGAAGTGATGAAATGGATTCCTTTTGACTGGTTGGCTCCACAAATAAGAAATATAGACTTTAATAGACTGCTGTGACCTCAGGGAAGCTTCATGACCCCTTTCAAGTTATCCTTGTACAGGAAGTCAAATTACTGCTGCTTGCTACAGGACATAAGTGCGTTGAATATGCTGCCACTGGAAAGTGCTTTTAAGCAATAGAGACAGTCTGCTACGGGACTGATTTGATTTGCAGTAAATAAAGTCTGATATTCTCATCAAATATGGTGAATATTTCTCACATGAAATGTACAGACCTTCTATCTTTTTGCCCACACCCAAAGGTGCCCTGTTAGATAGCTGCACCCTCTCAAAACTGTAGTGGATAGCACTCAACGCAATTGAGTTCAAGCATTGGGCTTCAACTGATGTGTATCCCTACAAAGAAATATGGTATAATGTTCTTTATTGGCAGCTGAAATAAGGAACATGGAAGTTGGATGCTCAA
Organism: Pseudotsuga menziesii; assembly: GCA_001517045.1. NCBI lineage: Eukaryota > Viridiplantae > Streptophyta > Pinopsida > Pinales > Pinaceae > Pseudotsuga > Pseudotsuga menziesii. The sequence goes on along the minus strand of LPNX011229245.1, from coordinate 121,816 downwards.
ACTTCCTCCTAGCAAGTGTGCCCCCCCCTCCAAGCTCTACGAAACAACCAAACGTGGGAGAGGTTCCAAATTCAACCAAGACGTAGCCGCAGAAACAATTTCAATAGTCAAACCCTTACCTAGGTAGCAGAGAGTTCCGGGTTGGTGCCTACAAGCATGAATACTTTCCCAGGATTCCTGTTGATCCTACTCCCCTGCATCAAGCTCATGGTTTGACAGACCCACAATGCCTTGATTTATCCCACCTGAGCAATGAAGAACAGAGGGGAATCCATAATTTCCACTACACCCACAGGTGTGAGTAAAGGCATGTATGCTAGTTTTTATTTTTAATGTGATTCAGTATGCTGCCGCAGGTAGGCCTGTACTTTTCTCCTGTAAAATTGGATTCATGTACTTTTTGTCAGTCCCATTGGCCATTTTCTGTCAGTGGATATCTAAATATTAAATTTAAATAAAAATCCATGGATTTCAAATCATCTTTTATGATTGAAATTAACATTGCAGAAACAGTGCAAGCTATGTTTCAAGAAATAAATGGATCTTCAGATACAAGGATCATTATATCTTGTCTACTATCACCACCATAAACTTCTATGTGAATAGAGAAAGTTATTTATAAATGCCTGTTTTTTTGTTTTGTTTTGGATATCTTGGTGTTGAATTCTCATCCTATCTTGCGACTATAAAGTGGGTATGCTGTCTCCCATTATAGTGCCCTAATTTAGACCGATTGTGTGCTAGTAGGTTATTTTGAATCTCGGCAAATGCTTCATTTTATCATGTTCCTTTCATTTACTGGTCTTTGATTGCACATAGGTCATTTGCCAATTTAATTGTGTGCTGTACACATAGGTCCTATTGAAGACCTTTATGCATGATTTTCCTATTTTGGATAGGTCGGTATTGAACACTGTTGCTGTCAACAGAAAGAAGTAAACTTGCTTCCCCACAAAAAACTAAATTCTCAGTATCATTATAGATCTGGTGGCTGCTAACTGAAAGTGTTAAATGCCCACTGAAATTGGCTTCTAAATCAACACTAACTGAATTTTTAAGTGCTCAGAACCTAAAACTAGAGCTTAAACTCAACTTCTACATGGTTTGTTTAAAGATGGGTAAAAGACAAGGTTTATGTTTTGACTGCGCTCCTTTTGGATGCTACACTAGCCAATGTGCCCCCTTCTTTTGCAATATACTCTAGAGTCTATCCATATATAAGAAGTGTTCTGCACATGTTGTTTATGAACACCATAACAAGTTCTTCTATCCTTTGCATGTACATTGACCTTGAAACCCTGTGCACCTTTGCTGCTGTGACTCAGGCCCAAGAAAGGAATATATTCACAGAAATTAACTTAATGCAACATGCCTTCTCTCTCGCAATATTGATAACAAATTCCTCAGCGCTGCTCACCTATCTTCACAGCTTCGAAACACAGGAAGAAACACTAGTTTCAGTTGGTTTGTTCACTAAACTTTTGACTGCATATTCTTCACAGGACAGAGCATTGCATCCCATCCGTTGAGTGTTACTGTTTCTCCTTGAAAAAGTAACAATGCCATTATTTACTGACGCAAAGTATTTTAGCCTATGTTTTGGATCTCCTACTCATTGCTGTCATACTGTCTCTTCAACATACCCAAATAAGCTTCCCATGGAACATACTTCCCAGTGAGTGTATACTACAGAGGTACCCCATACTAGGATTCTCCAACCACCAAAAAGTCTTGGAACAACAGCCATACGTCTGTTGTTTTCTTTTTTACAAATCTCACCAGGAAAACCCCTGTTCCACAACTCAATTATGCTGTTATGTCTTTTTTATAAAATTTTACCATCTCTATTTGCTAGCCTTGTTGCTACCTTGAAATCTCGAATTATGTGGCCCTTAGATTGTAGCTTACCCCCAAAATCTGCTTCAATGACCTGAGTCCCCTCTAGGTGTTTCTAATGGTCATTGGAGTCACCATATATATTATATTTTGTTTTTATTGATTATTTTGCTGATCGTTGCTTAGAAAAATAGTTAGTAATCTAGGATGAGAATCTGATGTTTTGTATTGATGACTATTAGCAATGAACTTCAATTCCTTAGTCATTTTCTACAAACTCATACTTCATCTGGGAGAGTAGCTAATATAAATTTCTATGCAGATGTGTATCAGCAGGAGTTACATTTTTGTGATAAAGTAAAAGCCAAATTGTGTAATCATGATACATATCAAGAGTTCTTGAAATGTCTGCACATATACAGCACAGAAATAATAAACCGTGCACAGTTACAAAGCTTGGTAGGTTACTTTGTAGATGTTATGTAAAGGATTACTTAATTAAATATTCCATGGAGCTAAAATGTAATTGTCTCTCAGCTGCGGATTTGGTGTATATAAATGCATGTGTATGTATGTATATTTGTGTGTTGTAGGTATGGGCGGGTTTCCAAGTGAGTTTGTTCCACGTATTTCATTGTAAGCTGTAAACATTCTTTGCAAGTTGTGAGGACTTAACACTTAAATCTCTTTTCAGGTCTCTGACATACTTGGAAAATTTCTTGATCTTATGGATGGGTTCAATGAATTTATCTCTCAATGTGAGAACATTGGTATGAAATCTGACACTCAGTAGATGTCTTAATTTTTCCCATGTGATTCTCTTGTGTTTTCTTTTGAATTATCTGCATGATTTTTTCATAACATGTATGTACAACTTTTGTGCAGATGGTTTCCTTGCTGGCGTGTTTAACAAGAGTCAGTTTTTAGCCCAACTCCACTTTAGGTTATGCTTTCTCCTAGTTTATATTAAATGCATTTCCCTCTAATGCTCTTATTCTGCATGAAGCAAAAAGAAGTGTGTGAGATTGGGGAATTTTGAACCATGTCTTTGTCAGGCTTGTGAGTGGAAGTCTTCTAAGTCTAGATAGACAATGGCATGCAATATTCTTGTAAATTTCTAAATTCTAATTAGAGGTTGCAATTGTTGTAGAGTCAGTGTGGGCAGATGGATCACTTCAAAAACCTGTAAAGATGGAGAAGGACAGGGAAAAAGACAGGGAATGTGACCGAGAGAGGGAGAAAGAAGAGAGGGAGAAAGATAGAGATCGTGAAAGAGACAGGGAAAAGGAAAGGGAGAGAATTGATAAATATGCGCTTTACATTGCAAAAGATTCACCCAGTCACAAGGTTTCCTTACTCCCAAACAAGGAGAAGTATATGAATAAGCCAATTTCTGAGTTGGATCTGTCAAACTGTGAGCGGTGTACTCCCAGCTATCGTTTGCTTCCAAAAAATGTAAGGAAATCTTCTTCAAATTATTATCCATCTGTGTCTTTTGGATTAATTTCACTGAGAGGAGTGATGTGCTCTACGGCCCAGTATGGGAAAGATGTTGTCACGTAACGTAATGTAACTTTACATTACCAAAAATAAAAAGTAATGAAAAAAATTCACGTTGGCCTATAAACCCGGATCTATCAAGCAACGGAGGGATCAAATTTCTTGAGTTTAAAAAAAAATTACACAAGAAATTGGATCCCTCTCGGTGCTTGATAGATACGGGTTTAAGATGGATCTTTGCTGGTTTTAAAGGTAAGCTTTCTTTTTGAGTAAGCTCAAAAGAACTTATAACATTTATCATTTAGATTATGAATTTTTTGTGATGTTTGATTTTATACTAACACGAATGTTTCAATTGTCATGCAGTATCCCAAGCCTCCTGCAAGTCATCGTACCGATCTTGGAGCATCTGTGTTAACTGATATTTGGGTATCAGTGACATCTAGTAGTGAGGATTACTCTTTTAAGCATATGCACAAGAACCAATATGAGGAAAGTCTCTTTCGCTGTGAAGATGATATGTGTGTGGCTTATTGACATTTGTAGTGTTATTTTTTGATGTACAGAGTCTTTTAGGTGAAACGGTGTCATCAAGTTGCTCTTTATTATGGCCTATTTAATATTGGGCAATGGTGAAATTTTACATCCTTGTGTATTTTATATTATCAGATTTGAACTAGATATGTTGCTGGAGTCTACTTCTGTTACAACAAAGCGTGTAGAGGAGTTGCTAGAAAATATGAAAGATGGTACTGCTAAGAAAGATGGTCAAATTAGAATTGAAGATCACTTGACAGGTATTTGTAATTCTGCAAATGTCTTTTGTGGTGAACTTGATGAGTTGGAAGTATTATAGTATCTGGAACATTCTACTCATGTTTATTTTGCTTATTTACAGCTCTAAATTTAAGGTGCATTGAACGTATTTATGGAGATCATGGGCTTGATGTAATTGATCTACTACGAAAGAATGCTACTGTAGCTTTTCCTGTCATATTGATCCGCCTCAAGCAAAAGCAAGAAGAATGGTCAAGATGTCGTACAGACATAAATAAAGTCTGGGCTGAAGTTTATGCCAAGAACTATCACAAATCACTTGATCATCGCATCTTTACTTCAAGCAGCAAGATAAAAAAGAGCCTGAGCACTAAGGATTAGATGATCATTTTATTTTGATATCTTCCTATCTATTAGAACAATTTTTAACTTGTCATAATTTATGTTTTTTCCCTCAAGTGTCTGTCTGAATAATATTTAGGTACACTTTTACCTCTTAAGAATGTTATATTGTGATTGTATTTTAAGGTTTCCTTCTTATTGAGGGGATATAGGGAGTGTACTATTTACCATTAAAATTAAGAAAGGGTTTCTATGTTTTCGTTGTTTGATTTATAAATATTGTTACCATTGTATCATATATGATGAGAGAATATTGTATTGATTAGTGCTCTTGTTAATGTAGTTCATGATGTATTGATTAGTGCTCCTGTTAATGTAGTTCATGATTTATGGATTGGTGCTATTTCAATTCTCTCTTTTGTATTGTATAATTAATTGCTTATATATATCTTAAGCAATATTTAATCACTTGTTAAACAGCTCTTCTGGAAGAGATTAAAGAAATAAATGAGAAGAAGAGGAAGGAGGACGATGTACTTCTTGCTATCGTTGTTGGGAATAGAAGACCAATAATCCCTAATCTGTAGTTTGAATATCCTGATTTTGACATTCATGAAGACTTATATCAAATTATTAAGTACTCCTGTGATGAGGTATGTACAGCGATGGAACAATTTGAGAAAGTGATGAGGCTTTGGACATCATTCTTGGAGCCTATGATTGGTGTCCCAATACGACCTCATGGTGCAGAGGACACAGAGGAGGCAGTGAAAGTGAAGAACTTTGCTGCAAAAGGTAGTGCAGCAAGTATAATAGGGGAGAGTGATGGAAGTGTTGGAGCTGACATCAGAAACACTAATTTGAAACAACCAAATCCTGTTGGTAATGGTGAGGAAAATTCAACAATGGGAACAACAATTTCTGTTAGGGTTAGAATGGAAAATGGTGAGAGTACCATCAGGGGAAATGGTATTCATGAAACTAACCAAAACGGGCATAAAAGTGAGGGTGGAAAATCTCATTCCGCTGCACTTGTTGCTGATGAGATGCCTGGTACAGCCATGTAGGTTGGTCGCATTGAAAAGTTAGATGACTCAAATGCTGTGAATGCAGTTGCAACAAAGTCAAGTTCAGGACGATTGGGTTTGGACCATGTATCAAGTTAGCTACTCATCCCATGTATGGTACACAGCTTCAAAGAGACTTAAAATTATTAGAAGAATTTGGCTTTAACAAGCACTGTAATGTAGATAATATTAAGTTCATTTTTAACTATTATGTTTATTTCTCTCATTTTGAGGTTAATTGTGTTGTACTTGGTAGGGACTGGTGCACAGCATTCAAGGCCTGGGAAAATGGTCGGTGAGAGTGGGCCAGAGCCTTCTATAAAAGACAGGGCATGGCCTTTAGTAGATGTATGGTTCTGGACTTCTCTTATCTTATCTACTTTTGCGGCCATTTGTTGGAAATTATTAACATTACGTTATCTACATTGTTGTTTTAAAATATAATATATGCAGAGAACATAGGATGAAATAGTGTTCATTGGTTAAAGTATACTACCAGGAAGCTTAATAATATTCAAATAAAAGTATTTCATTGGTTGTAATTGAAACATCTGATTGCTGGTAAAATACCTTCTTCCTCCCATATTATGTTGTGTGCATTTCACATGGTATATAAATTAAGAGGATTCAGAGCTAAAAGAGTCCATATGGGCTATTCTATTGCCATGTTGATTTCATATGTCTCTTAGCGATGGGAATGCGTTATGATCTCTTGATTGTTAATATTTACTATGTATGGCAGTAGAGTCAGTGAGTATTTAAATATCTACAGTATGCCACAGCATATGAATGATTGGATGTGGAGTGAAATCCCTACTTGTTTTTTCTTTCTATTATGTGGTTTCTGTAATTTATTTAATCTGAGAGCTAAAAACGAGCAATTCCAAGAGAGTTCTTGTTTGGAAGGCACTGTCTTTTGTCTGTTGACTTTTTTGTCTCATTTGAACTAAAAATATTGTTCTTTATGCAAACCATCATTTAAACTTGTATATGTACATTGTATATGCATTTGTGTAACTAAAATTTGTCACACAATGTTGTACAGGAAACTGAGAGATGGCATATTGGCTTAAGAATGGAAGGTAGGAACATGGATTTGAGGTATCTCGAAGAAGTTGTACATAGCAGCTTGAAAATTGAAAGAGAAGAAGGTGAATTGTCACCTACGCCAGAGACTAAGGATCGAAAAAACACATTGTTCGCCCATGCTAGCAATGTAGTGTCTGGTACAGACACTGTGCCTAGAGGGGAGGAGAATGGTGCAAACAGACAGTATAGAAATAGACGTGGAGAAGATGAAGAGGTTGAGTGTGGTGCTGAGGCAGGAGGGGAACATGATGCTGATGTAGACGATGAGGGGGAAGAGAGTCCTCAAATATAAACTGAGGATAGTGAGAATGCTTCAGAATCTAGTGAAGATGTTTCAGGTAGTGAATCTGGGGATGGTGATGAGTGCTCACGTGAAGATCATGAGGAAGAAGAGGAAGATGATGAAGAGCATGAAGAAAATGATGGAAAGGTTGAAAGTGAAGGTGAGGCTGAGGTAACAACTAATGCACATGATGTTGACAGAGAAGGGACATGCTTGACACTTTCAGATCGTTCTCTGCTAACAGTCAAGCCTCTTGCAATACATGTTCCTTCTACTTTAAACAATGGAGCACAAAAAGAGTCAAAAATTTTCTATGGCAATGACTCTTTTTATGTGCTTTTTAGGATCCACGAGGTATTCTGATACTAAGAGATTAAACATATTAATGTTACGTGCAATTTTTTTTATGTAATGTCAGCATTGTGTCAGTTGTAGGATAGCATTAAATGTTAGAACTTAGACAACAAAGCATAAACGTTTAATTAAAATTAATATTGGAAGTATCTGTTACGTAACCAACCTTACAGTAGCATAAGAGGCAAGCCCGTAATCCAGTGAAAGAACCTCGATAAAAGACCTCTCCTGAATCTTCTCTCATCTCTAGCAAGTTCTTATAGTGAATGTGCTCTACTTAAGTCTGGTCTTGACTTCTCACCTTGATTTTATGTCAATGGGTCCAGTTTATTGTTTCTTTTAGTAGTACATGAATTGACAGGTTCTATTTTATAAAATGAATTGAGGCTATAATGGTTTGGCATGGTGCAAACATTATATGAGCGATTACTCTTAGCAAAGAAGAATTCATTATCTGCTGAACGTAAATGGAAAAGTGTAAAAGACACAAATCCTCCATATTTGTATGCAAAGTGAGTTGTGCTTGACAAGTTTTTATATTCATATGCTTGTTTTAACTCTTTTTAGATATTTTGTTCAATTCTTTTGAAGCACAATTAACTATTTGCTTGAATTATCTGATTGCAGATTTATGACTATATTATTTAGTTTACTCGATGGCTCAGCAGATAATGCTAAAATTGAGGATGATTGCTGAGCAATTATTGGTACACAGTCCTATGTGTTGTTCACATTGGACAAATTGATATTCAAACTTCTAAAATAGATTTGTCAAATAACATCCCTCTACATGTATATCACATAAAATGCTTAACTAGAAATGACATATGTAATATGTATACAAGGTAGAGAGTGTGACTAGCAAAACAAGTGGGAAAGAACAAGGCATCGATGCATATACTATATATTGTTTAAAAACATATTTTAATAAGTTTGTGGACTTCTTTTATTCAGATATTGGTGGTGGTAAGGGCTCAAATGCAAGGGAGAATGGTACCAATAAAATTGCAAACAAGGGTGACAACGCTGCCATACCTCCATTCGCAAATGAAAATGTCCAAGCTAAGGAATGTTCTTCAGGAACAAGGTAGAGAGCTTTAACACAATTGTATTCTGGTAGGAATGGATTTTACTTTAGCTTATGCCCTCTAATTATGATTAATTAGACACCAGATTATAGTGGGTGAACGCTTGAAGTTGATTCAGAAATGACTTCTTAGTTTATCTGGTCAGCAGTGTCTATCACTTCTGTAGATAAGTTTTTCTTTTTGGTTACAATGATATAATATGCCATGTATTCTAAATCAGCCTTTATAATGTGTGAATATTGCCAAATGAAATTTCATTTTACTGCATACTATTTACCTGCAATAAACATACATATATAAATAATAAAGTTTTCATATGTTGGGAAGCAGGTGATTTGCCTTTATAAAGTTTTGATGCCTTCCCAAGAAGGAGAACAGTTTGACATAAGGGCAACATAAGAGTTATCCTTGAGAATGTTTTGATGGGTCCTTCCATATCTTTTCCCACATATTGACCACTTTTTCTTGTTTGCATGTACAAATTATTCCATTTCAGATCTCACAGTTTCTCCAGTGCATCAGGAAGTTTTGGTTTAGTCCATCCTTCTCGTGGAATATCCATGATATTTCCTAGATTTAGTCGCCAACGTATTGATAAGAAGCCAGAAGATGGTAGCACACCAACAGATATAGCATATTTATTTCACCATCAGAAACGCAAGATGTATTTTTCTATTGACGATCAGAATCCATAGTTTTGTAAACTTGTATTAATCAATTGGTTGAATTTTGTTGCAAAGGAAAACATATGTCAGTGCCTTTATGTCTGATATGAATTGGCTAAATTGGAAGAGAAACATGAGGAGAGTTATGTGCTAACTTATTGGTGTTTTATAGCATTTTAAGGTGCATTGAGTTTGTTGTCTAGACTCTAATTTGCAAATGGAGATTTTTGTTGTGAATAATGTTCCTTTACTGTGCATAGGACAAGATTTATGTTAAGATGGACAAAACAGGTACATATTTTGAAACTGATTTCCATTTGCTTTGTAGGAATAACCCTACTGTGCACTAATGACAAGACTTGTCTGACACTCAACAGATCTGGAAAGTTTGATGCATTTTATGGAATTGAAGCAAAATTTGGTAGTCCTAGCGGATAGGCTCCCAGTAGTGAAGAATTTGTATTTATGTTAGATTCATCTACAACTAATCCTCACAAAGAAGTATATTTCATTGCAAGCCTTCCCATGGTTTTTAACTTCGAATGAAAGACTAAGGGATGGTGCCCGCAAGATTTCCTCTAGTTTGACCTTGAAAGATGCCCTTCTTGGACAATTTACAAGGGCTGCTTATTGTAATCCTTTAGCAATTATAGAAAGATATATTTAGAAAGACAAAGCTACGGGATTTTTTTTATGAAAGACGTTTTCCACTTTATATTCTCATTGTATCCATGTTGGAGTTTATCATACTCTTTATTATGTTGTGTTAATTTTCATCTGATTATGGTTCTATAGGAATGACATACTTCAAACCCAATGCACTGATTCCAGTCCTGACAACTTCCAAAATCTTTGAATTAAAAGAGTCGACATTTTGTCTTGAATAATGTCAAATGGTGCAAGGACTGAAATTCTGATAATCATAAGCATCATTTATTTTTGTCTTTCAAGATTCATTCTAAGCATAGCATATCAAATCAAATATATAACCTGGAAAAATGCCTTGCGCAATACCCATGTTGGTTATTTATTTTTTGTCTCAAGTACCTGTATGCTCATCTTTTTAATCGAAATAGTAAATCTCCAATCACATGGTTTTAACACAATAAGCCATTTTTATATGCTTCAGGGTCTCAAAATCTCTTTACTGAATGACAATGCTTTTTGGATAAGTATATCCCACGATAAGATATACTGAATGACAGTGCTTTTCGATAAGTCAAATTTAACTTAATTAAAGTCATTATTATAGGTTTGATGTTGGAGATGGCAGGGATCTTAATCTTGATGACTGCCTAAGGTCAACATTGCAAAATCAACAAATTAAATACCTTAGCCCAGTAATATTTCTTAATTGTTCTTCTCCTTACTTTATTGAACTCCTGAAATGCAACAGTAGTTAATGGTTATCTGGAGTTAGAACAATTCTGGTATTTTATTTTTCAAGGTGTGTGTGGATTAAACCTTCTATGGGACACACATGTTCATTAGAGGGGGATTTATATCTACCATCTCAGTTGTTTGAACTCATTATTATTACAATTTTTTATATTGCAGAATGAGAGAGAGCAATATGAAGTTGTGATAAACAATGGTAAAATTGTGTACAAGCAAAATCAGCAGCCAGTTGACACACCTGAAGGTTCTAAGTAGATATCTGTGATGAGCACATATCACAACCTCTATGTTCGTCAGGTATTTGCTACATTTAAAGACATAATTCATGAATGTGGCTGAATTCAGAATATCTTTGGTTTTTTATGCCAGCCCTAATACTCTCTCTATTCTATTTCTAGTTTTGCATGAATTAGATTACCTGTCTATATTGGATCCCAATAAGAAAGTTTCCCATAGAAGTGCATTTTTTAACTTGATGTCGTGTTTGTGTCTCTTCAGAAAAAGAAAGGGAGATTTCAACATTCTAGCTTCTTAGCTAGGGCAGCTAGTTCAACAGTTGGAAGACTAATTGTGGACAATGGAATTCTCAAGGTGACGTGAAAAGTATTATCTCTCATCTTAAAACCCTAAGATACAATACATTTGACTACTTACATCAATCGCATACAGCTGCTTCTGAATCATGCATTGCAAAGGTAGATAGGGCTTAGGCTGCAATCTAAAAAAGAGGAAATAAAGAAGAGTTGAGCAATATTCATGCTCAAATTTCTGTTTGTGCTTTCCAATGCTTCAATTGAATTATCCAAAATCATAAACATCCTATTTAATAGTCTACAGAGCTATGTCAATCATTTAGTTCTAAGCTTCTGGTTAATCTATGCTTCTTCCTTTCCATCTGGAGATGTAGATACAACAAATAACTCCTTGATAACTTCCAAAGGAAATCCCTTGGTCTCTGGAACCTTAAGGAAGATAAATATCTAGGAAACTGCACTCATAATATAGAAAAATCCAAAAACACATGTTGTTCCCAAGCCCTTGTTTATGGTAGGAAATAGGAATATGATAAACATGTTTGCAATCCACGTTATTATAACACACAAAGCCAAGCAAATTCCTCTAACTCTTGTTGGAAATATTTCTAAACAGAAAATGTTTGCCACTGCACCAAATCCCATATTGAAGGCACAAAAGAATACCATTAGGCCCACAACTGAGATACCTCCCTGGACAATCCTGGTTGAAGCAATTTATTTACCAAAGCAATTGTAATGAATGTAATGAATAGAACTAGAGTGGTAGATAGGATTATTTGCTTGCACCCACATAAAAGAATGGCCGAAGTCCAGTTAAGAACCTTCAAATAACCAGCACAGGGAGATCAATTATACTACATATATATGTTACCAGAAAAGAAAATTGGAAAACCCCAAAAGGCCAAATTCAGGTTTCTAATATATATGTTGCATTTCTTTCAAGTTCTCATCCAGAAATGGGAAATAGATGCCAGCAATAGGTTTCTGGAGCGGTTCAGTTTTGGGATGGTTTCTTCTAGAAGTGCCCCCCTTAAGAGTAGTTTCTGATGACATAGAAGCACATTATATAAGGCCTAGAGATGTCGAACGATTAAACGATTCATCAACCATTTCCTTGAGTCTATTTGCACATTTCTCAGAACACTAGAAATTTCTAGGCTGGAAATGAAATAAACCAAGTAGATGATAGAGATATGCACCAATACAAGATGTCGTTCTTGTATACACATGATTTAAATTTACATGAAAAAGTGTGTTCTCTTTAGCATCATTGTTACCTTCTTCCAGCACGGTCCATTAGAAATACGAGTAAAAGTAACCAATACAGTAATAGAGCACAATGTACATGGCTTTGCATTGCATTGAAGTCAGGATGGATTTCTGGCTTGCTATTACCAATAGCTTTCTCTTCTTACATCAGCTAGGGACTGGTTATTTATCATGTAGAGAATTTATTTCTTCCAAAAATGATGGTGCGATCTACAGCTCCTATGGAAACTAACAAAGTGAAAATGATAGGACATGCTAGATTCATGTCAGCTTCAAAACCACATATAAAGTCATTGAATGGCATGCAATAATTTTCTCGGTGTTAAAAGTTAATGCATTTTGAAAACTTATTAATCAGTACCTTGTTATGTGGTTTCAACCTCTTTTCCTCAGCTATGGGCTCCATACCTCACAAGCATGAAGGAGAGAAGGTGCCAATAGGTTATAAGAGGCAGATCTTAGTTCTCATGTTTTAAAAATGTAGATGGAGTATCCTAGAAATAACTTCTGTGCATCTTAACTTTATTTCTATTGCATAATTCACATATGTTGTTTTCTTAAGATGTTTTAAGAGTGGCCTGTCTTTTGTCTCACTGTAAAATTTGTGATCCGGTTGTCATCCTGTTGATATTCTTTTTGCTATTCCAACCAATTTCCTATTTTTATGGTATGGTGGTTGAAGTTCTGGATTGAGATTGGATAATAACAATTTTCTTATCTTGTGGAGGACTTATGCGTTCAACAAAACTTCCCTACATTTGTCTTTAGGTAGTATTTTTACATTTGATCTAGTGGAAATATGGAGATTCTTGAATTGAATGGCCATCTGATGCTGCCATTTGGCCACCTTGTCCACTATGATTTTGAAATGACATTTTTCCAGTCTTCCTAGTTAAAAAAATATCTGGTTGAAAGATGTGTAGGTGTCCAAAGACAATTCCACAGGATATGATTCAAGTTGAGTTTGTGTCACATCCTATGCATCTCGAGTCTATTTTAAGATTGGTTTCCTTTCTCCATAGATTCAGATCTCTTGGAGACTTAGCTTCAGGACGAGACCAATATCCTTTCTTGACACTTTGTTCTTGTGAGGAGATTGCTTCTACTTCTGCAGACCTACACCCTAGAGGAAAATGATGTTGATTCTTTGAGGCATCTTTTCTCCTTTGGTATGTTGATCCAAACATTAAAATATGCTACTTTTCCTAGGTTTTTTGAAAATATCACCTAGGCATTGATCTTGTTGTCATTCTTCAGGATGATCTATTTCTATGTTACAAAATAGTGCAATATAAATTTGTGATTTCATTTTTTATTTTGGAGTAGTTACTTGTTTCACTCTTTTCTAAGAAATTTGATTGGTTCAAAATCCTCAGTGAGTGCATGCAAAGGTACATCTAAGAGGAATTATTTTCGAGGTCTTGAATACATTTAAATTTAATCTACAACTCTTATGAATGAATATAAATAGTTGGATTCATATTTTTATACCCAACATGCTTCTTATGAATGAATATAAATAGTTGAATAGTGATGCAGGCCACATTGGATCATTCTATGTATAAGGTTTTATTTAGACTTACAGAAACCAATATAGACTCTAGAGTGAGTTCTGTATTTTTGAATAACAAAAATTGGCTTCTTGTTTCAGTTTATTTCTGTCATTCATTCCCTCGTCATTGCTACCTAACAACTTGACCAGTAGCTTGATTGGCATCCTCTTGATTAGGTAAGTGATACTGTACTACCTTTCAATGTTTTATCTAAATTATTTGTGTTTTGCATTGCCACTTTGTATTGACTGTAGCTTGTGTTATGTTTTATGATATTTTTACAGGAAATACACAAGAATCCAATGGGAAACCCATGTTTCAAGCAGGAAAGACCAAGGTTGGAGACACAATTAACATAATTGTTAACATCTTCTCGATTGCGGTAGGTCACCATGTCCTACTTTCAGTATCTTGTTAGTATTATGCTTGAATGGATAGTTTGTATAAAATCAGCTGTCATTGTTTACAAAAATGTTGAGTAGTGTCATGTCCAATGATTATATGAAAATGTACATAAGAGAAATACTAATGGAAATATTTGTTTATAGGTTTCCATTATCATTGTTGTAGTTCCAGAAGGACTTCCATTGGCAGTCACCTTGACGTACGATTAATTGCAGAGGTTTTTCTAGATTTAACTTATTCAAATTAATATCTAGTGATTGTCTATGATTTATTTGAGAGTGATGTCTCGCTTCTTAACATGTTTTCTTGTCATTTTATTGACAGTTTAGCTTATTCAATGAAGAAGATGATGGCAGACAAGGCTTTGGTTAGTATCTGATTTACAATAATTTATTACTATGCATGGATGGGTGATTGATCTTTCAACATCTAAAAATTCACTCCATTCCAGGTACGAAGTTTGTTAGAATGTGAGACTATGGGTTCTGCTACAAAAATTTGTAGTGACAAAACAGGGGCATTGACCTTGAATCCGGTTGGCCTTTCTCATTGGTTTATATCTATGGGCATGATTTCTTCTTACAAGTGTGTTGGGCTATGATAAAACATGGCATTTCCCCATTGTTATATGATTCAACGTTCTTGTTAATTGCATGTGAAGCTTAACCCTGTTACATAACACGTCATATTTGGCTTCCAGATGACAGTTGTTAGGGCATGGGTTGTTGGCAGGCTCAGGGACCAGCTAGACAGTTCAGAAAGTTTCCCTTCTATTGTACGTTTCCTTCTTATTGAGAGTATCTCCCAAAATACCATAGGGAGTGTCTTTAAACCCGAGGTAAAACATTAGAATCTTTCTAAGTGCATGGGTATGAATAGAAACTTGGAAATAAATGTCTAATCGCTCAATTCAAGTGTTTTGTATAGAAAAAGGAAAAGCAATTGGAGGCTAAGATATTGAACATTATAAATAATTTTCTTCATTGTTTTTGTATTTTACAGTTCATTGTTTTTTTTACTTAGATTTTTTTACTGGATTTTGCAGGAATGAAATTAACTAAGTGGGCCATTGAGTATGAAGAGCCTGTTGCTGAGGCTTTGCCATTGAGTATGAAGAGTCTGCTGCTGAGGCTTTCAAGCTGTTAAGTATGGGTTAATTGAAGCTGCTGCAGGATCTAAGTATGGCTTAGCAGCCAAGTACAAATGGGATGGTTTAGTCATTGTAATATTTTGAAAAGTCATCGATGTACTAGATGATTTTCATGTAAATTTATATGGAGATAGTTTTTGAGAAAACTCATATTTATTGTAATACTTGACATTTCATATAATATAATTTGCGCTATTTAAAACTTATATGGTTATACTTTATATTATTTATAAGTGTTGTAATTAACTAATTAATATAACATTGCTTAATTCACATGTGTATTATATGATGATAACTAATGTATGGTTTTTTTATTATTATTTTAAACATAATATCATTTTAAAAATTTATGTTGATTAATAATGGACACCATTTAAACTACTAAAATATAATAACTACACATAAGATGGCTAAATTAGTGACCAATAAATGAGATTAATGACAAAAATTCGCATATAAAATGACCAAAAATTGAGAGATACTTAACCAAACAATGAGATATAAATGACCAAAAAAATGACCAAAAATTGCATATTAATGACCAAAAAGCAGTTTTGGTGGCTAATTTACGGTCTTTTATTACGCGGCCAAATGTGGTCATATTCTAGTTTGTCATGTGGTCATTAATTTGGTCATAAATGTGGTCATATATTTGGTCGTTGATTCAAATATTGACCAAATTAATGACCAACTGACAAGCTATAAATGACCAAAATAAAATGACCAATTTTGGTCGCGTAATAAAAGACCGTAAATTAGCCACCAGCGATCGCCAAACCAAAAGTGGTCATTGATATGTGGATTTTGGTCACTAATTTCTCATTTTCCACTAGTGATCATCTTGTTTTGAAAGTTCCTTCCATGGTATGTGACAAGCTCTCTCAGGATGCCAAACTGGGTGATAATCTGATTGAAAATGAAATGCACCATTGTCTCACCATTGAATTTGATATTGGGCATAACCTCTTCCCATTTCGTGAAGTAATAAACAACCACTATAATATGATGATGCCCCCCAATTGAAGCTGGGTTTCAATACTTAAAATCAACCCCCCACTTGGTGAAGAGACCAATGATGATAATCATATGTAACGGGGTAGGATGCGGGTGCATATTTCATGAAAACACCTGGAAAGGGTGGTACCACTTGACTGCATTGACACAATCCTTGAATATCGACGAACAAAAATAACCTGCTCTCAAAATAGTTTGCATCGTACCAAGCCTAGATAAATGACCACCACACGCCCCTCCATGGAAATCATTCAACACAACCTCATCCTCCTCATGAGTCTAAAATTGACGCAAAATGAAATCAACCCCATGACGATACAAAGTGTCACCAACAACAAGGTAATTCTTAGCTTCATGACGTAACCTTCAATGCTCATCTCATGAGAGGTGAGGAGGAACCTTCAAAGTTTTCAAATAGACGATAAGATTCTCATACCATGGGTCCATAGTCATAATGAGGAAAATATGCTCATCGATACAAGATTCTTCATGAACCTCAATTTCATCTAAACTAGGAAAATATGATATGAGCTCTACAAAAATAATTATTTCTTCAAATTTTCTGAAACAAACTCGAGATCAAATTCTTGAAAAATCACAATCCACTTATTATATTTTCCCCTATCATCCTTTTGATGTAGATGAACTAAAATGGATTGATGTGAGACACAACCAAAGTCTGGTGAAGGAGTATGTAATGTATCAATCATTGAATCACATGGATGGTAGCTAAGGCTAGCTTCTTGACATGAGTATAACAAAGTTCTGTATCAATGAGTTTTTGAATAAGATAATAGATAGCATGGTCTTGGAGATCTTCATCCTCTTGAACCAAAACCATTACAATCTTCTCTTGAGATGTGGCCACATATAAAAATAAATATTGGCTATAGTCAGGTAGACTAAGAATGAGGTTCGATGCCAAGGATTTATTCAATGCATCAAAAGACTTATGGGATCTCTCATCTCAGATAAAAGGTGTGTCTTTCTTCAAAAGGCGCATGAAACCCTTGATCAAATTGGAAATATTGAGAAAAAAAATCTGTAAGAAGTTAGCCATCCCTTGCAAACTATGAAGATGTCTAATTGTGCACAAGGGAGATAATCAAAGTATCACCTCAACCTTAAGAGGATCGACCCTAATTCTCTCCTTAGAAACAATAAACCCCAGTAAGTGACCTACTTTCACACAAAATATGCACTTTTGAGGATTTAAAAATATTTGATATCGGCGACATCTTTCGAAAACTGAGCAGAGATGGTTAGGATGATCCACTCTCAAATGAGAGTGAGTAGCTAAATCATCAAGATATACTTCGATAATTCACTTAAGTTCATGAAAATAAAAGGTCATAGCCCGTTGAAAAGTAGTTCCATCATTTTTAAGTCTGAAAGGAATTTTCAGGTATGCAAACATACCCCAAGGACAAACTAAATTCATTTTATGTTGATCCTAAGGTTTTATCTGAATCTGATTATACCCTGAAAATCCATCCATGAACAAGAACACCTCACTTCCTGCACACTCATCCAAAATCTAATCTATGAATGGTATGGGAAAGTTATCTTTAGGAAAAGATCTGTTTAGGTCTCAAAACTCAGTGCACACATAGATAGTCCCCTATTTCTTCTCAATTGGAATGGGATTGGATACCCATTTAGTCAAGGGAACCAGATAGATAAAGTGAGCTTTAAGCAACTTCTCTATCTCTTCCTTAATAGAAGGTGCCTTACGAGGATTCATTGCTCGCATGTGTTGTTGAATATGTATAACATTCAGATAGGTCTTAATCTCATGTTCAACAATGCGAGGGTGTATTCAAGGAATTTCATCATACGACCGAGCAAAAACATCTCGAAATTCTTGAAAAAGCTTAATGTATGCCTCAATTTCATTGGGGGAGCAATATTCCCCGATGTAAACGTTTTCGATCTTTACAAGAGTTCAATAAATGTTGATAGGGATATTTAGTGACAAATTACCATGTTCCCTTCAACAAACTTACTAGGAGTTCCTAATGGGACCATGGGCCTACCAGCCTTCTCGCTAAGGATCGCCCTATAGTCATCACAATCAATACATACAAGCTCTAGCAGAAAGTAAGATCAATGATGTAACTCCTGCCAAGGCCAATATAAAACATCCATGGCTTCAAGGATATATTAATCCAAAGGAAAAGTGTCATTGAATAAATCATGAGAGTTTGACGAAGAGAACGCTTAATTAGGAAGTGGATACAGGTCCTCCTAATTTGTTCGTGAAGAGGAAGGACTAGGATCTACAATGGGACCAAGAGTAGCTTGATATGCAATCGTCATTGTAGATAACGTCATGTACATATTGATAGGTCTAGGATATTCATCTGAAGTTCTCAGAGAAGGGAGGGTCCAAGGATATTCCAAATGCGAAATGCAAAATGGAATATAACTTAACGATGGTTATTAACTACCAAGGCTGGAATTGTAATGTCCCCATTTTAAATAATTGCATAACAGGACAATTCCATCAATCATACTAGTTTGCTAGGTTGGATGGATACATTTGGAATTTTAATAGGGAGATAATAGATGATTTTAATACATTATAATGGAATAAATATTTAATAATGGAGCTAATTAAATAAATACCATAGAAAATTGAAGTGGCATTGGAGCATTGAGACACATGGAGATTATGGGGCGACGTAAGTTAGAATTTTTGTGGCACATGGCATCCTCCTCTTGCAATTTCGAATCCATGGGAAGCTTAAATGTTCTTGGATGAGTTAGAAGGATAATGCACTTGGTTTTAAGCATAATAGGTCAAATTTGGAAGGAAATGTAACTTACATGGGAGAGGAAGAGTCATTTTGGAGCTAGTGAGACACTTGGAGTAGATTCCCTAGCTCTATGAAAACAATGATGAAGATGCTATGACACCTATGACACAAATCAGATATGAAAAATAAAATATAACATATATGAAATTTCAGGTCTAAATAAAGCATCCAAGAGGGAACTCATGTGAGTTGGGGAATCTCAATGGATTCCTACTCAAATTGAGGGAAGATGGAAGCCTAAGAAAGGGAGGACACATGGAAAATCTTGAGCACACACAAAAATTAGAATTGGATTGAGTTTTTGGATGGATTGGTAACCTTATAAGGCTAATTATGTTTATAAAATATAGGAATCAACAAAGATAATACCGTTTTAGCATTTAAGAAACTTGCAATTGTGAATTGCAAGAGGTAGTGGATGACTAGTTTCTTGCTTTAGCCAATTTAGAAAGTGAAAGATTCCCATACAAGTTGGTGTTTGGAGAGGCCACTCAGGTATTTCATGGAGATTTAATGGATTTTTGTTTTCAGGTGTAAGCTACAGGGAAGCTCGTGTACTCTTCTATTGCAACACTTCCTTTAAAACATTTCCAATTTTTATTGCATATTCTTGCTCATGGAGGGATTGCGCTTTGGGTGAGATATTGATATCTTTGGGGAATATTATAATTCAAAATTATTTTATTTTTTGATGTAAATTATCTGTATTTCAAGTTCAAAATTCTTTCAGTTTCAAATACTAAAATATTTCATGTAAAAATGTTAATCAATGAAGAAATAGTGCCATTTCCCCACTATCTTGTTGTGAAACACGTAATTTTGATGGATTCGTGGATAAGTAAAATAATGATGGTTTATGGATGAATGGACTATTATTTATGTATTTAAGATTTAATAAGACTCTCAGGTTGAAACACCCAAAATATTTCATGTATAAATGTTAAACAATGAAGAAACAATGCCATTTCCCCACTACCTTGTTATGAACAAATATAATGTTGATAGATTCGAATGGATAAGTAATATACTGATGGTTTATGGATAAATGGAATTTTATTGATGGATTATATGAGTTTAATTTTCAGTACATAAGAATTTAGAGTTATTTTTTTTAGTTTCATAGCATTTGGAGAAGTTTTCCTATTATTTTCCCCAAGGTTGAAACTAGTCTCTTTGCATCTGATTTAAGGGAGTTATAGAAGAAATTAAAAGTTGAATGGTGATGTATATGATTTAATATTGATGTAATTTAAATTTCCCCTTATTTCATTCAAAAATTCGAGTTGGCTTGAGTGCATTTGGGAAGCCATTTTCAGTAGTCATTATGGGGGAATTAGAACCCCAAATTACTAGTCAAAACTCCTACCTCGACTAGAATATTAAAAACATTTGTAGAAGACTTTATAGGTTCATATATATTCCCTGAATATCATATTAAAAACTTAATATAATTCATGTAATTTCTGTGAATATTTGATAGCATTTGGACCAATTTGGAGACCTAGACATCAAAACTAGTCAAAGGTCGAAATAGGGAAAAAAGTAAAAAAAAGGTCATTTAGTAAAATTTATGAAAAATGGACATTATAGTGGTATCATCGCATGATATTGGAACCTGTTAATTAAGAACATACATTGAATAAAAATTTGTAGACATGTCTTGGCTTCATAGTAGAATCACAATTCCCACTTTCCTTCCTCCCCAACCAACAATTACATAAATTACAACCATAGATATTGAAGCATGTCTCCAGGAGTATCAAAATTTGAGAGGGGATATTCATGAGTGGAATTATTTCCAAGAATATATTGTAAATTATGGATTTTGGAACAAGAATTAAAATGTGAACTCATTAAATAAAAATCATCCTACTTGTGAAAAGAGGAAATATTTATCCTACACTATAAATGAGGAAGTTATAAACACTTTTACGGACATCACATGGAACATGCAGAAGAAATATTGTTCTAAAGGAGATGAAAATACCTTACATACACCATTAAATGAAGAAATAGAGAATGATGAAGTGGAGCATCAATTACCTAAAGGTGACTGTAGATAAGAACATAAAGAGGAAGGTGCAGACAAGCTCACAATCCTTGCTGACGGGGGTTGTGAAAATCAAAGAGAACATACTGATGGGTGCTCACAAATCTATGTTGGTGACATATATATCAGATTTGAAAATGTTTCTGCAAGCAAAATTTCTCATGAGAATAAATATAAATACCTTGTAGCAGCTAATGAATAACCATGGTCAACTTCTCCATCACCACTTGAGCTTCAATAAGTTGATCAAATCAAGAAGAAAGAAGAAGAGGAGGCTCAATCTCATGAACCATCCTTCATTGAAGGGTCTTTGAATATGAGTGAAATGGATATCCATGAGGCCCTTAGCATACTCCATGAAACTAAATCATTGGTGTCAAATTCTTGTTGGAAAATTTCTTCATTGGAGGAGCCATCCTTCCTTGAAGACATGGAGAATATTCAAAGAGCAATGTGCAACATTGAAGGTAATTTCATGTCTTTGTTTTTTGATAGAAATAATTTTGCTCAGCTTAATGAATTTTTCAATGAAGAATACTTGAATAATAATGAGGATATTCATAAGCTCAAAATTCAAAATGAAAAACTTCTTGAGAGGTTGCAAGATACTTGTTCTTCCTCCTATATTTCATATTGTCATAAGGTAGAATGCTTGGAGGATTCTCATGACATGAGGGATCATGAGAAACATGGAAAATTGCAGGTTCTTGGTTTTTTTTGAATATGAGCTTGATGATAGCCAATCACTAGTTGTGTTGGAAGAGGAACTTGAGTTGCCTCTTGAAGTTGGGTGCACACTTTTTGAAGAAGTGCATGATTCCACTACCTTGGAACCAAAACATGAGGAAATTTTTTCATTCTTAAGGGAGGCACACATTATTACCCCTATGGATCCATCACATGATGACAATTTTGCACTTTTTGATCATTTGGGTGAGTTGGTTCTTTCTCCTACATCCTACACTTCCAAATTTTGCAGCAGTCGTCCTAATGAAGTATGGGTGAAAGGTTTCTTTTTTATGGTTCCACATGAAGAGTATGGAATTTCTATATCTCCTTTTGATGATGACAATATTAGAGAACCATATTCTTGAAAATTGCAGAAGCATCCTTTTTTATAGTATGATGATACACATCTACATGGGTGCACCTGTGATGTTCACTTGAGTCACTTGGAGACTCATGATTTTCCTTGCTCCTTTCCTAGTGCTTTTGATGTTGGAGGAAATTCATCCCACACTTGGGTGAAGAGATATGATTGAGGAACATTATTATTGGCAGAAAGATCCTCTATTATTTAATGATGATATGCATACTCATGAGTGTATTGATGAGACTTCTTTGAGCCACTTGAAGTCTTCATGTTTTCTTTGCTCCGTATTTAGTTCATATTTTGGTGGAGGTTCTTCATTCACTTTTTGGATGAAAGAACACATGGCTGATTATATTGATGCACTTTATATATTTTTGGAGCAGCCTATGGGACATGGTATCCTCACCTATTTCATTGGGACAGATTTGATATAATACTTGATGCTTGCATGTATGGGTCACATGGTGATCTACTTGCTTGGATGTACAAGCACTTTCATGATTCTTTGATGAGGTACCTTCTTGAAGTAAATTTGTATGATGTTGTTATGTAATTTCATGATATATATTGTGTACTCATGATGTTTGGAATGGTGCAATGCAAGCATTGGGATACTGGCATTTCTTGGTTTTATCTCACTTGGAGTAGCAGTTCGATTGTTGGTTTGAGAAAGTAAACCAACCTTCAGTTGTTTGAGTTTGTCTTTGCATAGAAGTTTTCGGGTTTTCTATATGGGAGACCCTTTGAGATATGGATTCAATTTTCACATTCTTGGTTTTCATGGCATTTCATCATAGGAATTTCACACCATGCATGTATCAGGATCATATGGGACCTTGGGATCATTTTTGGTCCATTGGTTTCAATTTTGGGGGAAACAAGCAGCATTGGAGATTGATTCACTACTTGAGAAGACGATTGTAATCAGATTAGTGCAGCAACAAGCATGGTGGTTCATCTCTGATTTTTTTTTGAAATATTAAGAAACTCAAAGTTTGGTAACTCAGCACCAACTTCAAAAAATTATATAGAAGCAAAAAAGGGTTAAATTTCAGAAAAGGTTTCCAAAATATGAAGGTAAATATTATTTGCACAAATTTGGTTTTTATGGATTTGAGTAATACTTTTGGTGTTAGTGGTGATGTTACATGATATATAAATATGAACAATACACATATCTTTACATTTGGGCACACAAAATTGCAGTACATGAGTTCCACTACTCAAGTTGTAGAAAAATAAAATCAATGAGAAAAACCATAAGAGAGGACTTGGTGCAAGGGAATGAGTACCAAATGAGGATGCCACTTGGGAATATGAAGATTTTGAAGCATCCAAATATGAAATTTCTTGAGGACAAGCAATCTTGGGAGGGGAGGAATGTAATTTGCACATTTTAAATAATTTCATGGTAGGACAATTCCATCAATCCTACTAGTTTCCTAGTTTGGATTGTTAGAATAATCAACCCATAGTTAGCTACCTTAGACATTAATTAATCCATTTTTGTCTTATTTGCCTAGTTTCTTATATTCCACTCTATGCAAGTTGTCTTCCACATGACCTAGAAGTCAAAATTGCTAAAACTGAGTCATGGAGTGCTTGGGAAACCTCCTGGAATCCATATTTAGCATCTCTGCTTTATTACAGATCCTCCCTAGTGCATGTCTGCTTTTTCTGCTTTATTGCCTGCTTTACTGAGTTTTATGGAAAAAGGGAAAGTAAGACTAGGTGCAGTTGACTTGTTTTTTTCCCTTATCATCGTCCATTATTTTCTCCTAATAAAAGCATGTATGAGTTGTCTTTCCATAACCTATTAGCTTGCATATTGGACTTTGCCAATTCGTGTGCTCCTAGGCAGATTTGGAAACTTCTTTATGCACCTATGGGGAATTTGACTAGATTTAGCAAGCCTGCATTTGACTATTTCGAATGGAATCCTTATGCATTCAAATCTCTTATGTAATTATTTATTGCAACAGCCTATGAATTCACAAGGTTGGATATTGTACACTTATTGAATACAGATTAGTGTTATGCTCCAATTTCAGTCTTCTTTGTGTGTAAATTTGCATGTTTGATTAGTAAGTTTGTGAGTGCAATTGATCTGTCACCTGGGTTCAATTTCAACATGGTATCAGAGCCTTTTTAGATCAATTTATCTCCTTCCATATTGCTATTGCAGGTTTGACATCTTGACTAGGAGTTATTCTGCTGACTGAAGGGACAATTTCTGAGCTATGGATCAATCTCTGAAGATCATCTTGACTCCATTTAATTTATTTGAATGGAAATCCAAGATGGAGATACTGTTGAGAGAGAAAGGTCTCTACAGGATGACTATGGAAACTAAAGCAGAGATCAATGCAGTTGTAGATAAAATTAAATGGCATAACAGGAGGCATGAGGCTTATGGTCTCTTGTGTCTGAGCATATCCAGAGACCTCGTTTTCCTTCTTGATGGATCGACATCACCAAATGAATTATGGGAGAATATTGTAGATATTTTTTGTAAGATAGATGAGATGAGAGGACATCAAATCAAGAATGAATTGATATCCTTGAGTCCTAGCAGCTTCGAATCCCTACAACTCTACTTTTCCAATTTTAAAGCCCTTGTTTTGCAGCTAAAACAATGTGGAATTGAAAAGAAGGAGGAGGAACTAGTTTTGGCCATACTCTTGAAGCTTGGCCCTGACTATTTAGTGTTTTTTTTAACCTTCCATGCCACCAAGTTGACAGCTCGATCCTGGGAGACGCATAAGCTTGCAGAGTTCATGGAATCCCTCACACAAGAACAAGATAAACTGGTGATGATGGGCACCATCAAACCTTCCAAAGACCAAGCTCTAGTTACTGGAGATTTGAGGGTAGATTCAAAAGGAAAGAAGAAATCTAATAACCCACATGAGCACAAGAGATACAAGAACAAGTCTCAGGAGGAGGCCCAAGGCTCCAAGAATAACTTCTAGAAGAAGAAGAACAAAGGATAAATGAGAAAGTTTGCATACTGTAGTAAGGGATTTCATCCTGAAAGCTCCTACATGAAGAAGCAAATCAACATGCTGACCCAAATCCTAGAGAAGAATAACATCTCCCTTCTTGATAGCTCAAAGAAGAGGGAAGGAGGATCAAATTCAGAAGACAGAGATAGAGTTCATGCATTGGTTGCTGGCACATCAAGCTCACCTAGCTTCATCATGGACTCTGGAGCTTCAAGACATATGGTTTCGACCAAGGAGGAATTTTTCTCTCTTGACATGTCAAAAGGTCCACCAATAGTGCTGGGAGATGACTCTCTCACTAACAGTTTGGGAAAAGGAAGGATTTATCTTGACCATGGTAAGTTCAGCAATGTATTGTATGTTCCAGGTCTTGCCTCTAACCTCTTGTCAGTGTATTAGATGACCCACAAAGGGTCTCCAAATAAGGTCATATTCTCCCCTGATGATGTTGAGATCATGGATATCTTGAGTGGTAAATTCATTGCAAAAGGAGTTGTAGATCACACTTCAAAGGTATACTGGTTTTCACATTTTCTACCCTACTCAAACCCCTCTGCTCTTCTGATTCATGCTAATGAGGCAAGCGAGATTTGGCATGAAATATTTGGCCATATTAACTATAAGTATATTTCTGATCTAAGTGAAAAATAAATAGTCATAGGGTTACCAAAGATTAAGTTTTCCAAGGGAGTCTGTCAAGGTTGTGTCCTAGGAAAACACCTAGAGCATAAATTTGAGAGAGCTAGTCATGAGAGAACCTCTACACCTCTTGAGTTGTTCCATAGTGATGTCGCTGTTCCATTCCCTCATATGTCAATGAGTCAGGCCAAATATGCATTAAATTTAATAGTTGAATTTTCCAGGTACTGTTGGGTTTACTTCCTGAAGCATAAGTCTGAAGTTTTTGGCCTCTTCAAAGTCTTTAAGGATTTGGTTGAAAACCAGTCTGGGAGGAAACTCAAGATCCTCAGATCTGAAAATGGTGGTTAGTATGTCAATTTTGAGTTCAATCAATATTGTGAAGATGTAGGTGTTCAGATGCAGCATTCAATCCCTTACACACCACAGCAAAATGGTGTTGTTGAGAGAAAGAACAAATCACTGAAAGAGATGGCAACCTGTATGTTGGAGGCTAAGAATTTTCCACCAAAGTTTTGGGTGGAGGATATAAACTATGAATATTATATATAGAATAGGATTCCTCATAAAAAACTTGATGGTATGACTCCTTTTGAAGCATGGAGTGGGCACAAGCCAGATGTGACCCATTTCAGGATTTTTGGCTCAAGGGCTTGGCTAGAATTCCAACAAAAAAGAGGAAGGATTTGAAGCCCCAAATCCAAGAGTGTCTATTTGTTGGGTACTATGAATATTAAAAAGGGTACAATCTAATCAATTTGAGCACAAACAAATCCTTCATTGAAAGGAGTGTTCAGTTCCAAGAAGAGCCTTTAGCAGCAGTTGAAGTTGGAGAGTCTTCTTCACCACCAAAACCATTGAATGTAAGTGAAGAGACAAATGAGTTTGCCTATTCTAATATTTATAATAATTATGATTTAATTGTACATCCTAACAGTCCTACAAGACCAACATGGGCAGAAAATACCATTCATTCAGCTAGGGAACTAGTTGGAAATCCTAGTGATCCTAGGAGGACTAGATCTCAGTTTGAGAGTGCCCTGAGCATGAAAGACCCTTTGAATCAGAACCACAGACATATGAATATGCAGCACATGATTAAATATGGAAATAATACATGAAATAATAATTCAACTCACTCTATAAGAACAACACTTGGGAGCTGGTTGATCTTCCCCCAAGGAGGAAGCTAGTTCAATGTAAGTGGGATTTCAAAACTAAGTTTGCTACTGATGGTTCACCTTTGAAATATAAGGAAATATTGGTAGCCAAGGGCTACTCATAGGTACATGGTATTGACTACAACGATACCTTTGCACCAGTGGCAAATATGGACTCCATTAGGCTATCCTTAGCCATTGCAGCTTCGAAGTAGTGGGAGGTACATCACATGGATGTGAAGTGTGATTTCCTAAATGGATATCTTACTGAATAGATTTACATGTAGCAGCCTCAAGGGTTTTTTACTAATCCATATTTTGTGTGAAGGCTAAAGAAATCATTGTATGGGATTAAGCAAGCCCCCAGGGCTTGGTATGCCAATATTGATGGCTTTCTGTTGTCATTGAGTTTTGTTCGATGCAAGTATGATCCAAATGTTTATTTGAAGTTGATTCATGGTTATTTTATGATTATTTTATTGTATGTGGATGACCTTCTAATTACAGGAAGCTCAAAGAAAGAAATTTCCTCCTTGAAGGATGCAATGAACCATGCATTTTCTATGACTGATTTGGGGTTGTCGAGCCAATTTTTGGGTCTCAAAATCGCTCAATCCAAACATGGAATAAAAGTACATTAGTCCAAGTATGCTTTGGATTTTTTGAACAAGTTCAACATGAAATATTTCAATCCAAGAAAGACTCCCTTCCTTTCAGGAGTTAAGCTTGAAGAAGCAGGTTCTTCTCCTATGGTAGATATTACACTGTATAGACAAATGATTGGGTGTTTGTTGTACCTTACACACACTCGCCCTAATATTTATTATGCATTAAATGTGGCTTCAAGATACATGTATCAGCCTCATGAGATCCACTGGAGAGCAGCCAAAAGGATCCTTAACTTTGTTCAGGGAACAAAAAATTGGGATCTTCTTCAAAGCTAAATCTGATCTTGATTTGATTGGGCTTACTGACAGTGATTGGGTAGGTGAGAACACAGATTGAAAGTCAACATTAGGATATGTGTTCATGCTTGCTGAAGGACCAATCAATTGTTCAAGAAAGAAATAGAGTGCCATTGCACTCTCATCTACAGAAGCATAGTACATAGGAGTTGTAAATGCAGCAACTCAATGTTTATGGTTGCAGGGGTTACTTGGTGAGTGTGGCTTCGAATCAGAGTTCTAAACTATTATCTAATGTGATAATAAGAGCACCATTAGAATCTACAATGATCTAGTTCAGAGACAGAGAACCAAACACATTGAGATCCATATGCACTACATCAGACAGCTTGTGCATGATGGCACCATTCACCCACTCTTCTGTGCATCTTCAGAACAAGTACCTGACATCTTCACCAAAGTTATTTGTGAGAAGACATTCAGCAATATCAAATCACTGCTGGGGATTTTTTATCATGCCATGAAGCATGATTGATGACAAGATTTTCAAATTTTGCTTTATCATCCATGTTTAAGAGAGGATTTTCCCACTGGGTTTTTGCCTCTTTCCTTGGTTAAATGGACATGCAGTATGTAAAGGGTGACTAAGACTTGTTGCTAGGCCCTTTACTTTTCTGATATTTACTCATAAGTCAGGCTTAAGGGGGGGTTTTATAATAATCAACCCATAGTTAGCTACCTTAGACATTAATTAATCAATTTTTGTCTTATTTGCCTAGTTTCCAATATTCCACTCTATGCAAGTTGTCTTCCACATGTCCTAGAAGTCAAACTGGATAAAAATGAGTCATGGAGTGCTTGGGAAACCTCCTAGAATCCATATTTATCATATCTACTTTATTCTAGATCCTCCCTAGCGTATGTCTGCTTTTTCTGCTTTATTGCCTGCTTTACTGAGTTTTATGGAAAAAGGAAAAGTAAGACTAGGTGCAGTTGACTTGTTTTGTTCCCTCATCATCCTCCATTGTTTTCTCTTAATAAAAGCATGTGTGAGTTGTATTTCCATCACCTATTATCTTTCCTACTTGAATTTTCCAATTCATGATCTCCTAAGTAGATTTGGAAACTGCTTTATGCACCTATGGGGGATTTGACTATTTCGAATGGCATCCTTATGCATTCGAATCTCTCATGTAATTATTTATTGCAGCAGCCTATGAATTCAAAAGGTTGGATATTTTCCACTTATTCAATACAGATTAGTGTTATCCTCCAATTTCAGTCTCCTTTGTGTGTAAATTTGCATGTTTGATTAGTAATTTTGTGAGTGCAATTGATCTATCACCTAGGTTCAATTTCCACATGGATGGATACATTTGGAATTTTAATAAGGGAGCTACTAGATGATGTTAATAAATTAGAATGGAATAAATATTTAATAATGGAGCTAATTAAATAAATACAAGAGAAAATTGAAGTGACATTGGAGCATGGAGACACATGGAGATTGTGGGGCCCACACAAGCTAGACTTTATGTGCCACATGGCATGCTCCTCTTGCAATTTTGAATCCATGGGAAGAAAAAATGTTATTGGATGATTTATAAGGCTAATACACTTGTACATATGCATAATAGGTCTAATTCGGAAGGAAATGTAACTTACATGGGAGAGGAAGAGTCATTTTGGAGCTAGTGAGACACTTGGACTAGATTCCCTAGCTCTATGACAACAATGATGAAGATGCTATGCCACCTATGATAGAAATCAGATATGAAGGATGAAATATGAAATATATGAAATGTTAGGTCAAAATAGAGCATAAAATAGGGCACTCATGTGAGTTGGGGATGCTCAATGGGTTCCTCCTCAAATTGGGGGAAAATGGAAGGCTAGAAAAGGGAGGACACATGGAAAATATTGAGCACACACACAAATTTAAATTTGATTGAGTTTGTGGATGGATTGGTAACCCTAGAAGGATAAGGATGTTTATAAAATACATGAATCAAACAAGAGAAGATATTTTGATCATTTGATAAATTTGAAATTGTGAATTGAGAGAGCTAGTGGATGACTAGTTCCTTGCCTAAGCCAATTTCGAGGGTGAAAGATTCCCATCCAAGTTGGTGTTTGGAGAGGTGAATCAGGTATTACATGGAGATTTAATGGTTTTTTATTTGTGGGTGTAATATACATTGAATCTCATGGTTTCCTTCTATTGCAGCACTTCCTTTCAACCATTTCCAGTTTTTATTGCATATCCTTGCTCATGGAGGGATTGCACTTTGGGTGAGCTATTGATCCTTTTGGGGAAGATTATAATGCCCCATTATTTTATGTTCTGATTTAAATTATCTGTATTTCAATTTCATAAGACTCGCAGGTTGAAATACTGAAATATTTCATGTAAAAATGTTAATCAATGAAGAAATAGCGCCATTTCCCCACTATCTTGTTGTGAACCAATGTAATGTTGATGGATTCGAGTGGATAAGTAAAATACTGATGGTTTATGGATGAATGGAATATTATTTATTTATTTAAAATTTCATAAGACTCTCAGGTCGAAATTCCCAAAATACTTCCTGTATAAATGTTAAACAATGAAGAAACAATGCCATTTCCCCGCTACCTTGTTTTGAACCAATATAATATTGATAGATTTGAATGGATAAGTAAAATAATGGTGTTTTATGGATGAATGGACTATTATTGATGCATTATATGAGTTTAATTTTCAGTACATAAGCATATGGAGTTATTTTTTTGAGTTTCATACTATTTGGAGAAGCTTGCCTATCATTTCCCCCAAGGTTGAAACTAGTCTTTTTGCATATGATATAAGGGAGTTATATAAGAAATTAAAAATTTAATGGTGATGAATACGAGTTCACATTTATTTCATTTACATGTCCACTTCTTCCATTCATAAATTCGATTTTGGTTGAGTGCATTTGGGAATCCATTTTCAGTATTCATCGTGGGGGAATTAGAACCCCAAATTACTAGTCAAAACTCCTACCTCGACCATAATATTAAAAACGTTTGTAGAAGAAATTAGAGGATCATAAGGATTCCTTGAAAATCATATTAAACTATTAATATCATCCATATACCGTCTGTGAATATTTCATATCATTTGGACCAATTTGGAGACCTAGACATCAAAACTAATGAAAGGTCGAAATAGGGAAAAAAGTAAAAAAATTGGCCATTTAATAAATTTCCAAAAAGGGACATTAGAGGAACCTATTATAAGAATTGGTGCATAAATATTGAGATTTATCATCAATTATGGATACATCCCCACTCCAACATTCTCAGTTTCCAGCTGAGAATTATCGATGACCCAGATAGTAGCTCCTGATGATGCTTTCGTACTGGAATTATCAACATATTTTTGCATGACCGTGAAAATCGTCCCTTAAAAAGGGAAAAAAACAACTTGGAAGAGATATGAAGTGACCTCTTTCATTTTATAAATCTAGTTATGGCTCATCAGAAGGTTATAGTCAAGGGGCACATAAACCACCTCGACTTCGATCAACATGGTCTTCCCTCCCAATTGGACTTCAAGAGAAGGAAGTATCCCATGCATCTGAAATGACATCTCATCAAAAGCAGTCAACATGGTTCCAGATCTTGAAAATGTAGGAGAACCCAACCCCTTCTAATAGGCTAAAGACATCATAGCTTCCGAAACACCTTCATCAATCATTGTGTGTTTAATGGTATTGTTCATGCACTCCACGTGGACAAGGAGAGCCACATGGTAGGGAAAATGAGGTTGGAATTCATAGGTTTCAAATTTAATCGCTGTGGAAGGATGTGAATTAACCACCCCAAGGGCAGAAAACAATTCTTTCCTCTGTGAAGGGCAAGTCTGAAGGACTTCTAAGGCAGACATTGCACAAGGAGTCTAGCCCAAATCATTGACAATGGAATAGTGCTGGGTGGCTTGGGAATTAGGATTGTGCCTCAAATGATTTAAGAATCCATTAATAATGCAAGGTGTAACTTCAGGCTTGTCGATCTACAAAGGGGCCTCGGGAGGAGCAGGCTATTTTCCTAAGTTGGGTTGCGATGAACCATAATATTTAGCTCATGTCACAACGTTCTCGGTGGACATCATGTTGATGCACCCATGGCCACTTTCAGTGTTCAATGGGTTTTTATCCCCACCAAAAGGAATTCCAGATTCCACTATCCTCGAATTTATATTTTTATTGTGTAGTAAAGGGTCCGTCAACATATCTGGGCTCTATGCGATGAATTTTGAGGCATCTTCAATACAAGGGCACAAGTGAGTGAGGTGATCTCCCCCACAAATATTGCAAGGGAAATTAACCTTACGTTTAGTCTTCTTGTCCCCACAACATCGTTACCATTCTTTTCATTGTTATAATTTTCATTCCTATTCCTACCCTTACGAATATTTCTTCCCTTTTTCTTGTTCTGTCTGGGCTGCTGGTTACCCATCTGGTTCAACAATTACATAGAGTGTACATCCAGTGATTGGGTGGGATGATGCAAAGTCGTATATTGTCCTCAAGCAGGATGGTTAAAATACAAACTTTTCATTTGATTCATAACTGAGTCTACAGGTTTAGTACTCGTAGAGCCAACAATGCCATCAACATGTGGCCCAGGCTTTAACTTAGGATCAAAGTTTGACAATGGTGCATTTGGAATAATCTCATATAAGAGCCTAGACTGAGTGTAAATCAAGTCTAGGTCTTGATCTCAATAGATAGCATGTTCCTTATTCATTACTCCATATGTGGAAACATCCTTTGCTATATATGGCAATAACGACTTGAGGAACCATTCCAAAAGAAAATCTGATGGAATGTTACCCTTAATCAACCGCTTTCATCTACGCCACTCTTGAATATTGTCAACAATATGTGTGAATTTATCTTGCGAAATGTTGATAAGAGCTCAGTACTGGAATCATAACACACAGGTAGCTGAAAGTGGTTGAGAAAGGTCATGGCTAGGTCATTGAATGCCTGATATTTCCCCCTAGGAAACTCTATATACCATTTGTCCATAGGACCCATGAGGGTACGTTGAAACAGTTGTAAATGAACAAAATCATGGTTCAACAAATTTTTACCATAGGTGGAAAGTAGTAATGTGCTCACCAGGGTTCTCATCACTCTTACCTTCGAATTTTGGAATGCCCAAAGGAAGCTTGGTGGGAATAACTGCCATGTCGGATCATGAGATACCAGTTCATTGATCAATCTTGATAAATCAGAAAATTTCAGTGTATCTTTTAAAGGGAGCCTAGGTTGTGCCATCTTGTTCCATGCCCCCTAGTAAGACTGGTTCATGTAAGTCTGGTTGTTGTAAATACCATGGCCTTGGCTAGTGGGATAATAGCCTCCCCCCTCTTGACTAATAAAATGGTACATGGGAATGTTATAATTCAGGATACCTTGAGACTAGGGTGCTACATAGCCAAATTGTAGGAAGCAGATTGTGTTAGATTTTAACATTCAATATAGCATTATATGAATTCATGTTAGATTTGTGACAATTTAAGCCTCCACAATTTTGCTGTCAACAGTCCTTGATTTTTGTCTTTGAGTGTCTTCTTACAGATCAAGTGCTTTGTGTAATTTATTTACTGATTTCAATAGATGTCTGCTAAGCTTGAAAACTTGTTGAACATATCTGGTTATCTCTAAGCAGTCTTGAGAAGTCTATGGTTTCCTTCCCCCCATTTTTGAGACTACACCTGGTCATTTGAATAGGACAGTACTCTTGAATTTAGGTGAACATGAAAAAGTATTATCAGAAAATAGGAGGTCTCATCACGAGCCGATCTACTTATGATCATAAATTCTATTGGAATGACGTTGTCAAAATTTGGTTACCAAGCCAATGACAGCGACTCTTAGTCTAATAATTGAGAGACAGGAAGTCTCATCATGAGCTGGCTTGATCAATTTCTGGTAGGGTTGGTGAATAAGGCTATCTATTTGGTCACCAAGCTAAGATAGTGATTCTAATTAATTCTTTTTGCGTTTGTCTCTGTGAATATGATTTGTATATATACTAACAAGAAAAAGAAAAAAAGGAGTATTGTCTAAGGT
This sequence comes from Pseudotsuga menziesii, assembly GCA_001517045.1. NCBI lineage: Eukaryota > Viridiplantae > Streptophyta > Pinopsida > Pinales > Pinaceae > Pseudotsuga > Pseudotsuga menziesii. The sequence continues at coordinate 87,712 of LPNX011229245.1, read as the reverse complement.
GTTTATTTAATGTGGGGGAAAACCAACTAATGTTCTTGAGAAGCCATATCTTTACGAGTATTGGTTAACTTGTTTTTTGACCTTGTGGATCTACATTGGAATTAAGTCATCTTGATTTTGCCTTGGCCTGATTAGGATCAAAACACTTAGATGACAGTCATAGGGTTTTTATAGAAATGTATTGAGGTCCAATCACATGTTCAGATTGTTTTGAATTTGAATCACTTAGGCAAATATTTGATATTTGATGGAATCATTTGTGATTATCTAAATTTTGCATGGTGTTTTCTTACAGACATAACTGGTTCGGTCCCAGCATGTCACCAATTGTTGGCAGGAAACACCCTTCGGAGCATTTTTTTTAACACAAGTAATTTGAAGATTGATAATTTCAAACAATATTGATTCTTTTTGTTTGGATAAAAAAAAAATCATCATTGATATCTTAGGAGTGCCCTCAGAATCTTTGATTCTTAAGGAACTCCTGACAAAAACTTACTTGACTAATTGATTCGGATGGATTGAACATCAGTAATAACAAGATTTGACTCTTATGATCTTAATTCTTCATTTCTATCAATCATCAGGAGGACTATAATTATAGAAGATTAGTAGCTCCTATTTTTCCACTCATCACTCATGTTTGATTAAAATCAAATGAATTTATTAATTATTAATTCAAACTATCTACTGCATGATGTGATAACTTTTGTTGTCTAATTCATATGGAAAAATTTGGTAAAGCCTCATCACTTCTGAATTATTTACCTTATCTTAGTTGTCATAAATTGTAAGGTGAATTTAATATGATCTTCATGAACCCTACTATACTATATGCTCATCGCTTATTTCAAATTCATATTTCTGAAATAGGTTGATATCAAAGGTTGTGATGAAGGTTTAAAATCACTTTCTAGGTTTTGACATTGGTTTGGTCACATTATCAATTTATTCTTTGATCAGTTTTGACCTTTACCCTAAGATATTGATTATCTGCTAAGGTGATCATATTATATGATGGTATTCGAGAAATGAAGGATTAAGGTTTGGAAATTATTTAGTCATGTGTTAAAAAACGATGAGTTAACCTCCATTATTAACACATTATGAAATCATGTTGAATGATGAAGTAATGGTAGAACTAAGGTTTTGGTAGTCGTGTCGTTTCACGGTTGCCATCTGTCAATCCTAAATCATGCAAACATCACTTGCAATAAATCTCCTTGGTGACTCTCCTACGGCTCATTATGTTTTGGTAAGTTGTTCTCGAAACCTCTCATCTCTACCAATTCACGTTATGATGAAATTACAGGAAGGTTTTTAGGGTTTTGATAAAATAGAGTATTTCAGAGTATTGTTGGTAATGCCTATACTATTGATAAATCGATTGCATCTCATAATCTGTGTTTTGAAAACCCTAGAGGTCTGTGTATTTGCTTCCATGGCTCCAGTGTATAGGTTCAAACTTATTGGTGATGAATATCTGTATGCTACTCCTGAGTGTAGAGAGATCATTTCGAGGTTTGGATTGTTGGAGTTGTTTCGAAAATTTTCTGGTTTTAATATGCCAGTTTCTAAGGCATTCACAGAGTTGTTTGATGGGGTTCATGCACAAGTGGGATACATTGAATTTGTAGAAATTTAGGCCTGCAGTAGATTGAATACACTCACAACAATTAACAATTGATCATGCAAAATTATCAACAATGGAGACTGAATATGGAGATGTAACACTAAATTGTATTAACTGAGTGTACAATAGCCAACCCTGTAATAACATAGGCTGCTGAATATATAGAATACATGAGCAAATTGAATGCATAAGGAAGAATCCAAATCTAGCATAAAGCAGGCTTATCCAAAATAGGCAAATTCCCCATAAGTGTAAAAAGCTGATCCCAAATCTATCAAGGACCCCACGAATTAGCAAGGGTGCATGGGAAAGCTAAAGAGTGGTCAAATGGTAGCTCATACATGCTTTTTAGTGGAGGAAAGAGTGGAGGAGGAAGAGGCAAAAAAGATGATTCACCTCACCTAGTCTTGCTTTCCTATGTGCCTTAAAACACTGAAAAAGCAAGCAATAAAGCAGAAAAAGCAGAAGGGCGCCTAGGAGGCCAGGAATAAAGCAGATTTTA
>LPNX011229245.1:0-82117 GCA_001517045.1 Pseudotsuga menziesii | reverse complement strand
CAAAATAGTTGAAGGGAGTGAGGATAGTTTTCTGTGAATCCATAGCTTTAGAAAATCTGTCCCGGCTGTCAGTAGAAGGCTCCCAGTCTTGATGTAAAACCTGCAAAACAATTTTTGGAGGAGAGTAACAACCTACAATGGCTCTCATACCATGTATAAATTTAGGCCTGTAATAGATTGAATACACTCACAACAATTAACAATTGATCATGCAAAATTATCAACAATGGAAACTGAATATGGAGCTGTAACACTAAATTGTATTAAATGAGTGTACAATAGCCAACCTTGTAATAACATAGGCTTCTGAATATATAGAATACATGAGCAAATCGAATGCATAAGGAAGCATCCAAATATAGCATAAAGCAGGCTTATCCAAAATAGGCAAATCCCCCATAGGTGTAAAAAGCTGATCCCGAATCTATCAAGGACCCCACGAATTAGCAAGGGCGCATGGGCAAGCTAAAGAGTGGTCAAATGGCAGCTCATACATGCTTTTTCATGGAGGAAAGAGTGGAGGAGGAAGAGGCAACAAAGTTGATTCACCTCACCTAGTCTTGCTTTCCTATGTGCCTTAAAACACTGAAAAAGCAGGAAATAAAGCAGAAAAAGAAGAAGGGTGCATAGGAGGCCAGGAATAAAGCAGATTTGATTCCTAAGGCTTTCCCAAGTGCTCCATGAGTCAATAATGGCAACTTTGACCTCTATGGATAGGCAATTGACAACTTGCACATGGTGGGACTCATGGACTAGGCAAATAAGACAAAATAAATGAAATAATGTCTAAGTGGGTAAATACTATGGGTTGATTATTCTAACAGAAGTCATAATTTCTGAGAAATTCATTTCTCGAGCAATTTTCTTGCCATAAACTGGTGACAAGTGGTAGAAATGAAAGCATATTAAGTGTGACCAGTGGAAAGGGTTTCTTACCCCTGCTCATTTACAAACCAAGTTCAAATCCAGATTTCCCTCCCGGTTATTAATGACGAAATGGAGGGCTCTTTTGGAGCTAATCATCAGGTATGTAACTTGCGAGGGTAGGCTGTCTCACACACAATTTTATCACCTTTGGTTGTTGTTGATATTTAAGGGGCACCCTGTCAATATGCCCTTTTTCTTTTTGAACAGTTTGCATAAAATGGCATCCACTTATCAGTCTAATGTTGGGGACAAAAATAGGAGTTTATTCCACCATGCGTTAATTAAAATTCTTGTGTCCAGTCGGTTGGAAGAACTAGGCCAAACTTGGGATTCTTTCCTTGTGAGAAATGGGTTTGGTGTTAATGAGGAATGGCCCAAATAGAGGCCTAGGGTTCAATGTAGGCTGGTAAATAATGAAGAAGTTGAGCTTGAAATCGAGGGCTTTGGTTCTCAGGATGATTTTGGGGATGAGGGGTCTTAGCTTGACCAAACCCTAAGTCTTGATGATGTAAAAATTGAGGTGGAAACTAGTGTTGAAACTCCTGCAAATAATTCTCAAGGTTGAGAAAGGAAACCCTCAAATCCTATAACCTGTCAAGACAAAATTTGTTCTCATGCACAGGTTAATATGAAGCAAACAAAGGCTGAAAATAAGACTAGTAGTGCTATGAGCAATCTGGCTATACAAAGAACCACACGCAGTATGACAGTTGCTCTGCTTGCCAGGAGGAATTTGAGTGTTGGGGATATGTTAGTTATTGAGCTGAGTGATTCGTCAGACATTCGACCACATCCAAATCCCATAGGCCCATTTGTGTTAGATCTTAAATACGTTTCTATCTCTCTAGACAAGGTGGTTGACAGTCAGCAAGTGAATTGTGAGGGTAGCCAAGAAATTGACAGAAAGCCTCACTTAACTGAAGAAGCCCAAGTAAACTTGAAAAGAGAGTTGAAGGACCAGACTGATCCAAATCCTCATGCCCAATTGATTTCTTCCCCGCAAATAGATTTAAAAGAAGCACAAGTTATTCAAACAATTGCCCCGAAAGAAATTAAAGCTTTAAAAGTCGAATTGATCATCTGGGTGGAGAAATGGGATGTGTTAAGAGGAAAAAAGTTGAAATTCAAAGAAATGATTAAAAGGATTTTGTTAAAGAATCAAAGATTGAAAAGATAGAATAGGATTAACAGGACCATGGCTGTCAAGTTCAAGGATAAATTGAACGAAGCTAGAAGAAGTGTACCCATTCGATTCTCAGTTGAGTTGGCCTTAAAAACCTGATGTTTTGTTTTTCCAGTGACTTCTAAATTTGATCTTTTGTATCTTACATTATGCCTATAGAGGATTTTGGATAGATCCTTACAGGTTAGTGATGTTTTGGGTTCATTAGTTTCAGTTCAATTTATGGTCTAAATGATTAAATTGAGATATCTACAGAATTAAAATTCTGCAGATATCTCACTCATGCTTAATTGATCATCATTAAATTTTGCTAAACAACTTTTGTTAATATTTATAGGCGGCAAAGAAACTGTTGGGATAAAACTGGATGTTGGTCTACCTTCATGTCTTTTGATTGTACATGGCTACTCAATGAAGAATGTTTAGCACTTACAACTGATTTGATGCTCAGTAATTACTTCGTTCCTATTTCTAAGCTTCTGAGGGCATGGATTATCCAGTATGGTGTTACTATGATTGGGAGAGTATAACGCTGGATTTTCTCTAGTAAGTTAAACTCTTGGCGTATCTTTCTCTTCGGATAATTTTGTAACAATGTGCCTATCAATCTGGTCATGGTTACACCTTATTTTGATACGATTGGGAGTTTTCCTAAGAAATAGGATTTCTAGTTAGTCAGTTGGAATCCTGGAACTTGTGATGAACAAATATAATACAACATTTAATATTATTCTATATATTTGCGTTCCTTTAGAACAATTTCCGAGGATTACTATATTTTACAAACATATTGAAGATATTAGCTAAGCCTACCAGTTATATCACGCTGTCTTAATGTTGTTTTTCTGTGTTAAATTTCCTTTTCATATATATGTATCTTTATATTATATGTGAAAGCACTTTTGTTAATGGATTCTGAACAAAGTACTTAGTGTTGAATGCATGGATGGTTAGGTTTCATGTAGAAAAGTAAGTGAACTTCTTCATGTTTCTTTTCTTTAGTTGATAATGATATGATTTTATACAAAATACTGACTGTGTGAATTGAACTTTATTCATTTCAGCATTAGTACTTGGGTGTATTTTTCATGCTTCAATACTGTGTTCAATTTATTTCGATGATGACTTTTGTTTCATTTCCAAATTTATGATAAAATGTTATTTTATTATAAGTTGATGTAGATCTATCTCTGCTGAGAGTAGGCTTTCCTAACATGATAGGAGCATAACATAGATCAAATTTTTTAAAATAAAAATTGTTATCAGATTATTAATTCCAGCTCCCATTTTGGGATAGTTATATTGCATCTTAGGTCATTATAGATCAGGATTAGGAGCTACTATTATTTGTTGTTTTAGTTTAAGCTATTTATTAGCATTAGTTAGTCATTTTAATTAGATATTTAGTTGATTTGAGTGAATATTTGATTAATTAAAACTTAGCATATACATCCCAAGAGACTCTCTACCTTGAGAGCATATTTTACAGGCAGCAGGTCCTTTAACCTGTGAAAAACAGTTATACCAAACACATACAAGATTGTAGTAAGTCGAGTGTGTGGGATATTTTTCAGTAGTTGGCCACAATACCCTATAGGTCACATTACCCGGCCAAGACCTTCTCAGAAGTCTCTTTCTCATAGTTTTTATTCCTCATCTGTAACAAAGTCGAAGATCGAACCATGTTGATATAGTTTGGGTCAGGGGCATTTGGAGTGCCCCTTGCTACATTAGAAGCTGAAGTAGACTTCTATCCTTGGGGAAAAGGATAGACTTCTATCCAGGGGCATTAGGCTTCTTCGCATTGTGGGTAGGCCTCGGTGCCTCAGGGATAATCTCATACAAGATCCTAGATTGTGAATAAATCAAATCCAATTGCTGGGCCCTGAGAATGGTTTCTTCTTCATTCGTCACTCCTGAGGTGGATACGTCCTTAGATATGTAGGGAAAAAGGGATTTAAGGAACCAATCTAGTAAGAACTCATGAGGAATAATGGATTTTATAAGGCTCTTTCACCTCCTCCACTCTTGGATATGATCCAATATGTGGGTAGCCTTGTTCTGCCTAAAGGTAGATAACAAGTCCGTTCTGAAATCATATTGGACCGGAAGCTAAAAGTGGCTAAGGAATGCACTAGCCAAGTCCCAAAAACTACTGAACGTAGTAGAAGGAAACTCAATGTACCATTTTTCCGCAGTAATTGTTAAGGTTCTTTGGAACAGCCTCAACCTAACTGAATATTCATTCAGTGAATTCGAAGAACACCATAAATGAAATGTGGTGGCATGAGCCCTAGGATCTTCACCAACTTTTCCCTTGAATTTAAGGATGTCTGATGGAAATTTGGTGGGAACAAGTGGCCACGAGGGGTCATGCCTCATTGGGTCGTTCATCAACTTAGACAAGTCTGGCAAGTTTAACATTTCTAGGAATGGAAGCTTGGGTCGTACCGGAGCACTAAAAGTGCCAGTTTGGGGATTAGAGGGACCTGCCCTCGAATGCCCATAAGCAAAGGTGGGGTTGCCCCCTGCCACCGGTTGTGAAGTGGATGGATTACTTTGAAATGGATTCCATCTGTAAACAATAGGATTATGAGTGGGAGGTGTAGTATAATAGTTTCGGGATGTCCTAGTCGAAACTAGGGTCTAAAAAATAGGAGCAGGTATCCCTCCGCTAAACAACGAAAAGGGAGAGATCATAAATGGGGCCGAGACCAGAGTTTGAAAACTTTGCGCATAAGAGGTATTGTTTCCAAAATGCACTCCTACATAAGAAGGTGATGGGCCTACATACAGAGTGGATGGGGGAATATGCCCCCCATTCCAAGGAAATCCTTGGATGAAAGCTGAGGATCCCACTAGACCACTTTGGGTAGTGTATGTGAAGGAGGAAGGAATAGTAGGTATACTAGGAATCCCACTAACCGTGTCACTAGAAGCACCTGCTAAGATTACGTGAACCGGCGGTTGGACCACCTGGCTCGCTGGAGTTAATGGCATAGTAGGTATGCTAGATCTAGGGGTACTAGCTGTGGGAGGTAGCACCCCTTCAGTCGGAATGGATGAGGTGAAAATAAAAGAACTCTCTCCCACAATAGACATAATCCTGCCCATAGGGACACCTAAAACAGGTGAATCAAACGATATAACCTGGATAATCACATTATTGTTTAAATCAGTCAAGGGTGTGTTAAAGTTTCTCACAAACTTGTCAGCCTGCAAGTCTTCTATCTCAACTATATTAAAATTAAAATGGTTATCTATAAGTGTTGGTTCACCTAGAACTTCACTTAATCCTACCGGTTCAAATGAACCGTCCGCGTCCAGTCTCTGCCTTTGGGGTGGAGGTGGAGGTTCCAATGTGATGAGAGGAGAAATGTTTTGCAACCTTTGTGACCTTCTTATAGGTTGGTCCTCCATGATTGTAAATTTCACAAATCAAACCCTAAGGTCAACTAAACATAGACAACCACAGAGAAAACACTATGAAATTTCTTAAAGTCTCAAAAAGTCAACAAGGGTAAAGATATGCTTTTCTGAAGATAGCTGAAGAATAGTTACTTGGCATCCTTGAAGTGGTTCTTAGGTACAAGCGGAGGAGTCACCCACCGCCCTCCTACATTTTCAACAAGGGTTACCTTCCAAGCCCATCCAAGGTGAACTAGAAATAGCCTTCTGGTTTACCTAGGTACGAACCCTAGATGTCAAGAGACTAAAGGCTACCTTAGCTATACCAACGGTTTGGGGGGACAGTCACAAGCCTGAATCGTACGCATGGCTAGGGTAGCTAAGCCCAAAAATATGTCTAGGAAAGAATCCCCAGATGTGTAAAAGTCCCGATTTACATTTTGAAAAGGAATCAGAGGGTTATCTCTTTAGTCCAATGTCTCCACACGGCCTCGTGCTTGACTCCCTTTTGAGAGGAGATTCCCAGATACAATTGATAAAGACAAGGATTTGCCTATCAAATGGTCCACTACGTCTGAATTTTAAAACTTATGGGAAGTTTACACTTCCTATCCCACAAGTCTAGCCTAAGGTAGTAGGTGAATAGCCCTAGAAAATAAAAATTACTAGTAAATTTTAATTATTGCGTTCATTTTAAGGGTTGTTTCTTACTCAAAAGGAAGTGGAGTGGTGTACTATGGTGTTTTTTACTCGATGAGAAATTAAAAAAGAAAAGGTGTATTTTTCAAAGCAAATTACCACTACTAAAACAAACTTCTTTTTCTTTTTGTAAATATAAATTGATGAAAAATTGCAACGATAAAGAGAATACCAAGACTATATTTTTGTAGTTTTGAGACTATAATTTTAAACTGAAAATAAAACTATTCTATGCAAAAACAAATGCAAAAATATTTAACAATGTTTTTCTCTTCACTTTTTAAAATGCTCAAATACTACTTATGTACCTAAAATGCACAAAAACTCGAGTATGCTTGAATTTAACAAAATGTATAAAGTAACCAAAGCGAAGTAAACAGATTATAAAGACCAAGAAATCAACCACCGAAGGAAGACTTGCAACCCTAGCTTGGGCGGACACAATGTAAAGAAGACACTGAAATCACACAAAGGTAAGTGGCACACCAATCACTACTTGAAAATAGACTGGGATAGACAATGCCTCGAAACCTGATCACTGCTTCAGAAAAACAACACTTAAACCTATAATGCAAATAGGAAAATCCACTTCAAATTTGAAAACTGAATGAAAATCCAAACAAGAGAACTCAAGGGCTTTAAAGGAAAGCACAAGGTGTGGTCAACAAGGTCATCAGACTAACAACACAGTGCTTATAAGGAAGACCAACCAACAAACATAAATTAGAAAGGGATAGGGACAAGCAAACCCCAGCCCATAAATTCCTATTCCAAGGCTTGTACGTGACTGTGTATAAGGAAAAATTGTGTACTGTATGCAACTATCCTAGAGAGCAAGCCCCATACGCAGACCTCTGTACGCGATTGTATGCAAGAGCAACCCGCGTACAGGTACACAATTTTCTAAAAAATAGGAAAATTCACAAGTCCTTCAAAGACTATGCTAAGCATGAACCAGTACAAGATACCAGACACAAAATCAAGGAAAAGATTAGTCAAAAATAACAGAAATAACCTACAGCAGTATAGGATCCCCAGCGGAGTCGCCAGTTCTGTTGTTCAGGAATAAACACCTTATAACCGAAGGTCTGGGGTTACCAACATACTCTTAAAACTTGCAGACAATTAGCTTTAAAGTATAGAAAGGAAATAGGAAGATATAATGTACTCACCCAATTAACGACGGTTGATCCAAACTTTGTCTTCTCCTGCTCTGCTTCTCCTCCAAAGCTTTCAGGGATGCACCTCCTTCACCTGCAAAGAGAAAATCTTCCAAGTGCAAACTTATACATGTATATATGACAAGTTAGATAAACAATATATAGAGTGCTTAATCATAAATATTCATCAAACCATGATTCATGAATGATATTCAACAGACATTTGGAATAAGGATTCTCTTTATTAACAATAGTGAATGAGATAAGGTTACAACCCAACGCCTGAAACAAAGGCTCCTCTGCAACCAAAGGATTCTGAGTTCTACTGCTCCAAAGACTTCTGAATAGATACCACCAGCATAAGTTTTTTCTCCAATTATGTGCCTTAATGCCCTCTCGAAGGCCTCTATATATACTTAGTGAAATAGAGTAGTTTCGAAGGTTGAGGAGGTTGAGACAGTTAAGATAGTTATTGATTAGGGCTTAACACATCTCCATTAATCACGATTTATTATTTTTAATGTCAAAGGAAGGCGTACACGAGCATTGATATTGACAACCCGCGTATAACACGTGAGTTTATATAAGGGAAACTCGTGTACAGATCTGTACGTGGGTTGCAATGACAATACTTGCGTACAGTACGTGATATGCTATAGGAAAAGTTGCGTGTGTACGTGGGTTGCTTATAGGAAAAGTTGCATACATCAATTGAAATATGAAAAGGTAAAAATGGAAAGCTGGATGGATAGTGAATGTATTTCATAACATGCCCATCTATAGTGTTTTAGGAAACCTTCAATCCATAAATGTCCTTTTGTGCGCTAACATATGAAATTTCGGCATTTAGATGAAGAAGTGCCATTTGGGTTGATAACACATCGTAACTGGATCTGAATCATAGCTCGATTTGGATCATCTGTGGTTCATCATCATATGTGCTATCTCATGATTCTTCTCATCATAGGAAGTTCTACAGAGCCAACCCTTTTTCATGTTGGTTGTATGCCTACCTCCTTGTAGGTCTTTGGTATCCCTTGTATCTGACCCTAAGTCAGAATGGCCATCACTCACATTTGACCTTGACTCGTCAGAAAGGCACAGCACTTACATCTGACCTTGACTCATCAAAAAGGCACTCAGTCCTATACTGAGGGTTCCTGGTAACTGACCAGGTGCCTCCATTCAAATAATGGAAGTAGCCCTTACATCTAACCTACTCGTCAGAATGGATGGCACTCACATCTGACCTACTCGTCAGAAAGGAAATAGCCCTTACATCTGATCATGTAGGAACTAATCCTATAGTCACATCAGAATGGATGGCACTCACATCTGACCTACTCGTTAGAAAGGTGGTAGCCCTTACATATGATCATGTAGGAACTAATCCTACAATCACATCAGAATGGCTGACACTCACATCTGACCTACTCATCAGAAAGGTGGTAGCCCTTACATATGATCATGTAGGAACTAATCCTACAGTCACATCAAAATGGCCGACACTCACATCAAACATGGAAGGAAGCAATCCTCTCACCATGACATAATGGAAATAGCCCTTGTATCTGATCAAGTGGGAACACATCCCTCAATCACATCAGAATGGCCATGCACTCACATCTGATCATGTAATACTACATCTTACAATCATCTCAAAAAGGCCCTCAGTCCTAGAACAAGTATTCCTGGTAACTCACCAGGAAGCTCCATTCCAAGAATGGCAGTAGCCCTTATATCTGATCATGTAGGAACCAATCCTACAGTGATATCAGAATGGATTAACACTCATATCTGACATGGAAGGAACCAATCCTCTCACCATGATAGAATGGCTTAGCCCTTACATCTGACCTACTCGTCAGAATGGCTGTTATAGCAGATTTCACCACTCCAGGTGAATCACACTTTGTATGGCCTTCCGTTGTCCCACTGCAGACTCCTTAACCCCTATGGACCACTTTTTGTCCTTTGATGTTTCCTTGATCATCCCTAAAAACACATGAAAAATGCTATACGTGACTTTTAAACCTATAAGCATGTACATACGCGGGTTTGACCCATATAACCGCGTACATCGGGATGTGTGCATAGTCCAAATCCTTTTGGAGTTTTCCTTGACATGGATCCAACTCATTCGACTCCTGGCCTTCCATATGCCTTGAGATCGCTTAGATTCGACCTTTCATTACCCCTTTGAAAAGCTATATAAGGAACCCCTTGGTACATTGAAGGCATAGGAGAGAATTAAGAGCATTGAAACTATAGTCCATTGTTGCCGTAACTTATGCTTGAGTCTGCATCCCTTTGTCCCTTGGAGCACTTTTGTGTTCTTCCCAAGCTTGCCTTTTTCTTGTGAGCTTGCTATCGAGAGATGGAGGATTGAAGTGCTGGAGGCCCAAGTGGGGGATTCAGTTTCTCGAGTTCGCAGACATGCCATCAGAGGTTGTATCTTGTAATCTTTGATTTATATTAATAGAAATATCTTTTCCTGTCCAATGATGTGTATTTGAATGAATATTTTATCCATGGGATTATGTCAAATTCTTTTACATTATTGATTATATATGCTAGAATAGATCTAACACCATTATATATAGAATGCTTGTATTGTTTACTTGTTGTTGAGGAAGTAATATAGAAATTCAAGTTGAAGTTTGGAAAGCTCAACGTGGATCTACTTCAACCGTCTGGAATAAGGTACGAGGTTTGATCCTTTAGTGTTAGACATTTAATTTCTATTGCATATTGGAAATGATTGATTTCTGGAGTCAAGTTGTTTGTTGTGGTACCCCAAGCCATAGGAATTTCTCTTTGTAACAATGGCTTACGAACTCATCACTTCCCCTAGGAAGGGACCTCAATCTGGAGAACACCAAGCTTCTCCCTAACGTACTCAAACTTCACTCTGGCCAATGGATTTGTCAACACATCAGCTATTTGTTCACCCATCACAACATACTGGAGCTTCACTGCTCCCCTCTGCACCATATCCCTGATATAGTGATACTTGATCTCGATATGCTTCGACTTGTCATGGAACACACAAATCTGGTTGTCACAATGTATACAAGTAGCATCCATCTGGAGATCAAATAAATCAGACAGTAGCTTCCTGAGCCATACTCCCTCACAACTAGTTGAACAAGCTGCGACATACTCTGCTTCAGCTGTACTTAGTGCCACATAGGATTGATTCCTGCTAAACCAAGAGATCACAACTGATCCCATACTCAAACAACATCCTAAAGTGCTCTTCCTATCGATGGCACTCCTTGCCCAATCTGAATCAACATAACCCTCCAGGTTAATCTTCTGATTCGCATCATACTTGAGCCCATAATCAACTGTACCTCTCAGGTATCTCAGAATATGCTTTGCAGCAATCAAGTGAACATGTCTCAGATCTGTTAAGAACTGGCTCAAGGTGTTCACAGCAAAGCAAATATCTAGTCTCGTGTTCGTCAGGTACATCAAGGACCCAATCATCTGACGATACATCATGGCATCAACCGCTTCTAATGAAGCATCACTCAATAGCTTCAAGTTTGATGCCATAGGTGTGGTCATGGCCTTGCAATCCATCATCCCGAATATCTTCAGGATCTCTACCGTATATTTCCCTTGTCCTAGGGAAATGCCATATGCACTCTGCCACACCTCCATACCTATAAAATAATGCATCATACCCAAGTCCTTCATTTCAAAATCAGCAGCAAGCTTTCTCTTCGTATCAGCAATCAACCCATCCATACCTGTTACAAACAAATCATCTACATATAGTAGGAACATCACTGGGTTTCCATCTTCAACCTTGTAGTAAAGGTTGGAATCTGCTTTACTCTTGGTAAAGCCCAAACTGGATAGAAATATGTCAATTCTCTTGTACCATGTCTTGGGTGCCTATTTCAAACCATACAGGGCTTTCTTCAATCTACATACATGAGACTCATTGTCATGTGTCTCAAAACTGAGTGGTTGTTCCACATATACTTCCTCTTCTACTACACCATTCAAGAAGGAAGCCTTGACATCCATTTGGTTTATCTTCCATTTAATTACTGCAGCCTGAGCAAGTACTGATATGATGGAAGTGTATCTAGCTACAGGTGCAAAGGTTTCTTCATAATCTATTCCTTCTTTCTGGGAGAAACCATGAGCAACAAGTCTTTCTTTATATTTATCTATGCTACCATCTGCAGCATGCTTGATCTTGTAGATCCATTTGGAAGTTACAATTGACTTCCCTTCTGGTCTTGGGACAACATCCCAAACATCATTATTCATGATTGATTGATACTTTTCAATCATAGCATCCTTCCATTCTTTTCGTTTTGTCGCTTCTTCATAATTGGAAGGTTCTTTATCGATGAAATCACATAGTCATGCTACATACCTAGAGTAGGATCTGGTCCTCTTTCTTTCTCTGTGATTCTCTTCTGGAGCCCCATATATTTCCGCACCTTGGATACCTTCTCATACCCAAGCAGGTTTTCTCTTGTGAGGATTATTCTCCTGAGGTGGATCTACAGGTCTTTGTGGGTCTTCAAATTCTCGATCTTCTTCTTGAAATTCTTCATTCATGGTTGTATCATGAATTCTGGGTGCTTCTGCTTTCTGGATTTGTTGTAAGCTATTTCTTCATCAAATGTCACATCCCTACCGATGTCAATCTTCTTGAATCCTAGGAAGTATATTTTGTAAGCCTTCAAGCTTTCAGAGTATCCCACAAATATACCCTTCTTTCCTGAACAATCTAGTTTTGTTCTCTTCTCTTTTGGAATGTGTATGTACACAGGACAACCAAATATTCTGAGATGGCTGACTTCTTGTTTCTTTCTGTAGAAGACTTCTTCAAGAGTATTGTTCTCGAGTACTCTATGTGGAGTACGGTTATGTACATACACCGCTGTTCTGGAAGCTTCTGCCCAAATATGCATAGCAAGATCTTGATCATGAAGCATAGCTCTTGCAGCATCCATTATAGTTTTGTTCTTCCTTTCTGCAATCCCATTTTGTTTTGGATTATAAGGTGTTATCTCTAAGGTTGTTTTTTCATTTTTATCCCAGGGTTTTATAGTTTTTGGTTTATGATTGAGTTCATTTTATACCTTTGAGTATCATATTTTTTATATTTTTGTTTTGATTTCCTTTGAAGGCTGAAATCATTTATTATCTAAAGTTATGGACATATATTAACAGCAAGAGGTTTTATGAAAGATCAATTATAAATTGGATTTTATAAACTAGCAGCAGTCCTTAAACTAGCATCATTCTTTAAAAATATCACATTGATGGTTTTTGTCTAAATAATGATGTTATACATCATGTTCTTCATATGAAATCAAAGCATTTGGTGTAATGAGTAATGGTACCAATGTTGACAGTATTGATAGTTGATAGTGATATTCCATATTTCCCTAAAAACCTGTCATATTACTGTTCTCGAATTTCATTAGCTATGTGAAGTTTATATTATGGAAAGTTTGCAGAATGCTAAAAGTAACAATGGAAGAAGATTCAAAAATTGTGGTGAAAAGAAGACCATGAGCCCTAATTTGCAGAATGGAACCCGATAACACACAATGGATACTACAATTTCCAAGGTCATCCCAGTTGATGAGAAATGCGGGATGGTTTTCTTTCTGTGAAAAATTTCAAGGTTATCATACACAGGTGACTATGGATTTCATAAAAAATTACAAAGATGGAATAGTTCAGCTCAAGAGTTTAAAGATCATGGTGAATGAAGAGTCTATTGCAGAAGCAATAGGGGTACCAGCGAATGAGAAATCATGAAGACTATGAAGAAATTGTCATGATAGATGATTCTTTCAAGAAACTGTACACGCATTCAAGGGTCATGCTTAGATAATGAGAATTTCATTGATGTTCAAAGAGTTGCAGGGTTTCTACCTGAAATATTTTGCACAAATAAATAAGTATATTCAGAAGATTGTTCAGTCTCAAAGCTTCCACAAGAAGAAATGGTCCTTATGAAAGAAGAATCTATTGAACTAGATTAAGAGATATTTGCAGACAAACCAAGTTTTTACAGAGAAGGAAGCATATTATCAGAAGTTATTTTATCTGAAGACATCTTGAAAGAGAAAAGAATCATCGATCGGGAGCTCTAACCTTTAACCGTCAGCACCTCAAACATTAATGATGCCACAGTATCAACATCTTAAGTCACTAGCGTGGCGATGCTTTCTTCATCGGCGATTGGAAGCTTAGTCTTCTAGATCATCGGCGCTTTAGACCGGAACACTCCCATTGCTTCGGAGGGGAAATGAACTAAAACTCATCGGCGCCTTAGATTGGAACACTCCCGTTAATTTAGAGGGGAAATGAACTAAATTCAACCTTATCAGAATAATATTTTCCATTGATCGGAGGCCATGTCTGTTGCCTTACCGACACTATGGATATGTTTACTTGGACTGTCTCTCGCCATTGATGGTCTTTAGTTAACTAGATTGTGGATGAATGTTGTTGCTGCTACGGAGTTCAAATAGATGAAAAATCAGAGTAAGGACATGTACAATCAAATGGAGGACAAAAATGTTGAGTTTGCCAAATTGCAAAAAAGATCTCTGGATTTAAGTGATCTAACTGTCTTGGTAGAGACTTCTAAGAGTCTTTAGAGTTAGAATCGTAGTTGGTTTTTGAAAGCAATTTAGATATGACAGATGTCTATTTCTATTTGTATTTTGTATTACACTTGTATTTAGATTGTTTTAAGAATATTGATTTTGCTATTTTTGAAATATTCGATCCATAGAAATAGGATCTGATAACTATCTCAGAAATTCAGAGGTTTTGTATATAAGGGATAGTAGCTAGATAGGAGAGGTGGAAATCAAAGATGGGAATCCAATTTTTATGTATACTGTATGACATGAAACTCTCTGCATCTTAAATATAGGTTCTGCTTTGATATGATTATGGTTACGAGATGATTTTGTATTTTTATGAATTGTGTTTTTTATGATTTATCCTGTGTATGGTCTTATACAATCCATTGCATGATTATTGTAATAAAATACAGTTACCTATCAAACATTTAGTGACAGAGTTAGTTTCATTCCATAAATTCGTGCTTGTAGTTCCCTTGATATTGAATTTTGTATTCCATTTTATGTCATAAAGATCTTTAATGGTTATGTGATCTTCCTATATCTTTGATTATATACCAACTCATTTTTTATTGTGATTTTATTGAATTATATTTTTAAAAAGATTTCTTTAAGCTTGAACCCCTGTAGTCTAGGTTCAACTTTAGGGATAACATCTTCTGGCGTTGTTGCCAGGGACAGAGAAACGAAAGGACATCTTCCTTGGGTAGTCGACATCCTTATGTATCTGCTTTTGGAAGGTGAACAAGATCAGTGAGACGTCTTATAGACTACATCAGTCACCTACAGAAAGTTACAGTGGCTTCAAAAAAGATAGGAACTCAAGGAAATCCCTCATCACCTTTAAATCCATGATTCTTAGATCTTGAACAAATATTAAAAGAATATAGGAGAAGGTTGAGCTCTACCTCATTAGAAAAATTTAAACATCCTTCAACCTTGGATATTCTTGAATCTTCATCTATCTCTGTTCCATATTTTGATCCACATTCAGAAAAAGGAAATGAAGAATTAGATCTGCTATTTACCCATTCTCAAATTGATAATTTCCAAGTCTTCACAAATCCCTTGTTTTCCGAGAAAGTTAAACTTAAAGCATTGCAAACAGGAGCTTCTTCTTTGTTTTCAACCCACATACCTTTTGTTAAGACCATCCCAGTGAATCATCCAAATCCTAGTAATTTTCCTCCTTCATCACAACATACAAGCACCCATCAGTCTAATACAAGTTCAAATATTTCTAGTCCTAGAATGGTTCACCCTCAGAATCATATGGCCGCTATGGTAGCAGCACGATATGCCCCACTAGTTTTTCCCCAGCCTCTTAATGCTCTCTCATGGGGAGATCACCAAAAATATCTTTTGAGATTTAAAGGTCAAGGAGATGTTACTGCAGAAGAACACTGGAACACATACTTGACTTATGCAGACAATCAGAATTTTGAAAATGAAAGGTGTTTGGATGATGGTTTTTGTTCAAATTTTAGATGGTGAGGTGAGAAAATGGTTTAGAGAATTACCACCAAACTCTATAGATGGTATAGATGCTTTAGAAGAAGTATTTATGAGACAATGGGGAGATACTAAAGATTATTTATACTACATTACAGAGTTTGGATCATTGAAAAGAAAGAAGGATGAAGCTATGGGATATTTTTCTAAAAGGTTCAATAAAATGTACAGTAGAATACCGACTGAAATAAAACCCTCAGAGACATCAGCAACGTTAACTTATGCAAACTCGTTTGATCATGGGTTTTCTTTGTTGTTGAGGGAGAGAAAGTCTATGTCACTTGAAAATATGCAAGATGCAGTATTGGAAGTAGAGTCTAATATTTTGGCTTCAAACAAACTCAAAGAGGAAACAAAATATCAAACTGTAGACAAAAAAGGTAAAAAGGAAATCGTTACATCTAATCCTACAGGAAGATCTTCAGACAATAAAATGGATGAAATGAGTAAAATTATTAAAAATTTGTCTGTTAAGATTGATAGGTTGGAATTGGGAAATAAAAATCAGAACAAACCTATACCTGAAGGAGAAAGAAATCAAAATCACTTCAGAAGACCTTTTGCTCCTAGGTTTTTGCCAAGAGAAAGACGAAATAATGATATTCAGAGGGACAGGAGAGAAAATGAAGAACAAAGAATTCAGCCTCCTTTTCAAAATAATAATGTGAGAGATGATGAGTCATATGAGATAGATGAAGGAGAATTGGATGATTTGGAAGAACAGGAACACAACATTAGTCAGTTTGATGATGATTAATCTTCTCATTTTTGGACTAAAGCTGATTATCATTATGCTATAGAACTAGATCATTATGAAGAAAATAATTATCAAATGTCCATGCCTAAAGTTTGTCAGGAAATACCACAAAGATCATATGGTATTATATCAGGGGTAAAACATGCAGCACAAGCTAAAAATATTGTGAAAGCTCATCCTATTAAACAAAATATGTCTTCAAATCAAAAGCAAATTGTAAATGAGAAAAAAGATGAAGTGGTAAGTCTTGAGGAGGTGAATAAATTCATAGGTGGGTTCAATTTGGAGCATGAACTTAATAAGGTTAAAATCCATGTTCCTTTAACATAGTTGATTACGAACAAATCTTACAGGGAAGCAGCTTTTAAAACTTTCAAAAATGTAGTGAATACTATCCCATCTGATGAAATTAATTTGCAAGATGAAAACCTAATATATCTGTGGGGTCAAAAACTTTTGATAAACCTGATGATAATTCAGAATATCCCCCTCCATTTTATGTAACTCTTTCAATACATGATCAGCTACTACATAATCGTCTTCTAGATTCAGGAGCTTCACATAACCTCATGCCAAAAGCAGTCATGGAAGCTTTAGGTTCGAGTGTTACTAAACCATATCATGATTTGTATGTGTTTGATTCTAGGGAAGTGAAGTGTATTGGGGTTATTAAAGATCTAGTGGTGAATTTAACTCAAGTACCGATGAAAAGTGTACTAATGGATATAGTTGTAGCAGATATTTCTCCTAAATTTGGTATGTTGTTGTCTAGATCTTGGGCAAAGAGAGTGGGAGGAACTTTGCAAATGGATCTTTCATATGCTACAATTCCAATATTTGGAGGAGAATTCAGAAGACTTTATAGAGAAGTACAGATGGAATATTTTGTAAGTGATAGTAAACACCCTAATAATCATCTGATTTATTCAATTGATGAAAATCTTGGTTCTTGTATGTTGCAATTAAGTGATGATGTTGAAGGAGTTTTACAAGTACATAAGGATATTCTAGTTCAGATAAAGAAAAAGAACTAGATGGTTTATGGCATATGTATTTTGATGGTGCATCAAGTAAGGAGGGGGCAGGAGCAGGAGTATTATTGATTTCAGCTGGAGGTCAGGTTATTTCCCTTATGTACAAATTGGAATTTAAAACAACCAATAATACTGCTAAGTATGAGGCTTTGATTCTTGGATTAAGAGCAACAAAAGCCTTGGTTATTAAAGGGATTGCTATGTTTGGCGACTCTGAATCAGTAATTAAGCAAGTAAAAAATTTTTACCAGGTAAAGCGGTATTTATTGAAAGTTTATAGAAATGAGGCTTGGGATTTAATTGAAAATTTCTTTATAGCTTTCAATATAAATTTTGTTCCAAGAGAATATAATGAAACAACCGATTCCCTAGCCTTAGCAGTAGACTATTTTAAAGTTCCAAAAGTAACACATTTGAAATATCCAATTGATGTAAGATACAAACCCTCTGTCCGAGATGATATCAAACATTGGAAAGCTTTTCATGATGATCAGGAGATAAAATAATTTCTGGAGTTAGTAGGTGAATTCTTAGATGATATAGTTGATCAAGAACAAGATTTTAAATTGATGGAAAATGAACCTTGTATAAATGATTCAATAGCTGATCACAATATTGTTGAATTAAAACAAAATTTCATTCCTAAGGGACTTGTTCCACTAGAGAGGTTGTTTTCAAAGGATGATACATTGTTAAAGCCCACCTTGCAGACTACTGAGGAGAATGTTATAGATTATAACATTGGTTCTGAAGATCAGCCTAAGATGATAAAATTGTCAAAATCACTGTCAAAGAAGGAAAAGAAAAAATATATTGGTTTGGCGAAATAATTTGTGGACATTTTTGCTTGGTCATATCATGATTTAAGAACTTATGACACTAGCATAATTCAACATAAAATTCCTCTGAAACCAAATACTAAGCCTTTTAAATAGAAACCTAGAAGGCTTAACCTAGCATTGCTGCCAGTAATTGAAAAAGAGGTAAAGAAATTACTGTATGCAAAAATTATTGTATCTCTGAGATATTCATCATGGATTGCAAATTTGGTTCCTGTACGTAAGAAAAATGGAGAAATAAGGTTTTTTGTTGATTTCCTCAACTTGAACAGATCTTGTTTGAAAGATAATTATTCATTACCGAAAATAGATCAGATTTTTCAAAGAGTTGTAGGATCTCATATAATTTCAATGATTGATGGTTTTTTTGGTTATAACCAGATTGCAGTACAGCCTCAAGATAGAGAAAAAACAGCATTCACAACTCCATGGGGAACTTTTATGTATGATAAAATTCCTTTTGGGATTATGAACATAGGTGCTACTTTTCAGAGGGCTATCGATATAGCCTTTGTGGGGGTGAATGAAAAAATTGTAGTAATATACCAAGATGATGTTACAGTCTTTTCCAAGTCTGATGAAAATCATCTAAAACATTTAAGACATATTTTTATTAAGTGCCTAAAATTTGGTTTATCATTAAACCCAAAAAAGTCTCACTTTGCTATGACAGAACGTAAGTTGTTAGGGCATATTGTTTCTGCTGAAAGAATCAAAATAGATCCAGAGAGAGTATTCCTAGAAATAAAAAAGAGATTCAATATTTCATTGGAAAAATCAATTTTTTAAGATGGTTTATTCCTAATTTTGCAGAAATTATCAAACATATCACTGAGATGCTCAAGAAGGATAAAGAAGTTAAATGGTCAAATCAGGATAAAAAATCATTTGAATCCATAAAGCACGCATTGATAGAAGCACCCGTATTGATAGCTCCAGATTATACAAAGAATTTTGCAATTTTTTAATTTGCATCTGAAGATACTATAGTTGTTGTGTTATTACAAAAGAATGCAGATGGTTTGGAACAACCAATTTCTTTTTTCAGTAAAACATTAAGAGATTCATAGCTTAAATATAATACAATGGAAACACAAGCATATGAATTAGTTAAAGCTCTCAAATTGTTCAGAATATATGTTTTACATTCCAAGATTTTGGCATATGTTCCAAGTTCAGCAGTCAAAGAGATTTTAGCACAGCCTGACAATGAGGGGAAAAGAGGTAGATGGATAGCAAAGGCTATGGAATATCATGTGGATATTAAACCAACAAAATTGGTAAAATTCCAGGGATTAGAAAAGCTTCTACCAGAATCAAATTGTCAGGTATTAAATCTTCATTTGATGGCAGAACATTCAGAACAAGATATGGCAACAGAATACAGTAAGTAGCAGGTTTATAGCAGGTATGGTGAGTTTGATTGGTATAAAGTCATTGTATATTTCCTTTTATACTTACAATGCCCTCTAGAATTGAATAGAATTGAGTGTAGATCATTAAAACTAAAAGCAATGAAGTATGTTTTAATAGATCAGGTTTTGTACTCGAAGGATCCTGGAGGAATATTGTTGAAGTGTTTGGAGAAATCAAAGGTTGATGAGGTTACTTTTGAATTGCATGATGGAGTATGTGGTGGGCACAAGTATTGGAAAGCAACTGCTTTTAAAATCCTAAGAGCAGGGTATTATTGGCCTACCCTTTTCTCATATGTGTATCATTAGGTCAGATCATGTGTGGAGTGTCAAAAGTTTGCAGGTAAGCATAAACTTCAGTCGTTACCTTTGAAACCTATAATAGTAAATTGTCCATTTCAGCAGTCGGGTTTAGATTTTATAGGTGAAATTCATCCTCCTTCCAGTGGTCAGCATAAATGGATTTTAAATGCCACCGATTTTTTCACTAAATGGGTGGAGGAAATTCCCACAAGGAGAGAAACTGAGCAAGTCATAATTAATTTCCTTTAGGAAAATATTATTAGTAGATTTGGATGCCCTAGGAAATTAATCATTGATAATGCTCCTGCTTTTAAATCGAAAAAGATGGTGAAATTTTGCGAAGAAAATAATATTAACTTTAAACAGTTCACACCATACTACCCACAGGGTAATGGATTAGTAGAATCCAGTAATAAAAATATTGTGAACAGTATCAAGAAAATGTTATTTGAAAATAAAAGGAGTTGGGATACCAATATAAAATTTGCTCTTTGGGCTGATATAGTAACTATTAAAAATTCAATTGGGACATCCCCTTTTGCAATTGGTATATGGAGTTGATGTTGTGTTTTCTATTTAATTAGTTACTCCAGTAATTAAATTTCTGTAGGAAATAAAGGAAGAACCTGATCATATAAGAAGAAGAATGTTTCAGATAATTCAATTGGAACAGGAGAGAGAAACTATTGAAAATATAGCTAATATGCATAGAAAAAGGATGAAGGAAAGCTTTGATAAGAAATTTAAAAAGATGAATTTGTAGTGGGTGAACTTGTTCTCAGGTGGGCTGCATGAAAGGATAAAAAATCTAAGCATGGGAAGTTCGATAATTTATGGATAGGGGCTTTTACAGTGATCAAAATTCTGGGAAACAATACTTTTGTTTTGCAAAATTTGAATGGTGAAGAAATTGCAGGTCTAGTCAATGGACATTTTTTAAAGCATTTTTACACATATTGAGAGATAAAGGATTGTTGTACATATTCACGGTATATATCATTTGCTTTGAATAAGAATCCAGCCAAATAAGATAGAAAGGACTTTAGCAGATTTCTAAAGGCACAGGCCAGCATGTTCTCAAAGTTTCACAGGGAAAGCTTTGTCCCCAGTCAGAGCCAGATGTTATCTATAAGGTTGTTTTTTCATTTGTATCCTAGGGTTTTATAGTTTTTGGTTTATGATTGAGTTCATTTCTTTAATTTTACTTCATTTTATACCTTTAAGTGTCATATTTTTTATATTTTTGTTGTGATTTCCTTTCAAGGCTCAAATAATTTATTATCTAAAGTTATGGACTTATATTAAAAGAAAGAGGTTTTATGAAAGATCAATTATAAATTGGATTTTATAAACTGGCAACAGTCCTTAAACTGGCAGCATTTTTTTAAAATATTGCGTTGATGGTTTTTGTCTAAATAATGATGTTATACATCATGTTCTTCATATGAATTCAAGGCATTTGGTGTAATGAGTAATGGTGACAATGTTGATAGTATTGACAGTTGATAGTGATATTTCATATTTCCCTAAAAACCTATCATATTACTATTCTCGAATTTCATTAGCTCTATGAAGTTTATATTATGGAAAGTTTGCAGAATGACGAAAGTAAAAATGGAAGAAGATTAAAAAATTGTGGTGAAAAGAAGACCAGGAGGCCTGATTTTCAAACTGGAACCCGATAACACACAATGGATACTGCAATTTCCAAGGTCATCCCAGCTGATGAGAAATGCAGGATGGTTTGCTTTATGTGAAAAATTGTAGGGTTATCATACACAGGTGACTATGGCTTTCATAAAAAATTACAAAGATGGAATGGTTCAGCTCAAGAGTTTAAAGATCATGGTGAATGAAGAGTCTATTGCAGAAGCAATAGGGGTACCAGCAAACACGAAATCATGAAGACTGTGAAGAAATTGTCATGATAGATGATTCTTTCAAGAAACTATACACACATTCAAGGGTCATGCTTAGATAATGAGAATTTCATTGATGTTCAAAGAGTTGCAGTTTTCTACCTGAAATATTTTGCACAAATAAACAAGTGTGTTCAGAAGAGTGTTCAGTCTCGAAGCTTCCACAAGAAGAAATGGTCCTTATGAAAGAAGAATCTATTGAACCAGCTTAAGAGATCTTTGCAGACAAACCAAGTTTTTACAAAGAAGGAAGCATATTATCAGAAGTTATTTTATCTGAAGACATCTTGAAAGAGAAAATAATCGATGATCGAGAGCTCTAACCTTTAACCGTCGGCACCTCAAACATCAATGCTACCGCAGTATCGGCATCTTAAGTCACTAGCGTGATGATGCTTTATTCATTGGTGATTAGAAGATTATTCTTCTGGCTCATTGACGCTTTAGACTGGAATACTCTCGTTGCTTCGGAGGGGAAATGAAATAAAACTCATTGGCACATTAGACCGAAACACTCCCATTTCTTCGAAGGGGAAATGAACTAATTTCATCGCTATCAGATAATATTTTTCATTGAGCGGAGGCCATTTCTGTTGCCTTACTGACACTGCAGATATTTTTACTTGGACTGTCTCCCACCATTGCGGTTCTTTAGTTAACTAGCTTGCCGATGAATGTTGCCGCTGCTATGGATTTCAAACACACGAAAACTCAGAGTAAGGACATGTACAAAAATGGATGAAAAAAATGCTGAGTTTGCCAAATTGCAAAAAAGATCCCAGGATTTAAGTGATCTAACTGTCTTAGTAGAGAATTCTAAGAGTCTTTAGACTTAGAATCGTAGTTGGTTTTTGAAAGCAATTTAGATATGACAGATGTCTATTTATGTTTGTATTTTGTATTACACTTGCATTTAGATTGTTTTAAGAAGATTGATTTTGCTATTTTTTATAGATTCGATCCATAAAAATAGGATCTGATAACTATCTCAGAAATTTAGAGGTTTTGTATATAAGGGATAGTAGCTAGATAGGAGAGGTGGCAATCAGAGATGGGAATGCAATTTTGATGTATACTATATAACATGAAACTCTCTGCATCTTCAATACAGGTTCTGCTTTGATATGATTATGGTTACAAGCTGATTTTGTATTTTTATGAATTGTGCTTTTTATGATTTATCTTGCATATGGTCAAATACAATCCATTGCATGATTCTTGTAATAAAATACAATTATCTTTCAAACATTTAGTGACATAGTCAGTTTCATTCCATAAATTCGTTCTCATAGTTCCCTTGATATTGAATTTTGTATTCCATTTTATGTCATACAGATCTTTAATGGTTATGTGATCTTCCTATATCTTTGATTATATACCAACTCAGTTTTTATTTTGATTTTATTGAATTATATTTTTTAAAATATTTCTTTAAGATTGAACCCCTATAGTCTAGGATCACCTTTAGGGATAACATAAGGAGTGGACGACTCCCTCTTAATCCCTGATTCTTTGCATAACTCTTTGAATTCATTTGATGTGTATTCTTTGCCATTATCTGATTGAAAGTTATTGATCTTCTTTTCTGTGTGATTCTTGATCAAGGCTTTGAATTCCTTGAACTTGATGAATACTTCATCTTTGTTATTCATGACGTAAATCCATGTCTTCCTAGAAACGTCATCAATAAAAGAGACATAATATACATACCCTCTTAGTGAGCTTGATGATATTGGACCGTGTTAGTGCCAGAAATTGTTCTCAAACTACGAAAGAACAAGCCAACATAATCTCAATAAATAAAGTTAAGTAAAATAGGTTTTTCTAGGGTTTTGGTTGTATAGTTTGAAGACAAGAGGGCATAAAATTCATAAGACCAAAGCAAACACTAAATTATGAGCATTTGAAGAACTGAGATGCATAACATATAAACCATAACCCAAACACAATAAACAAAGTACTGAGTTCCACCCACAGTTAGCAAGAATTTCAAGCATAAAAAACCTAAACATGAAATGAGTATACCAACTGAGTAATTAGCACAAATTAGAAATGAAACTAGTCAATAGTCTAAAAGGGCATATAGTTGCACATGTTTCATAATTCAGTCATAAAAAACACATAACAGTTTTTACACTTAACTAAAAAATGATAGCCTGATAGCCTCCCCTTGCAACAAAAATTGAACCCTTGGTCCTTTCTTAGACTTACATTTATCTTTTTCCTTCAAAAATAGTTACATAACTGATCCAAAACTATTTTTAGGTCATTTATCAAATTGTTCAATATAAACTATCATTATACAAAAATGAAACAACTTTTTCAAACTAACTAATAATTGTTTTTCTTAAAGTACTTTTACAAGTCTTTTGTTGCCTCTGCTAAAAGAGGAATTCCCTCTAAAGCTTGGGCTTTCCTTCTGGCCTTCTGGTGAACTGCATCCAATTCTGCAACTCTTCTTGTCAACTCTTCATTCTGTTGTGTCAGCTCCTGAATAGTTTGCTTTAGTTATGTAAACTGGTTCTCTGTATGTCTTTTTCTATTTAAATCTTCTTTAGAAACTGAAATCAACTCTTGATATTGACTATTTACTTCTTCCAGATCTTCTCTCAGTATTTTATTTGCAGTCACTAATCCTTCATTTCTTTCATGCAGGTACTCAATTTGATGCTTGTAAATATTGATACTCTTTTGCAATTTTCATTTTTAGATCCATGTATTTTCCTTCTAACACTGGCTGCACTCCTTC
The DNA here is from genome assembly GCA_001517045.1 of Pseudotsuga menziesii. Taxonomy (NCBI): domain Eukaryota; kingdom Viridiplantae; phylum Streptophyta; class Pinopsida; order Pinales; family Pinaceae; genus Pseudotsuga; species Pseudotsuga menziesii. The sequence continues at coordinate 57,571 of LPNX011229245.1, read as the reverse complement.
AGGTATCCAAGGGATTTTTAACTTCCTAAAAATTTCTTCATCTTCTTCCATATGTTCTGTCAAGGTCATTGGAATTTCTAAATACTCTTCAGCTTCAATACTACACTTAACCGATTTCTTAGTCACCTCTCCTTTCTCTATACAATAACTCTTCAAATCATTTTGATCTTGTTCTAGAATCATATTCTCTCAAACCTCCATGAAACTTTTCGAGATCTTGGTATTAGTGAACACTGGTTTATCTTCTAAAACTATTTGTTTTTTACCCTTCATAACCTCTTTTTTCATCTTCACTGTTTTCTAATTTCTCTTGAGATGATGAATCTTCAATTATTGTAATCTTCTTTTCAGCCAGTTTAGGGTTTAGCAGCTTCTTCATATTTAACCTTAGTTTGTTGTTTGGCCTTGTCTTGGGCCTCAAAACTGCTCCAACCTCTCCTAACATTTTCAAAGCTTTCCCTTGATGTGTAACTAAAGCTAGTTCAACAAATTTCATTTTCTTTCTTCGTGACATTGTCTCTTCTTCAGAATGGGTATGTATCTCCTGTTTAGAATGAACCCTAACTTCATCGGTAGTATGAACCCTAGCTTCATTAGATAAAGATTTTTCATCATCTTCAGAGAGTACTATAAAAGGGATCTGTTTCTGGTATTTTACATCTTCCTTTACACCTTGATTTAATCCTGCAGGTAAAGCATCTTCTACTAGCTCAATTTCCTTCTCTTCTAACTTTGAAACTTTGTTTTCTTCAATATTAAATTGTTGTTCAATTTCAATTTTTTCATTTTCTTGGTTCATATATTTTTTTGGTTCACCACCCTCTTAAATCTTGACTGAGACTTTCTTTTTAAGTTTCTTGATCAAATTATGATCTTTATCAAACTGTCTCTTCTGAGACTGCTCTTCCTTCTCTATTTGGAAACCAGACCAAAATAAGAAATATTCCCATGTCTTCTCTCTTTTCTGAAGTACAGTGCTTATGACAAGTTTTATAATCCCATGATGAAATACTGATTGTTTGGTGTGATCCTAATGTTCTTTCACCTTGCTTGACATCTTCTGTAAACTTTTCAAGAAGAAGAATTGGAGATTCATTTTGGATTCATGACTGAGATGTTGAAGGAATCTAAAATGATACTTAAACAAAAAAGAAAATATCCCTTCACAAGTGATATAGCTTTGTAGGATTTTTATAGGCTCTATCCATTCTGGTTTAAAATTTTGAATAGGTACTCCCTTTCCCCAATCTTCTACTAAATCTAGAACTAGATATCTCTGAGAATCAAAATTGAAAGGAACTTTTTTGAACTAGAATTCACCCTCATCTAAAATTGCTGTTGCTTCTGCTAACAATTCTCTGGTTAGTTTAAACTTCAAAGTATCAAAAGACACTATATCTTTTTCCAAACATTGAGCGAATTTACAAGAGACTTCTGAGTGATAACCTTCAATCCTTTCAAAAACCACTAACCACCCTGCTTCTGCAAACACTTTTGCACAATCTGGAAAGGTTTGAACCCAACCCATGTATGAAGGTTCTGCTCTATTAGTCTTACCACTTATTTTGATTTTGAACAATTGTCAAATAGCTTCTATCAATAAAACACACTTTGAATTTCTTCAAGTCTTGATAAACTGACAGACAATATTGTATAGGGGAACCTAAAAACCCTAAACTGAACTCTCTCGTTTAAACTGATAAATACTTTAATTCCATTGATATAGAATTCGTCATTCAGTAAGAATTAGGTTTATAAACTAACAATCTTCAATCAATTTTATCATTAGTCCTCTTCTTTGAAATACTCCAAATTTATGAACTTAGGTAACGATTTGCACCCTACCTATCAAAGTTATTAATCTAGGTGCTGGAATCGTGTTTTCTTGACTGTCAGGTGCCCAATTGCATTTCCCAATCTTCTCTGACCACTTTGATAACTCCAAAATGACCGCCTCTCAAAGCCCTAATTTTTTTCCCTGTTTCAAAATTTGATTACAGACTGTTGATTCTTCGCCATGAACTTCATCTATTCTACATGCACTTCAGGTGATACAAGATTCAAGGCACCTTTGTCTCATTATGTTCAACCATCATTATTCCATCACTCTATAACAGATCACCACGACTCGCCCTCATGATAATTTCTTTGACGTATTCACACCTGTCACAATGATAATTCTAGAGGAAACACATATCAAATCCATCAACACAGTATGAATGACACTTCATGTGTGAGAATTTCAAAACATCTGAACCAAAAATGATGATTTTTGAATTGCGTGACTTTCTTGTAGCGCATGTGTGCAATTTTTCTAGGCTTGCGCTACAAGAAAGTCTGCTTTAATGTTCTTCAAAAATTAAACTCATGATAAAGGTTTAAACTTGGTTTAAGAACCTTAATCAAGATTTTATGTTATTTTTTAGACTTTTTAATCCATATAAGCATTCTATAAGCCCTCTAACTATGAAATCAAACCAAAATTTAAAAAAAATAAAACTAAGAAATCAAATAAACATGAAAGTTAAAGGAAAAAGATTCAAACTATCCTAAGAAAAAAAAAATTCTAGGAATAATGAATAAAACCAAGCTTCAAAACTTAAACAAAAGTATTAAAAAATGGAAAACAAAAACATGATCTAATATTTGGCTCCTACTGTCGGATGAAGTCCTCCCTGTGAGGCTTCAAGAACCTATAGACTAGTGCCTTCTGTGCTGCTACCTCCTAGTCTGCAAAATTTCCATTAGGTCATGGAGTCCTTATTCTATTATACACACTGGTATATACAATGAAAGTGTAGTATCCATCTCAAAAACTGTAAAAATTCTTGAGTAATCATCCATTAACTAGATTAAATGATTCCTCACCCTCCAAAGTCTGTAGTACAAAAGTATTGTTTTCTAGAAATTTTGATACTATGAAAGGAGCAAACCAAAGGTTATCAAACTTTCCATGCTTTCGTTTCTTCTCCTTCCTAGCATCCCATCTGAAAACCATATCTCCCACTGAAAAAGTGTTCTCTTTAATTTTTCTATCAAATCTTTCTTTGACTTTTAACCTGTATAGCTAATCCTTTTCTTCCACTGTTTCCCATTTTTGTTGTAACTCTATCCTTGCATAAATACTTCTTTGCATATCATTAGGTTCTTCCTGACAATCTTGAAAAAAATTCATCACTGGGATACCCAACTGAACAGGAAAAATTGCATCAGTACCATATACTAATTGGAAAGGAGAGGTTGCAATTGTTTTTTTAACTATTATTCTATCTGCCAATAATGCATATTTTAACATTGACTCCCACCATAGTTTATTATAATTCAATAACTTCCTGATACTCTGAATGATATTCTTATTAGATGACTCATCTAACCCATTTTCCTAAGGATTATAAGTTGTTGAGTGTTTCAATATAATCTCATTCTTTTCACAAAATGCCCCCATAGCCTTAGATTTAAAATCTTTAGCATTATCAACCAATAATTTCTGAGGACATCCAAATCTACTAAGAATATTTGCTTCAATAAAATCTATGATCACCTTATTGGTTGCATTTCTTGTGGGAATAGATTCTACCCATTTAGTAAAGAAATCTGAGCAGTCAAAATCCACTTATGATGCCATGAAGAAGATGGATTTATCTCTCCTATGAAGTTCAAATCCCATTGCTGAAAAGGGGCATTAACTACAATTGACTTTAATTGTAATGACAACAACTTTTGCTTACCAACAAATTTTTGCCAAGGGATACATACTCTTACCTGCTGATATACGTAAGAAAATAAAGAAGGCCAATAGTATTTGGCTCTTAGAATTTTATGTGATGTTTCCTTCCAATACCTATGTCCCCCATAAGCACCTTCATGTGACTCAGATATTACTTCTCCAATTTATGGTTTATCCAAACATCTAAGTAACATACCTCCTGGATCTTTCCAAAATAGTTGTTGTTCTATCAAACAATATTTAGTATTTTTCAACTTTAATGACCTAGCCGCTTTCCTGTCTAAATGTTCTGCACATTGCAAATACAAAAGAAAGTGTACAATATCTTCATACCATGTGGATTCTGCATAATGGTCCATAATCTTTTCTTTCTCCTGCTCTGCTTGAATTTCTTCCTATGTTGGTTGTTCTTCCATGAGATGTAGACATAAAGCTTGGCAATTTGAATCAGCTAGCAATTTAGCTAAACCTTGTCCCTTTACTAGCTTCGTAGGTCTAATATCAACATCATATTCCATTATTTTTGCAATCCACTTCCCTCTTTTTTCCTTACTATCAGGATGAGTCAAAACATCCTTAATGGCATCATTAGGAACATAAGCAATAACCTTGGAATGCAAAACATAAATTATGAAAAAATTCAATGCTTCTACCAATGAGTAAGGCTTCTTCTCTAAAGTACTGTATTTTAACTCTGAATCTCTGAGATTTTTGCTGAAACATGCAATTGGCTATTCAAGACCATCCTTATTCTTGTAATAAAACAACAACCAATGTATCTTCAGATGCAAAAGAAAAAGTTAAAAATTCTGTTGTAAAATTAGGACTTACTAATACTGGAGCTTCCGTAAGAGCCATCTTAATCTTTTCAAATGAGTTTTTTTCTTCTGCAATCCACTTGACCTCCTGATCTTTCTTCAACATAGCTGTAATATGTTTGATGGTTTCAACAAAATTTGGTATGAACCAACACAGAAAATTGATTTTACCAATAAAAGATTGCACATCCTTCTTGCTCCCTGGTAAACTTATTTTTGGTATTGCTTTCACCCTTTCTGGATCAATCCTTATGCCATCAGCTGAAACTAAATGACCCAATAACTTACCTTCTTGTACATAAAAATGTTATTTCTTTGGATTGAGAGATAAACCATATTTTCTGCATTCCAAAAATTTTTGTTTTAAGTGTTTTAGATGCTCATCATCTAATTGTGAAAAGACTATAATATCATCTAAGTAAATCACTACAAACTTATCTCTTTCCCCTACAAAGGATATGTCCATAGCTCTTTGAAAAGTAGCTCCATCATTCATTAATCCAAAAGGCATTTTATCGTACATGAAAGTACCCTAGGGAGTAGTAAAAGCTGTTTTTTCTTTATCATCAGGATACATGGAAATTTGATTATATCTCGAAAAACCATCAACCATAGAAATTCTTTGTGCACCAACTACCTTCTGCAATAATTGTTTTATTTTTGGCAAAGGGTAATTATCCTTCAATGAATACCTATTCAAATTTCAAAAATCAACACACAGTCTGATTTCACCATTCTTTTTCCTGACAGGAACTAAATTGGCTACACATGAAGAATATCTGAGGGGAACACTGATCTTAACATCTAATAACTTTTTCACCTCCTTTTCTATAATAGGAAACAAAGCTGAATTTATCCTCCTTAATTTTTGTCTAAAAGGTTAACATTTGGTTTTAAAGGCACTTTACGCTGTATAATTCCAGTATCATATGTATTCAAATCTTGATATGACCAAGAAAAAACATCAACATACTCTTTTAATAACTTGATGTACATGTTTCTCTGCATTGCTGTGAGTGCTTTTGAAATCTTCACCATTCTAGGAGGTTCAGGGGTGCCAATATTACAATCCACTACATTTTCTTCTGAAGACTGTACAACAGGTTTTAAAGGTGTATCATCTTTTGAAAATATTCTCTCTAATGGCAACAAACCCTTAGGAATGAAATTAATTTTTAGTTCAATAATCTTGTGACCTGCAATCTCATTTTCTGCAATACTTTCAAACTCTTCAACCTCATCATCTTGTTCTTGATCAATTAAGGAATTGGAAAACTCACCTATCAACTCTAAAGACCTTTTTATTTCAATAGAATCTTCAAAAAAATTCCATTGCTTTACATTGTCAAGCACATAAGGTCTGTATCTAACCTCAATAGAATACTTTAGATGTGTTGTTTTGGGAATCCTGAAATGTGTGGTTGCTAGGGCAAGAGAATCAACATTTTGGTTATGATCCCTAGGAATATAAGTGATATTAAAAGACATAAAGTAATTATCTATCATATCCCATACTTCATTATGGTACACTTTCAGCAAATCTTATTTTACTTGATAGTTGTTCCTCACCTGCTAAAAAACCAACTCGGAGTCGCCATACACAGAAATCTGCTGAATGCCTAATTTTTTTGCAGCTTTCAAACCTAACAACAAAGCTTCATATTCTATAGTATTATTGGTGGTAATAAATTCCAATTTATACATTAAACTTAATGCTTCACCACCGAGAGATATTAGAAGAACGCCTGCTCGAGCATCCTCCTTACATGATGACCCATCAAAGTAAATTTGCCAAAGTTCATTTTCTTGTTCCCTAGTGTATTTGACTGGCTTTTCTTTTTCAAACTATAATAAACCAGCAGTATCATTGTCATCTCTAAAATGCAACATACAAGTACCCAAATCCTTGTCAACAACATACAAGGGATGATTTGTAGGGTTCTTGTCACCAGTCACAATATAGGCAAATTGTAACTCTCTCTATAACCTTTCGTTTTCTCCTCCAAATACAGGAATGGTGTCATATGTTAAGTCCATCTGTAGATTTCCACCAACCTTCTTGGCCCAAGATCTAGAGAGGAGCAGTCCAAATTTAGGTGTAATGTCTGCTACTACCACATCCATAGTCACACTCTTCATTGGTAGCTGAGCTAAACTGACCACCATATCTTTTATCACTCCTAAACATTTTACAACTCATGAATCAAAAGCATACAAGTCATGATAAGGTTTTGTTATGCTCAAACCTAAAGCCTCCATGGCATCTTTTGGCATTAGGTTATGAGATGCTGCTGAATCCAAAAGGCAATTATGTATCATCTGCTCATGAATAGTTAATGTGATGTAAAAAGGAGGTGATGCACCTACCTCATTTTCATTTTTTTCTGCCAAGGCTGACCCAATGAAGATTTTAGGATTTTCCTCTTGTAAATTCACTGTGTCAGAGGGAAGTTGATTATTTGCCGAACCAAACATTTTCAAAACTGGATTTTTGTAAGAAGGATTCTTCATCAACTCAGTGAAAGGCATAGGGAACTTGATTTTTCCTAATTCATTTTCAAGGTTTAAATTCTGTATACTTTTATTCACCTCTTCAACCTCAACATTCATCTTTTGTTTATCCTGATTTTGTTTTTTCTCTAACACTGGATCAGACTGCTGTTTAGGAGGAAAAAATACCTTTTTCTTAGGATTTTGAACTACTTGCTTTGGCCCTGATCTTAAATTTAAGGTTTTCTTTGGTTCAGTTTGATATGTATCAGTAGTTACAACAGTCACTTCAAGATTCAAATCATTTTCTGTTTCAAACAGATCTGCATCATAATATTCTGAGTTTAAAAAATCTTCTTCAGTCACAAAACCTTCAGTCAACTGTTCTCCAAAATAATTCATATCGTGATCTGGATCCTCAAAGAACTCTTCCTCTTCAATTTCTTCTTCATCAACAACATTATTCTGAAGTGGTGGTGGCACTTTTTGATCCTTAGTTTCTCTCCTTTCTCATTGTATATCATTGTTTCTTCTCTTTCTGGGAACAAAATGAGGTACAAACTGTCTTTTGAATTGGTTTGGATTATTAGGGTGTCTGTCTTCCTCTTGAACATGTTTATTTGAATTCTTCTCTAATTCCAACTTGTTTAGTTTTTCTGTTAGAATCTTTACTAGCTTGGCCATCTCATCAATTTTACCTTCTGTAGAGTGGGATGTTGAAACCCCTAGAGTTTCCTCTTTCTTACCCTTACTATCATATATCTGTTGAGTTGTATTTCCCTTCAGTCTATTTGAAGCTAATATATTAGATTCTATTTCTAATGCCGACTCCTGCATGTTAAGTAAAGTAACAACTCTTCTTTCTCTCAAGAGTAGGGAAAAATCATGATCAAAATCATTGGCATAAGTGAATTTTACAGAAGTTTCTGAAGGTTTAATCTCTGCAGGGATTTTGCCATACATTTTATTGAATCTCTTTGAAAAATCAGCTATAGTTTCATCCTTCTTTCTTCTAAGGGCTCCAAACTCAGTAATGTAATATGTGTGATCCTTGGAATCACCCCACTGTCTCATGAAAAGATCCTGAAGCTCTTCTATTATAGTAATATAATTCACAGGTAACTCTCTGAACCATTTTTTGACCTGTCCATCAAGAATCTACACAAACATGACATCCTTTGCCTCAATATTCTGATTATCTGCATAGCTGAGAAATGCATTGCAATGCTCCTCAACTGTGGTTTCACCTTGTCCATTAAACCTAGGCAAGTATTTTTGGTAATCACCCCCATGAAGTGCATTCAAAGGTTGAGGAAAAACTAAAGGTGCATACCTAGCTGCCACCATTTGGTCCATCATGTCTAATGGCTGATTTTGGGTTGCCATATTTAAGTTGACTGGTTTAGGTGATGGAAAGACTTGGCTATAAATTGGCTAGAATGGAGTTTTACCAACCTTGAGGCGAAATAAAGGGATTTTCCTAGGAGATATAGTCTTTTCCTTCTTGAAAGATCGAGGATCAGTAAAAACTTGAAAATTACTAATAGGAATTGTAGGCTTCAACCAAGATGAATTCTATTCTTCTTCCTTCAAAACAAAAAAAGGTGATGAAATATCTAACTGATCAGGGTTACATAGGGCTTGTGATGACTGAGACCTTTTGATCTTCGTAGCTGTTTTCAATATCTATTTTGGGTTTGAGACACCCAGTTGTAAAGGTGAATTAGGTCTACTTCTATTTCAACTCCCTTAGTAGCCACTATGAAATATTGGTGAAAAGTAGTCTTTAAAATTTGCTGGTTTAAGTTCACCTCTCAAAACCAGTGAAATGATGAGTATCCCAAAGAAAGTAGGTTTTCAACTTCGTCCCGGGAAATGGCGCCAAAGATGTTAGTGCCATAAATTATTCTCAGACTACGAAATAACAAGCCAACACAATATCAATAAACACAATTAAGTAAAATAGGTTTTTCTAGGGTTTTGGTTGTACAGTTTAAAGACAAGAGGGAAGAAAATTCATAAGACCAAAGAAAACACTACATTATGAGAATTTGAACAACTGAGATGCATAACATATAAACCATAACCCAAACATAATAAACATAGTATTGAGTTCCACCCATAGTTAGCAAGCATTTCAAGCATAAAAACCCTAAACAGGAAATGAGTATACCAATTGAGTAATTAACACAAACTAGAAATGAAACCAGTCAATAGTCTAAAAGGACATATAGTTTCATATATTTCATAATTCTATCATCAAAAGCACATAATATTTTTTACACTTGTCTCATAAATCACAGCCTAATAGCCTCCCCTTGCAACAAAAATCGAACCCTTGGTCCTTTCTCAGACTTACATTTATCTTGTTCCTTCAAAAACAGTTACATAACTAATCAAAAACTAATTTTAGGTCTTCAATCGAATTGTTCAATATAAACTATCATTATACAAAAATGAAACAACTTTTTCAAACTAACTAATAATTGCTCTTCTTAAAGTACTTTTACAAGTCTTTTGCTGCCTCTCCTAAAAGAGAAATTCCCTCTAAAGCCTAGGCTTTCCTTCTGGCCTTCTGGTGATCTGCTTCAAATTCCGCAACTCTTCAGTCTACTGTGTCAGCTCCTAAATAGTTTGCTTTAGTTCTGTAAACTGGTTCTCTATATGTCTTTTTATTTTTAAAGCTTCTTTAGAAACTCAAATCAACTCCTGATAGTGACTATTTACTTCTTCCAGATCATCTCTCAGTCTTTTATTTGCAGTCACTAATCCTTCATTGCTTTCATGCATGTACTCAATTTGATGCTTGTATTGCTTGATAGTCCTTTGCAAATTTTCATTTTCAGAATCCATGTATTTTCCTTCTAACACTGGCTGCACTCCTTAAGGTATCCAAGGGATTTTTAGCTTCCTAAAAATTTCTTCATCTTCTTCCATATGTTCTGTTAAGGTCATTGGAATTTCAAAATACTCTTCAGCTTCAATACTACACTTAACTGATTTCTCAGTCACCTATCCTTTCTCTATACAAGAACTCTTCAAATCATTTTGATGCTATTCTAGAATCATCTTCTCTCGAACCTCCATGAAAATTTCCGAGATCTTGGTATCAGTGAACACTGGTTTATCTTTTGAAACTATTTGTTTTTTACTTTTCATAACCTTTTTGTTTTCATCTTCATTGTCTTCTAACTTCTCCTGAGATGATGAATCTCCAATTATTGTAATCTTCTTTTCAGCCAGTTTAGGGTTTAGCAGCTTCTCAATATTTAACCTGATTTTGTTCTTTGGCCTTTTCTTGGGCCTCCAAACTGCTCCAACCTCTCCTAACACTTTCAAAGCTTTCCCTTGATGTGTGACTAAAGCTAGTTCAACAAATTTAATTTTTTTTCTTCGTGACATTGTCTCTTCTTCAAAATGGGTATGTATCTCTTGTTTAGAATGAACCCTAACTTCATCAGTAGTATGAACCCTAGCTTCATCAGATAAATATTTTCCATCATCTTCAGAGAGTACTATAATAGGGATCTTTTTCTGGTCTTTTACATCTTCCTTTACACCTTGATTTAATCCTGCAGGTAAAGCATCTTCTACTGGCTTGATTTCCTTCTCTTCTGACTTTGAAACTTTGTTTTATTCAATATTAAATTGCTGTTCAATATCAATGTTTTCATTTTCTTGGTTCAGATATTTTTCTGGTTTACCACCCTCTTCGTTCTTGACTGAGACTTTATTTTTAAGTTTCTTGATCAAATTCTAACCTTTATCTAACTATCTCTTCTGAGACTGCTCTTCCTTCTCTGTTTGGAAACCAGACCAAAATAAGAAATATTCCCATGTCTTCTCTCTTTTCTGTAGTACAGTGATTATGAAAAGTTTTATAAGCCCATGATGAAATACTAATTTTTTGGTGTGATCCTGATGTTCTTTCACCTTGCTTGACATCTTTTGTAAACTTTTCAAAAACAAGAATGGGAGATTCATTTTGGATTCATGATGGAGATGTTGAAGGAATCTAAAATGATACTTCACCTTCACAAGTGATATAGCTTTGTAGGATTTTGATAGGCTTTATCCATTCTGGTTTAAACTTTTGGATAGGTAATCCCTTTCCCAAATCTACTACTACATCTGGAAGTAGATATCTCTGAGCATCAAAAGTGAAAGGCACTTTTTTTTAACCAGAATTCACCCTCATCTAAAATTCCTATTTCTTCTGCTAATAATTCCCTGGTCAGTTTAAACTTCAAAGTATCAAAAGACACTATATCCTTATCCAAACATTGAGTGAATTTATAAGAGACTTCTAAGTGATAACCTTCAATCCTTTCAAAAAACACTAACCACCCTGCTTCTGCAAACAGTTTTGCACAATATGGAAAGGTTTGAACTCAACTCATCTATGAAGGGTCTGCTCTATTAGTCTTACCACTTCTTTTCATTTTGAACAATTTTCAAATAGCTTCTGTCAATAAAACACACTTTGAATTTCTTCAAGTCTTGATAAATTGACAGACAATACTGTATAGGGGAACCTAAAATCCCTAAACTGAACTCTCTCGTTTAAATTGATAAATAATTTAATTCCATTGATAGAGAATTCATCATTTAGTAAGAATTAGTTTTATACATTGATAATCTTCACTCAATTTTATCATTAGTCCTTTTCTTTGAAAAACCCCAAATTTATGAACTGAGGTAACGATTTCTAGCCTACCTATAAAAGTGATTAATCCAGATGCTGGAATTGTGTTTTCTTGACATTCAGGTGTCCAATTGCATTTCCCAATCTTCTCTGACCACTTCGATAACTCCAAAATGAATTCTCCTCAAAGCCCTAACTTTTCGCCCTGTTTCAAAATTTGATTACAGGCTGTTGATTTGTCACCATGAACTTCATCTTCTCTATGTGCACTTCAGGGGATATGAGATTCAAGGTACCTTTGTCTCATTATGTTCAACCATCATTATTCCATCACTCTGTAACATATCACCACGACTCTCCCTCATGATAATTTCTTTGACGTATTCACACCTGTCACAATGATAAATCTAGAGGAAACACGTATCAAATCCATAAACGTAGTATGAATAAAACTTCATGTGTGAGAATTTCAAAAAATCTGACCTAAAAATGATGATTTTTGAACTGCGCGACTTTCTTGTAGCGCATGTGTGCAATTTTTCCAGGCTTGCGCTATAAGAAAGTTTGCTTTAATGTTTTTCAAAAATTAAACTCATGATAAAGGTTTAAACATGGTTTAAGAACCTTAATCAATATTTTATGTTATTTTTTACCTTTTAATCCATATAAGCATTCTATAAGCCCTCTAACTATGAAATCAGACCAAAATTTAAAAAAAATAAAACTAAGAAATCAAATAAACATGAAAGTTAAAGGAAAAAGATTCAAACTATCCTAAGAAACAAAATTTTCTAGGAATAATGAATAAAACCAAGCTTCAAAACTTAAACAAAAGTATTAAAAAATGGAGAACAAAAACATGATATAACAGACCGCATACATCGGAGTGGATGATTTCCAAGATTCCTTTTGCTTTTCTTTTGCAACTTGGAAATGTCTTCTTTGTATTCTTTCCTTTCACACATCCTTTGCAGACCCCATCATGTTTTGCTTGAATTTCTAGAAGACCTTCAATAGCTTTGCTTGCAAGTGGTAGTGCTTTGTAATGCACATGTGCAAGCCTTCTATGCCAAAGTTCATTTGGCTCTACTGTGTCATGGACCAAGGCTTGTTTTGGATGGCCCTTCAGTTTGTATAGACCTCCTTCTTGTTCCCCAACTACTATTGCATCATTAATAGTCTTTCCCTTTGGCCACATGATGACTTGGCCATCTATAAATGCAACCCTCATGCCTTTTGCATCTAATGTAGATATGGAGAGAAGGTTCTTCTTGAGTCCTGGTACAAACAATACATCTTGCATCTTCATAGAATTTCCAGAGTCTAGCTTATAGGAGGATTCCCCACTACCTTTTATTGGATATTGGTAGTCATCTTCAAGCTTCACCTTGTGAGGTGATTCATGTTCTGAAAGTTTTACAAAGGACTCTTTGAATCCTGTCATATGTTTGGAAGCCCCACTGCCTATAAGCCAATCATTGCTTCCATGTGTGATGTTTCCCATGAGAGCGGAAGTCAAGACATATTCTTCATCACTTGAAGAGTCTTCACTTTCATATCTGGTTCTCTTCTTGGATGGTTCATCATCCTCTGCAGCATAAGCATGATGTCTTCTCTTGTTTCCCTTTTTCTTATTTTGTCTTTTAGGACAATCTTTTGCAAAGTGTCCTACTTCATCACATGTATAACATCTGCTTCTAGACAAGTATTTTCTAGAGTTAGTTTTAGAAAAATGCTTACCTCTGGAGTGATGAGAAATTATTTTGGTTTTCTTGGAGTGTACTGTGAGAGCTTGATCTTCACTTCCCATATTTTCTTCTCAAGCTACTATATGAGCTTATTCTTAAAATCACTCTTCCCATAGTTTGATGAACTTGACTAACTTCTTTCTAGCACAGATTCCTTGAATAAAGGAGTCCCATGATCTAGGGAGACCATTCAAGGTGGTCATCATAACCTCTGCATTCTCCACTTCTTCATCTACTGCTTCCAGTTGTTCCTTGACCTGAGAGACCCTTGTAAAGTAATACTGGATGGTCTCAGCATTCTAGATCTTTACATTCTTCAGTTGGTTTCTCAAAGTCATCTTCTGGTTTATGTTATTCCCTTCAAACAATTTGGTTAGGGCATCAAACATAGCTTTAGGTGTCTTTAGGGAGGACACCTGTGGTATGAGGTGATCCTTGATTGAATCAACAATGATCCTCTTTTTCCATAACCAACTTATTCTTGTGTAAGGCCTTAGCCTCATCTCCCTCTGCAACTGGATCCTCCTCATTGATATAGCAGTCCAACTCATTTTCTTCCAGTACCAGGGAGATCTTATACTTCCAGGCTTGAAAGTTATCAGCTCCCTCAATATTTTCATCAAGTTTGGTATGATGAGACATCTTAACTAAGAACCTCAAATGGAAATACAAAATATTTAGATCTTACCAGTTCAAGATGTCAGATCTGGATTTGGAGCTGAAATTTTGCAGTGCTGGTTCAGGAGAAGATTAGGGTTTTTCTTTTCCAGATTTCTGTCCAGCCAAATCCTTTGATTTTGATCCCTAACTTTGATTTTGAGGAGGAGATCAATCTAGGCCTGGGCTCACTTAAAAATTCCACATATGTGGAAAGCCCTAATTTCCGGTAGTAGTGTCGGGTCCAAAACTGAAAAACCTCAGAATTGGATTTTGCTTCGACAGAAATAAGCGCCCTAGGAAGGAGAGTTATTCCAACCTTCTTTTGCTGAAAATATATCGAGAGAGACCCACAAAGTAGGAATCCCTAGTTCCCGCAGCTGCATCGTGTCTTCTTCTCAGGTTAGCTCTGATACCATGTTAGATTTTAACATTTAAGATAGCATTATATTAGGATCTTTAACTGAGAAAATAACAAGCATATTAATCAAACACATGAGACAATCAACACAACGTTTTTCCTTGGGGAAACCATAAATGGAGAAAACCCCGCAACTTCCTTAGAGATAGAATCAGCACCAAAAGTAAAAATCCAAAACAATAAGATGATCTCTTGATAGCAGTAACCTCTTCCTTCCTTTCCCCAATGTCTTCTTCTTCCTCAGCTATGCGCTACAACTAAGTGTGAGTGAGTGTGTGCTAAATAGAGAGGCTATCTCTCTATTTATACTAATTCTCGACATGACTAAACCCTACTAGGGCCAACTTCTTTAGGAGAGTCTAATAACCCTAGTGCCCCAGAACTGCAGGGACTTTAACCCTTGATCAATAGGAGGGTTACCCACAATAACTTAACATGACTGTTTTTCATTATAGAACCTCTCGATAGGAACATCGGGGCATGACATGACTCAAGAACATTAAAAATACATCCCAGAATAAACATCGGGTTACAATACATAAGAAATACAAGTGAATACATTCTGAAGTTACAATTACATC
This sequence comes from Pseudotsuga menziesii, assembly GCA_001517045.1. NCBI lineage: Eukaryota > Viridiplantae > Streptophyta > Pinopsida > Pinales > Pinaceae > Pseudotsuga > Pseudotsuga menziesii. The sequence continues at coordinate 42,484 of LPNX011229245.1, read as the reverse complement.
AACAAATTGAACCCCAAACATATAAGGTGGTACATAACCTGCAGACACATAAGGAGGAACGTAGCCTTCTGATACTACTATGTGGGAAGAAAAGGGAACAACATGGCTAGAGGTAGTACTCTAGCCCGAAGGACCATGCAAGCTATGGGGACGATGAGACATTAAAAACGCATTCAAATGAACAAGTGCGGTGGACGATAGAGCATAAGATGTAATATAATTTTTGCTTCCAATGTTCACATGTCTAGGGCCATTTCCACGAACATGGACACTAGTATTAGGCCTAGGTAGTGGGTATGGCTATCCTCCCACAACAGGTGTGGAAGGTGCAATGTGACCACTACCAAACCTATCCACATGGAAAGGGATTGCAGTGCCCCCAAGCATAGTACCAGGGTCAACACCAGATCCGACATTGAATGATGGAATGACCTATGAAAGGTCTGGAATGCCAAATCTATATGGGTTAGTTCTAGAGGGTACCTGATGAGTCTCACCGCTCGACCTATGTGAAGGAGATAGACAGTCTATGTTTACATAATCTGAAAACTGGGATAGTACATTATATAACGTACCAACCTCAAAAGGATATGCTTCTTCCAGAGTTCTATATACACTATCTGGAACATTCCCCACCCCAGGGGGTGGAGAAGGAGGGGACTCCAACATATTATATGTATGAATCATAGTGAGACAATTGTGTGAATCATAGTGAATATGAGTCCCCCCAAAATGTCAAGCTCTCTTCCGCGAAGGAGGAGGAGATGTAGAAGGCGGAAGACCTACTAAACATTGAGAACGAAGAAATTTTGATCCTGGATCCATGATCACTCTACAAAAATAAAGAGACTCAAACTAATTACAAAACCTAAAGCAATCTAGCGCAAACAAAGCACACTCCTAAGAGAATCTAAACCAAAATGCAAGAAAGAAAAGGGGAGGATAAATGAGCTCCCGAATGTAGTAGGTATGTCTCTCCTAGGAGAGGCTCGAGACTCTCATACACTACAAGCAGAGGTGTGTAACCAATTATAGTGGCCCTCATATTCAATGTGTAAAGTGACGATGATATCCAACCCCTACCTAGCCAGGACACTCACAAAATAACCTCTGCAAGTACCCCACGTGATACCTAGGTAAGGAAACTAAGGTTACCCCAATATAACCAATGATCAGATGGGATATAGCATATGGACAGGGTGGAAAATCTTGAATCTCGAAAGCACCAAAGGTACCTCAAAATCCCCCTGATACGAATAAGATCCTGGAAATATCTCTGGAACTACATAGAGAGTGGCAAGGGGATATTCCAACCACAAACCTGTACGCTGCCTCGTTCTTAACTCTTGTGTAAGAGGAGCCTCCAGAGAACACCAATTATACCAAGGATTTCACTCTCTCACCTGGACAGACACCTACTTGTTTTCTTAGTAGTCTTGGAGAAATTTACTGACAAAAACCTATTCGAAGACTCTAAAACCTAAGCTTGTTGATGTACCATTCCAAAGAAAATTGTGTAATTCATTTTAAATTGGGGATTGATTTTAGGGGTTGTGATTACTCAAAGGAAATGACCGTGCAACCAATGATGTTATGACTCAGTAGTGAAAGTAAAAATGCACACCTAACAAACAATGCCAAGTGCAATTTTGTCTTTAAATGAGAAAACAAGGTATTCCACTACATGAGATGCATATTTTTCCTTCCAATGACAATGCAACCATTCCTATATGAAATCATGATTACTAATCAACTAACAAAACCAAACGCAAGTACTATGCAAATGCAAAAATGCATAAACATGGCAAAAAAAAATATTTTTGTATTTTTTAAAATAAGTGATATGTGAATGCAATAAAAAGATTCTACATCTCCCAGAACATGTAGAAACTATTAGACAACAACCAAGCAATATATTGAGATAAAATAAATATAATGTACTAATACCAAAACAAAAAGGAAATGAGATGACAAGAACAAATTCTAATTAAAAATCAAATAAAAAAGGTCTCTGGTAAAAAACAGAGGCAGTAGACAGGCACCAATAGCACCCAGGAAGACTCAGCAACATTCAAACTTCACCCAGAAACACTCAATCATTCAAATCAAATTCAAAAGATAAACATACGTGACTGTTTGTACAAAACCTACGTGTATGCATGGCTATTCACACAAAACCCGTGTGTATACGCAACTGAGGTAAAAACTCACGTACATGAACAAAGAGGGGTAAAATGATAAGCTTAGACCAAAATCACTTTTGTAGGACACTAATGGGAAAAAATACCTCTAGAACCGACATAGAAACACAAAGAAACATGGATAAATTCAAGCACATTATGCACCCAATCCCCAAAGAAAACAAGGAACCTCCCGAGTGGAGTCGCTAATTTTGTTACAAAGAGAAACTTCCTATGGCTTGGGGTAGACCACAACAGACTGAATGACACTAGAAATCAATTCATTCCGATATGCAAGAGAAATAAATACATCTAACACTAAAGGATATGAAGTGTACCTTATTATGGACGGTTGATGTAGATCCCCGTTGAGTTTTTCCAAGATGCTTGTATTTACAATTCGCTCTCAACAAAAACAAAAAAGACAAGCATTCTATATATCAAAGTGTTAGGCCTACTCTAGCATATATAAACCATCATGTATAAGAAAATATAACTACATCCATGGAAACAATATTCATAGTTATACACATGTAATGGATAAGAAATGGATATTAGTATTAATAATAAAAAAAGATAGAACACTAAAAAAATATGTGGACACCTCACTGCAATGGACAAACCAAGTCCTCCACCTGGGCCTCCACCACTTCAATCGTCCATCTCAATGGAAAGATTAGAAAGCAAAGGAGATCTTGGGAAGACAATCAAGGTGTGCTCTAAAGGGACAAAGGGATGTAGACTTAAGCATAAAAAAGTGAGGTAACAATGAACTATGGTTTCCTTGCTCTCCAAATTTCTCCTCCTTCAATGTATCCAAGAGGCTCAATATATAGCCCTCCAATAGGAAATGGAGGGTCGAGTTAGAGCATTTCCAGGAATATGTAAGGCCAAGAGTCAAGTTATTCGGGACTCAATGAGGAAAACTCCAAATATTTTTTTTTATGCACATTTCCTGATGTACACAGGTATTGGCTCAAAATCTGCGTGTACAAGCAGGTATTGGATTAAAAGTCACGTATACACATAAACAAGTGTTTTATAGGGACTTTCTTGGTTCATCAAAGTATAACTTGAGAAAGTGGGGTCCAAGGAGTCTGCAGAGGGACATGGAAGGCCATAGAGGTGTGATCTACCAACTGTGGTAAAATTAGTTATAACACCAAGCTCTCACACTTGGCTAAAAATTCATTCTACTCTACTTCCATTTTCTTGATTTGTTCTTTTGTCCTCACTCTTCTCTATTTATATTCCTTATTAATTACATATGATGATAGATCCAGTTTTTCCTCTGAGTCTTTTTGTGGATTGATTGTGACTGCTAGACCAAGCTGATCTAGATGAACTAATAAAGTTTCCTATTGCTATGATGGTTGTAGCTGTTGTTGTTCTTTTTCCTATTTTTTCCTTTCTTTCCTCTGTTTTATTTTTCAACATTCCTACTCTTTGCTATGTTTGTTTCTATCATTGAGTTGTTCTGGTAGGATTTCTAATGCTTCTTTCTAGGTTTGATTAGTAAATGGGGTATAAATAATAGGACTAGGGAGGCTGGTGTGGGCAATGTCGAGGGAATTGATGATAGGTGGTGATAGTGGATGAGGTGAAATAGGTAAAGGATGTGAATTGGGACCGATGAGCAAGCTTATTGTCTCTTGTGGTAATTATTGATCGAAAGTTGATGATAATATAGTTGGTATGGAAGTCGATGGTAATATAGTATCAAAAGGTTCAATAGGTTCGACAATGGGGTCGGAGGTGAGGGGTTCAATATGTGGAGGGTGTTGCAGTGTAGTCTGTTGGTTAACCGGGCGAGGGATAAATGAAGATGTTTGATTGCCCACAATATATCTGGTTAAGCAGGATTTATTTGTAGGATAGTTTCGGTGTACCCAACAACTTATGCTTGTGGAATGGATGAATGTGGGATGTCAATAATGTTGGGTATGATTACACTGGACCACGGTGGTTCCATGGATAAAAATGTCTTTTTACTGTCAATTTATTCCAATCAGGGAGAAGAGATAGTAATTGGATAATAAATTGTTGGAGGTCGTTATCTTTTTTAAAACAATCTCTGAGTGGTGCTGGTAATTTATATAAGTATGAATCAATTAAGGATAAGGATGTGGACGTTGAAGATGGAGGTGGCAGGGCATTGATTATAAAATTGAAGGCACAACAATATATGAATCAAGAAAAAACTCATAATAGATTTCACAAACAATTTTACTCAGAAAATGATATGAAACAGTGCAATAAGGAGTTGCAGCTCTATAATTGCTTTCATTAATCAAAACTAAACTAGATAATTGTTACAATGCAATACAATGGAATTAATAGCCTAAGAATTTGAATCCATGAGAGGTAATTTGAGTCAATTAACTCAATCTCATTGCATGAATGACTGGAAGTGTCCAAATCTCTATTAGATATGAACTATCTATCTCTAGTTGTTTAATTCAGTCTCTCAATCAGTTATAATCAGTTGAACTAGTCTAGCTGATGTGGTAGGTGAGAAAGGGTGCCTTCCCACATGCATACATGCAAATAATGGAGCTAACTGAATCTAAGTATATCTAACTGAATCTAATTGAAGAATAACTAATCTTAACTACTCACCAACTGTTATCAACTGAAGGAGGTTGGTGTAGACTCTCCCAGTGGATCCTAAACTGTAGGGATTGGTCTAGGAGGAACCTAAACCGATGCATGAAAGCGCAGTTAGTTCTAGTTAGCCTCTATCGGTGTTCCCCACACTCTAGTTTCTGGTGCATGTGTCCCTGTTAGGCCAAGTGGACCCAATAATGACTAAATGACTCCTAAGTTAGGAAAAATTGACTAGTTTGGACAAGGGAGGATTATAATCCTAACACCTCCCCTGAATCCTAACTTGGACACTATGGTCCCTAGTAACTAAGAAAAAAGGTCACCCATTATAGCTAAAACAAAAAAATTAACTTCTTAATAGAACCAAAGAAATAGGGAAAAACATCATGGGAAAAATACCCCCTCTCACACTAAGTAGCGAATCAGGAAAAACAAGTTAAAAACTTGCAAAATATTTTGTTGTAATTTGCAGCACTATGCAGCAACAACGAAATATTATGGTTTATCTATGCAGCAGCATCCTGAATCGGTGCATGTGAAACTTTGAATCCAAACTAAATGATTATGTCTGGAGGAATCTTCCTCTTTGGAAGAATAATAATATGCTCAACTGAATCAGAAATATAGACAGCTGCTAGGTGAAAACTGTACCCATGTAGAGAAACTGAAATCAACTTATGAGAGAGAAAAATTGTTTAAGAATTTGGACCATGTGAGGAGCACCCAAGAAACTGATATGTTGAATCCTTGAACATAAAACCATGTTAGGTAATATCAGCTTGAAGTGGTAGGAGCAAGTGTCCAGGCGGATGCAGAATGTCTCCCTCTTTACTAGTTCTGTGAGGAGATGAACATGTGATTAAATAGAAGGTAGAGAAGCCCTAGGAATTTGGAGAGAGAATTATTGAGCTCATAATATGATATATATTCAAAAATAACCAATGATTCACAAAATATAATATCAGAAAACTCATAAGAGGAAACCGACATCAAACCTTCAGCAACAAGTTTGAAAGAGACTTGTGGTACTTGATTTGTCACACCAAAATTGATGAGACCAGCTACAAGCATGAATGAAGGCTCTTGGAACATAAAAATTGAACCAAATAATATCTGATCAGATCCAAATAATATTATATCATATCCAAAAGTGTGGTCCACCGAGATGGTAGATGCATAGTTATCTCCTTCTTCAAAATTCTGAGTATTTGTGCATGCAAAATTGTAGGAATTTGATGCAATCTCTAGATCAATAGGAGTGAATGGATTGCTCCTACAATATGATATTATTTCCAAAATATTCAAGGTATTACTTATCTATACACCAGAAACAACATTAGAGAGAGAGAAACAAATTCCTCTTCACTTTATGAAGCAACCACTTGCAAACGTTGCACAAAATTTATAGGAGAATAACTGGAGAATGTTTGCATAGAATGGAAGGAGAGTTTTTCTTCAATATCATAGTTTTGAATGTATTCTTCTGTACCAGCCATATGAGAAGATGAAATGTCATAGATCTCATAAAATTCTGGAGCAGAGGATAAGGAGTCACTACAAGGAGACTTTCTTCAATTTGAATTGACTATGTGGAAGATTCTGCTTCTTCTTCATTTTGAACAACTTCATCATAGAGAGTATAGGACAAGAATTTTGAATAAATAAATCTTGTGGTGCTGGGTTTGGTCTCCAAATTTCTATTATGATCCTCATTGTGCTTACCAAAGGTTCTATCCAATTTCGTCGAGATATCCTTTGGGTATTCAACATAAACAATAAGGTTGCACAAGATTGGAGAAAGGGCCAGACATATTGTTCCAAAAGCTATATCACCATAATTTAGCCATTCATTCTCATGTTCATAAGACTCTTTACCAATTCCAATAGATACATCATATAGACCTTGTCCCTTTAGAGATGAAATCATCTTCAATTTCCATTATGAATATCTTGTGGTTGGAGTAAGACAAGGAACGAATAATTTCGAATCCATATGAAGTTGTACCTGCAATTACACAAAAAAACCAAAGTAAGGTGGAAGAACCTAGACTTGGAGTTTGCATCAGACCTAGCTTAGCCAATCAAGCAAGCTTGATCAACAATGCTATTTTCTCTAAGAATTATGCGGTAAACTCTCTGCTTCTGGTGCACTGCTGGAATGTAAGTTTGAGCAATTTTACTCAAATTTCATCATAGATACAACAAGAAATGAATAGAATAATTTCCTTGTCCTGACATGGCTCTGATATCACATAAAATTGGAGGCACAACAATCTATGAATCAAGACAAAAGTCACAATCAATTTCAAATTTTACTCAAAAAATGATATGAAACAATGCAATAAGGAGTTGAAACTGTATAATTTCTTTCATTAATCAAAAGTAAAGTGGATAATTGTTACGATGCAATACAATGGAATTAATAGCCTAACAATTCGAATCAATGGGAGGTAATTTGAATTGATTAACTCAATCTGACTTCATGGCTGACTAGAAGTGTCTAAATCACGATCGAAGCTTAACTAACTATCTCTAGTTGTCTAATTCAGTCTCTCAATAAGTTACAATCAATTAATCTACTCTAACTGATGTGGTAGGAGAGAAAGAGCACCTTCCCACAAGCAGTCTTGCAAATACTGGTGCTAACTAAACTAGAGGATATATAACTGAATCTTACTGAAGCATAACTAAGTTTGACTAGTCAGAAACTTCTAAAAACTAAAGGAGGTTGGTGCCGGCACTCCCAACAGCTCCTAAAATGTAGGGATTGGTCTAGGAGGAACCTAAACTGATGCATGCAAGTGAATTTAGTTCATGTGAGCCTATATTAGTGTTCTCCACACTCTAGTGACTGGTGCATGTGGGCCCTTTAGGCCAAGTGGACCCAAGGTACTAGTGTGCCCAATAATGACTCCTAAGTTAGGAAAAATTGAGCAGTTTGGACAAGGGAGGATTATAATCCTAACATTGGTGAGATCAACTTCAGGTGTCGTAGAAAACCTGAATTGATTTTGGGTTGAGTCTGGTCGGTCTGGTTGTTTCTCCTCCTCTGTGAAAAAACTTCCTAACTATTCATCAACTAGAATTTTGTTTCTGGATGCATCCTCCAAGATTTGATTCACACTATCAAAGAACTCTGCATTGTCATATTTAGTAGGCTCCTAAAGAATGAACTTGGATTTACCCTTTCCTTTCTTTGTACTCTTCTTGTTCTGTTTGGATTTAAAAAATTTGTCATCCACTTGACATATATTATTTTTAGTGAGGGCTTATTCTAGAAGAGGACTATCAGATTGGGTACTTTCATTAGAATGATATGTTTGTTCTTGTATTTGTTTTTGATATGGTAGTGCAATTCCCAGTGGATTTATGTCGCCAGTGTTTTTGTGGTTGAGAGTGAAGGTGTTGAGATGACTGCATATTTCATAGTCCTCTTCTTTTTCTGTGTCAGTTAAGGGTTGGACCATTGGTTGATTGAATCTTCTTTCTATGATTGGTATATTCAACTTGGCGTTGGATTGTCGACTAAGTTCAGTGAATATTTCCTCAACCGAAGGGTAGAAATCAAGTTCTCTTGTGGTACCACCAACACCTTGTAAGTACCAGATAGACATGCAATCCATTTCAAGTTGAATGTGTGTTTTCGGTGGTATACTTCATTCGATATTCTAAGGTACTCACCATCGAGCAGTTTTGATCTTTAATGCTTGAAACCATATATTTAGCCAGATTTTTGTTATCTCTACTCCCAATCGACAACCATTCAGGGAGAATGATTTGAATTTCCACATGGATGATTGATTTGGTGTAGTGAAATCCTTATCTCCGAATGGTCAAAGATGATACATAGCTATCCATATTATCAATGAAGGAAACTATATCTGGGCTCCATCCTCTTGGAATTTTACATAGATATGATTAATTATCTCGGCTAGGTGTTTGGCCCAGCAATAAAGTTTCTCTATTGTTGCCACATTTTGGACTGCATCGAGCATGTCTAGTTTGAGGTTGAAACCTCTTCCCATGCATGTTAGAGCCATGTAGATAATTTTGGAAACTATATTTGGTGTGCTATAGATGATTTGGTTGACCATTAGGCCTCTTAGGTTTTTCCCTGATGGTGTACCTATTAGTTCTTTGACTAGGCCCTAGTTTAATTGAATAGGTAAAGGTTATCCAATTATGACATATGTTGATGATGAATTGTGCAATAATTTATTTTGTTCCCGTGAAACTATCCATTAATGGTGCATTCATGTAGCTAAGGATTGTGCTAGAGATTAATTTATGAGCTTCCTCTCTCCATTTGCCATATTTTTCAGTTCCCCATTCCTTAATTTCCTTCTAGACCCTCTTTCATTGTTGTTCGACAACTTTGGCATTGTGAATGTTGTGTGATTGACTCTCCACTGTTGTGCTAGATTTTTCCAATTGTTTAAGCTTGTTTGTTATATACCTTGTAGTTGCAGTTGATGTTTTCAGTTCCATTGCCTCAGTTAGATAATCTGGTTAAGAAGGTGATAAGATATGCTATGGTGTTCGGTTTCTCTAGTGTTCAAGTTATTTGTAGAATGAAATCAAAGTCTCTTTCAATGCGGTATTTATAGAAAAATTATTTGGAGTGGGAGAAGGCATAGTGGTTGGTGGTATTAATTGTGATATTGATGGTGGACTTGACTGCAAAGGATGGGTTGTTGGTGTTTCTTTCAAGGCATGCTGAATTTTGTGCTCTAAGTGTCGATATTCATGATGACTTGATTGGACCATTTTTTCTTCTTTATGTCGGTGTCTTTCTGAAGAATGATGGTGTCGATAATGTCGAAGCGATTAGAATTCCTCATGCCCGCTCAATGCATGTCGATCATTGTATCACCCAATTTGTGTTTTACTGCCTCCTTCCTTAGAATTGATCCAAGATTCTGTCATACTGGTTCTTTTCATAGTAGTTTTTTCCTGTGTTTTTTATAGATTTTTATAGTTTTTTTCCAATTGTTTATAGTTACACAACTGTTTTTTTTAAGATTTGTACCATTTTAGTCGAGCACCATTAACCAATTTATGAAATACATTCCCCTGTAGTGTTTTTAGTCAAACTGATCCGTTACTTTTGATTTCTTCTGCAATGTATGGACCCATCCACTGAGTGTGTAGTTTCTTAGGTTTTCCTTTTACTTGACTATTGTATAGTAATGCAAGGTCTCCAATTGAAATATTTTTATTTTTGATGTTTCTATCATGCCATACTTTTTGTTGTTGTTTTTGTATTTCTTGGTGTCATAATGTGATTAGTCAGTGCTATTCAAGTTTGGATAGTTGCATTAATATTTCTTTTCAGGCATTTTCGACATCAATGTGTAGTATGTTGGCAATTAGGGGATTTGTTTGATGAAAGTGCAAGGTTACGATTGCTTCCATTTCATAGACAAGTCGTAATGGTGTTTGAACTACCAAACGTTTGTATGCCATTTTGTATGCCCATAAAAAAATAGGTATCTTATCGTCTCAGTCGTCTTTTTTGGTGTTACATACTTTTTTTAATCCCCTGGTTAATGTTTTGTTAAAATATTCAATTGCACCATTAGATTGAGGATGATACGCTGTACTTTTTCGATGTTTGATCATGAATTGTTTTGTCAGAGCCGTGATTATTTTGTTTACAAAATGTGACCCCTGATAATTGATCAAGGTCAATGGATATCCAAATCATGTGATGATGTTCTTGTATATAAATTTTGTGGTTATATCACTTTATCAAGATTTGACTGGTTCTGCTTCTTCCCACTTTGTGACATATTAGAGTGTTGTTATAATATATTATTCTCATGTTCATCTAATCGGCATAAAAAATGGTCCTATGAAATCAATTGCCAAAATTTCAAATGTTAACCTTGATATTACCAATATTAGAGGAATTTCAGTGCTTAGTAGAGGCCAACCTAATCATTGACATGAGTCATATTTATTCACAAATTCATGACAGTCCCGGTGTATGGTCGACCACCCTAATCCCGACTATTTGATTTTTATGGCTGTCGTGTCGGCCTAAAAATGTCCTCCAGCTGAACCTTAGGGTGCTTTGTTGATTATATTTTCTCTTTAGTGGTCAAGAACACATCGTCGTAATATATCGTCTAATCCAAGTTTGTAGAGAAATCCATTTACTATAGTGTAGGGTGCAGCTTTCATAACTAGGATCTTTTTCTTGTTATCACTCATCCCTTATGGAGCTTGTCCATCCTCTAGGAATTGAGAAATTTATACTAAGTTGGAAGATACAACTTCAATTCAGAATAAATGTGTGTCTGGTAGGTCGTCTTCAATTCTGGACGGTTCTTCACCTGTGTCGATTCTCGACAAGTGGTCGGGTCCAACATTTGTTTTACCTGGTTGGACTATGACTTCAAACTCAAATTCTTGAAATAATAAAAACCATCGAAAAATTCTTCCTTGATGTAATGGTTTATTTACTGAGTATTTTAATGCCCAATGGTAGGTGTAGAAAACAAATTGATTAGCGAGTAAATAATGTCATTATTTGTGAAAGAACAAGTACCATTCCAAGTTCCTCTCTTCCTGTTGTCGAGTAGTTCCTCTAAGATTTGTTTAAATTCCTACTGCTGTATGTGTTTGAATAGTCCATTCCATCATCACCTGCTTGAGTTAATATTTCTTAGATTACTATTCCGGATGCATCGATATGTACGTGAAACTTGATTGGCCAATTTGGAAATCACAGTATGGGTGCCTCAACTAATTTTCTCTTTGAAATGATGAATGATTTGGTGCATTCATCAGTCCATTTATATTTGTGATTTTATTTTTGTAGTTATTCTAGTGGGTAGGTCATGTTAGAATAATGTCAGATGAATTTCTATAATATCCCATATGTCCAACTAAAACTCTTACTTATTTAGGATTTACTGGTGGTTTTAAGTCGAAGATAATTTTAATTTTTGCATAGTTGACTTTAATGTGTTCCTTGCATACTACATGTCCCAGTAGGATTCCTATTGGGGTTGCAAATATACACTTCTTGATATTTAGAGATAATTGGATTTGTCGACAACTTTCTAGCATAAGTCTTAGCCATTTACAGTGGTTTTTCAAGATAGAGTAGACTGTCCAATCGTCGAAATATATAGCCATTGTTTTGTAGATATATTCCTAAAATGCTTGGATGAATATCCTGGAGAAAATAGTTGGGGCACTTTTCAATCCAAATGGCATGACGTTATATGTGAATGATCCAAATTCACATAAAAATGTCATCATCCTTTGATCTTCTTTGGAAATGGGTACTTGATTATATCCTAAAAATCCATATGTAAATGAATAACACTCATGGCCTGCAACTTCATTAAGAATTTCATCTGCAAAAGGAGTCGAAAATGGGTCTGTAAGGGTTACTTTATTAAGTACTCAAAAGTCGGCATAGATTCTTAGTCGTTTCGGGTCATATTTATTTGGTTGGACTACCATTGGACTTACCCATTCCGACTGATTAATAGGGTAAATGATTATGGCCGCCAACATGATGTCAATTTCTTTCTTTACTATTTCTTTGTTTTTGTGCGCAATTTTATATGGTCATTTCTTTATTGGTTTTGCCTCGGGTTTGATATTGATTTTAATTTCACCCATTTCTTGAACAAGAAATTTTAGATCTTTATAATCCCGGGCAAAGATGTCGTGGAATTGTTTTAATAAGTTGACAATTTCTATCATTTGTTCTTCATTCCAGTAGTCTCCTATCTTTGTGTTTTTAGTCATGTCATCCTTAGATATATCGACTTTTTTTATCTTAACCTTTTTGTCCATCATTCTGGTGCTTTAATTTCATTGATCTGCCGACTACCTTCTTTGAACTGTGAAAATCCTGGCGAAAAGTCTTCCGCTTTCAATCTTTTAGGGTCTTCTTTTTCTAATGTTTTAATTTTAAATACTATCTAATTGGTTCTGAAGTTTCTGGATGGTCGGATTTCCATTGAAAACTTTTTCCTATTGTGGTTTTCATCTTTATTCGAAGTCTTGTCGAATGTTGGATTTCGATTGACTGGATATTATGACACGTGGAATTTTGTCAGCTAGGTTGAATCTCTGTTGTGATATTGTTGTCAGTCAGTAGTAGGAAGTTTTTTATCTGTTTAGATGTTTCAACCAATAGTTCATCCTGAGACAAGAATTTGAAGTCCTTAAGAAAGTTTTCTTTCAGTTCATTCCATGTGAATTTTTCTCCTCCTGCTTCTTCCATTTTAAACCACTTATTCAGTAGATAATATAATGTGTTTGGAAATAAGTGAGTCCAAACTCACTCATCTTTATAACCTAATCTTCTCCACTTTTTTTTACATGTATCAATGTGTTTATCATGATCTTTCCCTTGTGTGAAGATGTAACAAATATAAATGTTATAAATATTAACATTTAATACTAAGTAGGTTAATTAGGGCAATTAATTAATTACTCAAGAGATGACTTGAAAATCCACCCCCCTTATGACTTAGGGTATAAAATACCTGACACTAATTCTTGTAAAACATCTTTATCTATCTAATCATCAATATATATTTGTCATATTAATGGCTTATCGGATATTTCGGGCGTGCTTTTTAATCATAATCGTGGGGAGTCCCTAAATTTATGGTATTTGACCCAGTAAAAAAGGAAAAGAAAGTCAAAAGAAAAAATAAAAAGGAAGAAGTTAAAAAAAAGAGAGAATAAGGAATATTGCCATAAAAAAGGAAGGTAACAAAAAAGAAGTAAAAATAAAAGAGTAAAACCACAAGTGGTTTCTCCACCCACGGTTTTGTTTTAATAAGTGGTTTTTTAATTCTAGGGTTTAAACCCTAATTCCCACTGTTAGCTCTCTAGGAAACTCCTCTGGGTTGCAACTCGAGGATGCCTGGTAACTTCAATATTTTTAATGGTTTTCTCAATGGATCAAATCAGATGATCAATAAGAACTCACTCACTAAAGACATGCATAATACTCAATCAAATAGATAAGGATTCTAACTATCAATGTTCAGAGGGTTTGTATTAAAGGTGAATAAATGAAGAACTTACTATGCTGGAAGGCACTCACATATGAATGGATAATCATAACAAGGAAAGATACTTGCAATTCAAATTATCAACATAGAGATAGAATGACAACTATCTGGTATTGGACACAAAGAATAAACCTGAATCAAACATCGAAGCACAAGTACATAATAGAAAAGAGATGGAACCTAAACATATAATGCCAAAATAGCTTATATTAAATGATGAAGCACATGAGAAGCTTGAATACAATAAGTGTCTAACAATCACCGAAGTTGAACCTCGACTTCAACATTAGTCATAGACTTTATATATTTTACAAAATTTATTTCAGATCTTCAAAAATTGGATCGAATTTACTAAAAATAGATAAACATAACTATTTTGAAAAAATTAGGTCAAAACCCTAACTTAAGTGCTAATCTACCTAAGTCCAACACTTTCTTACTCCTCGAACTCTTTCATAACTGTAGTGAACATTGAATTAGAACTCAAACTTCCTATCTGGAAGACAAGTCACACTTTGTCAGAGTAGGTAGGGTTTGTGACCTTACTTCACCTCGCTGGAACCTTCAAAACTGGAATAGACCCAAGATACTGGTGCCTTCAATTAATTTTCAACCTTATAAATCATCCCTGAGGTATTTGGATCAACCAAAGTTAGTTCTATGTGGAACTATGCCTTCCCGCACTATTATGCGCTTTCAGTGGCTAAGAAAGCAAAATTCTGGGTCTGTAAGCTATTGGAAGCTCTATTTTTGGTGGCTAATGAACAACTACAGTGTTTTCCTAAGACACCAAAAGCACCGTTCTTCAAAATTTTAATACAACTTTTAATAACCCTTTTTCCTGAGGCTTTACAGCTTAATTTCTGACCTTCTGGTATTTCTGCAACCTGCATAGGGTTTGGAATAGTAGCAGCATCACATGCTGCCTCCGGATCCTGAAGGCTTATTGTTTCCTCTGCTAGGTTTTCTAGTGCAAGGTGAGCTTGAGATTTAGGCTTTGAATTCTTCATATGCAACCTCGATAGTCTGATCATCCTGTAGATATTGGTATTGTACTTCATTAATCACAAATTTCTTTTTTGCCGCTGGATATACATCCCTCTCATTTCTAGAAGAGAATCATGCAATTCAGTATTTCTTTTGGTTAATCTTGCATCAGTTCTTTTGATTTCTCTCTCTAAGACCTCTAGTTCATATACTTTCCCTAATAGCTAGTTGATTATCTAGGACCTAGGTTTGCTAGAGGAAGCCTCTGCCACTTGTTCACCTTGACCCTCCCTTGGTGTAAGTGAGGGAAACTCCTCATGCTTTGCTACAACTTGCTTTGTTAGGTCAACTTCCTGCTCCTCTTCATCCTTAGAATCAGTGTATGGAAGGTTGAGGATATTTTTACCTTGTACTGGAGCCTCCTCCTTTGTTCTATTACTGAACTCTAAGTTCTTTTTGTCCTTCTTAAAAGCTGGAGAGTTCTAGTCAACTGCAATTGGGGAGATGGATCTCCTCTTCCTTTTTCACTTCTAGGGGTGGAAGACCTTTTTGAAGGGGAATTATTTTGTCCTTTGGCTGCAATTCTATTTCAAACTCATTCTAGTATAGGAATACTATCTAGGTGACGTTTCTCCTTTGCAAAAGCTCTTGGACAATTAGCTTGATCAATCCATGGTGATGTAAACTTCCTG
This sequence comes from Pseudotsuga menziesii, assembly GCA_001517045.1. NCBI lineage: Eukaryota > Viridiplantae > Streptophyta > Pinopsida > Pinales > Pinaceae > Pseudotsuga > Pseudotsuga menziesii. The sequence goes on along the minus strand of LPNX011229245.1, from coordinate 26,965 downwards.
CAATCTTGGTTGGCTCGGCCCTAACCTGATGAGCCATTTTAGTTAGGATTTGGCAAGCTAAAAATATAGGTTCAGGGGGTTCCTTCTAGTGAAATGATTAATTAGTTTGAAGTGGTTGATCATCACCCTATTATATATTCCCTCACAGGTTATGTAGACTAGGATTACTTTCAACAGGTGCTGCCACTTTTCCTCCAGCCAGGATGTAGGTATGCTCTTCTTCCATATGAGGTTTTTGTGCTCAGGTTGCAGGTAAGACCTGAATTCTATGTTATTTGTGACAATGTTTTTAAACCATCTCTCTCCACTCCTTGGGAGATCTATCACTTCATCTACCAAAGCTTCATCCACCTGAAATTTCTCTTTTCCAATTACTTCCTTTGAGCCATCAAATGTGAGGGAAAATTATTCTACCAGTTGCTAATGAGATCCCTGAACCTTTTCACAAAATATATAGCAGCCTGCATATTTGAATAGATGACATACCTCTGGATGTGCTTTTAGATAACCAATGTCACCCATCTATTGTCTTAGGGCAGGTCCTCCTCCTCTCTTCATCTTCTGAATGTTCTTTTGTACCTACAAAATTGAAATTCAAACCCCAAGGAAGGATATTACAATGCTGGATACAGGGAGGGCTTGGCTTAGTGAGGATGCATGCAGGAAATATGGAATGAATGTAGGATAGGGTGCTGATTTTGAGGGGAATGGTTGTTCAATTGGGATTTGAGCAAACTGATAGTAAATTCTGATGAGACCCATGAGCTTGCCATTGCTGTAATTATTCTAAGTAGATTTTAATGCTTTGTGGTGGTTCAATTATAGTCACGAGATAGGTGTAGGGATGAGAGGGTTAGGGTTTAGATATGTCACCTTTATTTCAAAATGATGCCTCCTACCAAGTCATGATTAACTGCATATCTATTCTTTTCAGTGGTTAACGACTTGATGCTAACACTTTCCATGCTGACAATGTCTGTTTGTGATGGATGCGCTAACCCTTTTCCCCTTTCGGAGCTTTCGGTGGTTAAGGTATTCTTGGATCCAATTTTTAAGCTACCGAAATCTGATATTTTCGGTGGCTAATGAACGTTGAGATGTTTTCCTAAGCCACCGAAAGTTGATCTTCAAAAATTTCATTAAAAAATGGAGTCAATGAGCTTTCGGTGGTTAAGGTAGTCCTGAGTACAATTTTCAAGTTGTCGATAGTTGGGATTTTCAGTGGCTAATGAACCGTTGAGATGTTCTCCTAAGCCACTGAAAGCTAAAATTTGAATTTTATGAGAAAACAGAGTACAAGGCGTTCCAACTTTATTTAAACACACAAAAATATTTCATAATCTGCACTGGAATCTTGATCACTATGGAAAAATAGATCTTATGAGTCTGACCTATTGAAAACTAATTTATTTAGGAGATAACATCTGGCTCTTACTCAGGGATGGGAACCTTCCTGTGAGGTCCCAAGAACCCCAGACCAAATTCCTTTCCTAAAAAAATAAGAATTAAACCTATGTTCTATTGTTCCATTGGGCATGGGGTTATTTGCAAAAACAAAAAACAAAAAATAATATTTTACAATAATAAGGCTTTGAAGCCTTAGATGAAATAAAGTTTCAAGAATCGCCCATTGACTGGGCCATCAAAAACCTCCTCGCCTTCCATATTTTTTAGTTTGAAAGTGTTGTTCTGTTGCACCTGACTTATCACAAAAGGGCCTATCCACAGAGAATCAAATTTACCATGCTTTCCCTTGTCCTTCCTGACAGCATCCCATTTTAGAACCCAGTATCCAACCTGAAAATTGTCCACCTTTGAATTCTTGTCAAAAATAATTTTAATCTTCTTTTGGTGAGATTCTGACTTCTCCACCACCTGTTCCCTGACTTGCTGCAGCTCAACCAAATCAAGCATCCTTCTTACCATGTCATTCGGTTCATCCTGCTCCTCCTAAAAGAACTTGGGTACTAGTAGAATCAACTGAATGGGAAAAATGACCTCAGTACCATAAACCAACTTAAAATTAGAAGTACCTATGGATTTTTTGTTGGTCACCCTGTTAGCCCATAGAGAAAATTTTAGCTTAGAATCCCAACTCTTCTAATTTTTCTCCAATAGTTTTCTGATGATTCTAACTAGGATTTTATCAGATGACTCAGCAAGGCCATTTCCTTGAGGGTAATAGGAAGTGGAATGCACCAATTGAATGCCCATTAAATCACACATGTTAACCAATGCCCCATATTTAAAATCTGGTGCATTATCAGTCACTAGCCTTACTTGGCAGTCAAATCTGATAAAGATGTTCTCATATAAAAAATTCATGATGACTTGGTGAGTGGAATTCCTTGTGGGGACTTCCTCTATCCACTTGGTGAAATAATCTATGGCTACTAGGATCCACTTCTGCTGACCACTTGATGAAGGATTAATCTCACCTATGCAATCAAGACCCCATTGCTGGAAAGGACCATTCACTACAATAGGTCTAAGGGGAAAAGATATGAGATGCTGCTTTCCTATGAATGTTTGGCATTTTTCATAGACAAAGTTACACACATCAAACAAAATAATAGGACAATAGTATCCAACCCTCAAAACCTTGTGGGTTGTAGTCTTCTAGTAATGATTCCCCCCACATGTTCTTGAATGAAACTGATGTATGATCTGAACTGACTCTTCTTTATCTAAGCATCTCAGCAAAACACCAGAAGGATCTTTCCAATACAACAGCTTATCAACTATGCAAAATTTAACAGACTTAAGCTTAAGAGCCCATGCTTGAGTCAGGATCAACCCAGGGGGGACTTCTAAACTTTGCAAGAAATGAATAATACTTGAGTACCACTCACATGAAGACAATTTCTCAGCCACCTATTGGCTATCATTCTACTTCTGAACTACCTCTGCTGCTACCTCTGTCTATAGGTTTTTTGAACTTATACCAATGCAATTTATTCTCAATAGATCACAATTTTCTTTAGCCATGAGCTTAGCTAGACCTTGGCCTTTCACAAGCTTGGTGGGATTTACTTCTATGTCAAACTCAATAAGCTTGCAATCCATTTGGATCTCTTTCCATCAATTTCAGGTTGGGTCAAGACATCCTTCACATCAACTGAAGCGACATAGGAAAGGACCTTTTCATGTAGAATGTAAATCCTGAAGGCTTTCAGTGACTTAATGAGAGCATAGGCCTATTTCTCAATAGGATCACACTTCAATTCAACATCCCTCAATGTCTTGTTGAAGAAGGAAATGGGGTGATCAAGGCCTTCATCATCTTTCTATAACATAACTGTTTCCATTGTGTCATAGGAAGCAAAAGTGAAAATATAGAAAACCTTGGTGTAGTCTGGACTAATTAGAGTGGGAGCTTCCATGATGGCCTTCTTGATGGCTTCAAAAGATTTTCTTGCTTGCTATGTCCATTTGATTTCAGCTTCCTTCCTCAACATAGAGGTTATGTGTTTTACCAACTCAGAAAAAATTAGGATAAACCTCCAGACAAAATTTATCTTACCTAGGAATGACTGAATGTCCTTTTTTGACCAAGGTATGGACAACTTCTAGATTTCTTCAACTCGAACAGGATCAATCTTCACACCTTCTGCTGAAACTATGTGACCTAGTAGTTTTCCCTCTATGATAGCAATTTGAGACTTCTTTGGGTTTAGAGATATCCAAAACTATCTACATTTCAAAAACACCCTCCTCAAGTGCTACAAATGTTCTTCATGGCTGTTGGAGTAAAAAGTGAGGTCATCAAGGTATATGAGAAAAAAACGTGTCTTTCAATCCCACAAAAGCTATGTCCATGGCCCTCTGAAAGGTGGCCCCAAAATTCATTAGCCCAAATGGCATCTTGGCATACATGAAAGTACCCCAGGGAGTGGTAAATGCAGTTTTCTCTTGATCATCAGGGTGTATAGAAACTTGATTGTAGCCAGAGAAACCATCTAGGAATGACATGACACTGGCTCCTGAGACTCTTTGCAATAGATGCTCCATCTTGGGTAAGGGGTAGTTGTATTTCTTGGAGAATTTGTTTAGGTTTCAGAAATCAATGTATGACATGATCTCCCCATGTTTCTTCCTCACTATCACTAAGTTTGCAATCCATTTGGAATATCTCAGTGGGATTATGATTTTTGCATTAAGGAGCTTTTGGATTTCTTTCTCAATCACTGTTAGAAGGAGGGTACTGATAGGTCTTATATTTTGCTTGAAAGGGATTATGTCCTTTTCCAAGGGAATCCTATGTTGGATGATATCCAAGCTCATCCATCACTTCTTTTGGCATTAGGTTATGGGATGCTCTTGATTCAAGAAAACAATTGTGAAGGATCTTGTCATGGATGTTCAAAGATATGTAGAAAGGTGGGAAAGACTCATCCAACTCTTCAATCATAGGACCTAGGATTACTGTGGGCTTATCATCTTGCCAGTTCACAAATTCATCATATATGGGTGTCCTTGGCTGAAGAGATTTCAGTATGGATGATTTGAAGGAATCATTATTCATAAGCTGTATCAAGGGAAAATGGATTTTTAACTTCTGAATTTCTGACTCAAGATTGAAAGAATAGGATAATTTGTCAGAAGTTCTTACCTCTTATGGTGGGGATTTGAGCTGAATAGGATCATGGGCTGATGGTTGTAATGGCCTCTGCTGCTGTTTTGGAGGAGCATCCATCTTCTTTGCAGAAGCATCAATATTTTTAGTAGGAGGAGCAAGATTCTTTGTAAGGGCAGGACTCTTCTTCATAGGAGCAACAATTTTGGATCTCAAATTATAACCTTCTTGATCATCTACTTGATATAAGGATTCTTCCATGATTTGCTCATTCATGAGGGATTCCTCATAGTCTGCTTGTGTCAGGAAAGAGAGATCAACTTCATCTTCCATACAATTGATATTGTCTTTTGCCTCCCCTTCTTCCTGAGCAAACTCTTGTTCTTCTTCTAGCACAACATTTTGGAAAGGATCTTTGATTATTTGATCCTCAGCTTGGTTCCTATCCCTTTGAACGATCTGAGATGGTGGGTTATTTCTTCTGTAAGGGACAAAATTAGGGTTTCTGGGAGCAAAATCATTTGGCCCTTTACCTCTCACAGGTATTTTCCCTCGGTTTTTAAGTCTAGACATTTCAGCTATCAAACTGTCCAACATTTTGACCATTTTCTCCATTTTATTCTCTGATGAAGAAGCCCCTAGAGGATCTACGGGTTGCTTCTTCCTGTCCATTTTTCCCTTAACCTTCTGAGATGCAACAATATTGGACTCAACATCAAGATAAGCATATTTCACGAGTGACAAAGAAGAATATCTTCATTCTCTGAGAATAAGACAAAACTCAGAATCAAAGGCATTGGCATAAGTGATTTTGGTTGAAGTGTCAGTTGGCTTGATCTCAGCAGGGATTTTGCTGAACATTTTGTTAAATCTTTTTGTGAAGTTGGAAACAGACTCACCTTTCTCTCTCCTCAAATAGCTAAATTCAGTGATATCATAAAGGTGGTCTCTTATTTCTCCTCAATGCTTCAAAAATATGTCATCTAGGGCTTCAATTCCAGCTACTCATCTAGCAGGCAACTCTTTGAACCATTTCCTAGCTTGACCATCTAGACTTTGCACAAAAACCATAGTCCACACATCCTCTTGTTCAATGTTTATATTCTCAGCATAACTGTAGAATTATTCTAAATGCTCCTCAGCTGTGAAATCTCCCTCCCCAGGAAACTTAGGCATGTATTTTAGATAATCTCTAGTATGCATAGTAGAGAGGGGGTTAGGCAAATTTAGAGGGGCATATATGGAAACAAGGATCCTTTCCATTTTGGTCAGAGGGGCATCCATATTGGATGTAGGTATGGAAAGGCTAGAAGGAGATGTTGTTGGTGTGGGTAGGAGCTGAGAAAGTATTTGTGGTAGATCTATCTCAGTGGAGTCACCAGGGATTGGATCTACACAAGAAGAAGTGCTTGAAATTCCTCAACCCTAAAAATTTTTGATTGACTTATAAATTCCTGAGAATTAGATGATTCAGCAGCAGAAGATTTAAAGGGAGTTATATTTAATGTAACAAAATAAATACCTCTAGGAGTACTTGATGTAGCTCCCCTTTAAGCTCTGGAAGTATTATTTTGTTAAGCCCTTCCTCTCCCTATAATCTTCTCAGGATTTGAAACAGGTGTCACTGGTGGCCTTTGAGGATTTGCTCTAGTACTTGGTCTTCTTGAAACCACCTTGTTCCAATGGAGTCGCCAGATACATGATTACAACCCAAACAGTGTCCCAACTTTGTCTATCATCAAATTAGGGCCTATGCCATTCCCCATGGAAGCTGAGCTTCAATCTCTTCTCCCCGACAACGACGCCAATTTGCTAGCTATCTAGAAAACTCCTCTAGGTTGCAGCTCGAGGATTCCTGGTAACTTCAATATTTTTAATAGTTTTCTCAATGGATCAATTCAAATGATCAATAAGACCTCACTCACTCAAGACATGCATAATAACCAATCAAATAGATAAGGCTTCTAACTATCAATGTTCAGAGGGTTTGTATCAAAGGTGAATAAATGAAGAAATCACTATGCTGGTAGATTCATATATAAGGAACTGACATACGAATGGCTAATCATAACAAGGAAATATACTTGCAATTCAAATCATCAACACAGAGATAGGATGACAACTATCTGGTATTGGACAAAAAGAGTAAAACTAAATCAAACATCCAAACACAAGTCTACAATAGAAAACAGATGGAATCTGAACATATAATGGGAAAAGAGATAATATCAAAAAATGAAACACATGAGAAGCTTGAATACAATACTTGTCTAAAAATATCTGAAGTCAAACCCCGGGTTCAACATTAGTCACGGGATTTATAGCGTTTACAAAATTTATTTCAAATCCTGAAAAATTGAATTGAATTTACTAAAAATAGATAAACATAACTATTTTGCAAAAATAAGGTCAAAAACCCTAAGTTAAGTGCTAATATACCTAAATCCAACACTTTCTTACTCCTTGAACTCTTTGATAACTACAGTGAACACTGAATTAGAAATTAGACTTGCAATGTGGCAGACAAGTCACACTTTGTCAGAGTAGGTAGGGTTTGTGACCTTACTTCACCTCGCTGGCACCTTTAAAACTGGAACATACCCAAGATACAGGTGCCTTCAATTAATTTCCAACCTTATAAATCATCCCTGAGGTATTTGGATCAACCAAAGTCGGTTCTGTGTAAACTATGTCTTCCTACACTGTTCTACGCTTTCGGTGGCTAAGAAAGCAAAATTCTGGGTGTGTAAGCCACCAAAAGCTCTATTTTCAGTGGCTAATGAATAGCTGCGGTGTTTTCCTAAGCCACCAAAATATCTGTTCTTCAAAACTTTAATAAAAATTTTAATCACCATGCTTTACAACTTCAATTATGAACATTTGGTATTTTTGCAACCTACATAGCATTTGGAATAGTAGGAGCATCATAGGATGCCTCCAGATCCTAAAGTCTTATTGCTTCTTTTGCTAAGGGTTCCAGCGCAAGGTGAGCTTGATATTTAGGGTTTGAATTCTTCGTCTGCAACCTTGACAGTCTGATCATCCTATAGAGCATGGCGTTGTCCTTCATTAATCTCATGTTTCTTTTTTGCAGCAGGATATACATCCCTCTCATTTCTATAAGAGAATCATGCAATTCAGTATTTATTTTGGTTAATATTGCATTAGTTATTTTGATTTATCTCTCTAAGACATTTAGTTCATATACTTTCCCTAATAGCTGGTTGATTCTCTAGGACCTAGGTTTGCTAGAGGAATCCTCTGCCACTTGTTCACCTTGACCCTCCCTTAGTGTAGGTTAGGGAAACTCCTCATGCTCTATTGCAACCTGCTTTGTTAGGTCAACTTCCTGCTCCTCTTCATCCTCAGAATCAGTGTATGGCAGGTTGAGGATATTTTTACCTTATGCTGGAGCCTCCTCCTTCTCTATTCTGTTACTAAAGTCTAGGTTCTTTTTGTCCTTCTTAAAATCTAGAGAGTTCTGGTCAATTGCAATTGGGGATATGGATCTCCTCTTCATTTTTCCACTTTTGGGGGTGGAAGACCTTTTTGAATGGGAATTATTTTTGTCCTCTAGCTGCAATTCTGTGTCAAACTCATTCTAGAATAGGAAGAATTTCTAGGCAACATTTCTCCTTTGCAAAATCTCTTAGGCAATTAGCTTGATCAAGCCATGGTGATATAACTTTCCTGCAATCTTGGTTGGCTCGGCCCTAACCTGATGAGCCATTTTAGTCAGGATTTTGGTGAGGTAAAAATGTAGGTTCAGGGGGTTCCTTCCATTGAAATGATTCATTAGTTTGAAGTGGTATATCATCACCCTATTATAGCTTCCATCGGAGGTTATTTAGCCTAGGATTGCTTTCAACAAGTCCTGCCACTTTTCCTCCAGCCAGGATGTAGGTATGCTCTTCTTCCATATGAGGGTTTTGTGCTCATTTTGTAGGTAAGACTTGAATTCTATGTTTTTTGTGATAGTGGTTTTAAACCAGCTCTCTCCAGTCGTTGGGACCTCTGTCACTTTAGCTACCAAAGCTTCATCCTCCTAAAATTCCTCTTTTCCAATTACTGCCTTTGAGCCATCAAATGTGAGGGAAAATACTTCTACCACTTGCTGATGAGATCCCTAAATCTTTTCACAAAATCTGTAGCATCCTGCATCTTTGAATAGATGACATACCTCTAGATGTGCTTCTAGGTAACCAATGTCACCCAGCTCTTGTCTTAGGGCAGGTCCTCCTCCTCTCTCCATCTTCTGCATGTTCTTTTGTACCTACAAAATTGAAATTCATACCCTAGGGAAGGATATTACAATGATGGATCCAGGGAGGGCTTGGCTCAGTGAGGATGCATGCAGGAAATGTGGAACAAATGGAGGAGAGGGTGCTGATTTTTAGGGGACTGGTTGTTCAATTGGGATTTGAGCAAACTAATAGTAAATTCTGATGAGACCCATGAGCTCGCCAGTGCTATAATTAGTCTAACCAGATTTTAGTGCTTTGTGGCGGTTCAGTTATAGTCACAAGATAGGTGTAGGGACGAGAGGGTTAAGGTTCAGATATGTCACCTTTCTTTCAAAACGACGCCTCCTGCCAACTCATGATTAAATACAGATCTATTATTTTTGGCAGTTAACAACTTGATGCTAACGCTTTCCATGCTGACGATGTCTAATTGTGACAGATGTGCTAACCGTTTTCCCCTTTTGGAGCTTTCAGTGGTTAAGGTAGTCTTGGATCCAATTTTTAAGCTTCCAAAATCTGGGCTTTTCGGTGGCTAATGAACATTGAGATGTTCGCCTAAGCCCCCAAAAGCCGATCTTCAAAATTTTCATTAAAAAATGGAGTCAATGAGCTTTCGGTGGTTAAGGTAGTCTTGAGTCCAATTTTCAAGCTGCCGATAGATTTTTGGTGGCTTGAACCGTTGAGATGTTCGCCTAAGGCACCGAAAGCTAAAATTTGAATTTTATAGGAAAATAGAGTAGAAGGCGTTCCAACTTTATTTAAACACAAAAAAATATTTCATAATGTGCACTGAAATATTGATCACTATGCAAAAATAAATCTTATGAGTCTGACCTATTGAAAACTAATTTATTTAGGCGATAACACACACCCCATTCATAAAAATATATATATCAATAATACTATTAGTATTAATAAAAATTATTATTGTTATATATGTTTTCAAAAAATCTTTCGACCCAATTCAAAAAAAAAATACTATTATATTATTTTTCAATAATAATTGGTAATATATTATATTTGTTATTATTAAATTTTTAGTAATAATAATAATCATTACTTGATAATAATTATTTAATAATTTTGTTATTTACAATTATTGCTTTATACAAGAAGGAAAAAGAATCAAATAAGATATTAAAAGAGACATATTGAGAATTATTATAGCTTTTGTATCTACCCTTCTAGGTGAAAAGAAGACAAAAGTGAAGTAAAAACATAGTCACAAACAATGGCACCTACATATTCAGAAATGAAGTCACAACTACAAACAGCAGTGGACGAGTTAGAGCAATATAAGGTGATCAACAAAAGTCTACAAGCTGAGGTTGAGACGTAGAAGTGGTTGAAAGAGTGGAGAGAGAATGAGAATTGTCTCTTATGGAATCAAAATCGACAGCTAGAATGAACCATAAGAGATAGCAAGAAAATGTTATCTGATCAGGATAAAGAAATGTCATGTTTAAAAATTCATAATCAAACCCTATAAGACCAAATTAGAAAGTCAAAAAATGACAACAAATCACCATATGGAAATGATAATGATTTAGAAGAATAAATAAAGCATCTAAACAAGCTCATCATGGAAAAATATGCTAAATTGGCTCTAGTCCGGATAAAGTTAGAAAATAAATAAACAGATTTACGTCATCATCAACAACAAAAAGAAAAACTCCAGCAGCATTACAACGACAATAAGAAGACACATAAGTTAGAACTGACAAAAGTAAACAAGGTGTTATCAATCAATACGGAAGAGATTTCTAGACTACGAAATCATAACAAAACACTGATTACAAAGATCAAAAAATTGGAAAATATTAGCAAGAAGGAACACTCTAGTGAAGACCTCGAAGGAAGAATACTAGAAAAGAAAGAATAAAACCAGTGTCTAAATAATCGTAATCAGGAACTAGAGAATCAAATCAAGAAATTAGAAATTGAAAAAAAGTCACAAGATGAAAGAATCCAAAATATTTAGAATCATAACAATCTACTGAAGAACCAAGAATCAAAAATACAGGAAAATGCATCCAAAAATCAAACCAAAGAAGTGAAGACAGTCCTCGCCGCAGTCCAAAAGAAAGAAAAACAAACGACACATACACCTTACTGACATCCTAATTATAATTATCATTTTGACCAACGACAGGATCAAAACAAGCACTCACAAAAGAATTATGTTGACAGGCAAAAATACCAACATGCTAAGAAACAATTGAAACGACTTGTTCCACAAAATGATCTTAGAGCTCCAATAAAAGTGGATCTTGGATGGACCACAACAGATACGATGCAACAATTCTCCTTCGGAATTCGTAACTCATATCATCTCATTTCATCAAGTGTCACAATTACAAAAAGGAAAGGATCTCGAGATGAGACTTCAAGGGAATTCATACATTGTTGTCGATACAATCTTTGAGGACAAAGCTTCTCTTAAGGGGAAGGGAATGTAACAAATATAACTGTTATAAATATTAACATTTAATAATAAGTAGGTTAATTAGGGTAATTAATTAATTACTCAAGAGGTGACTTGAAAATTCACCTCCCCTTACCACTTAGGGTACAAATACTCGACACTAATTCTTGTACAACATCTTTTTATATATCCAAATATCAATATATATTTGTCCTATTAATGGCTTATCAAATATTCCAGGTGTTCTGGTAATATTGATTGTGTTAAGTGAATAAATATTCACTTCATAAGACTGGAATATTTGATTGAGTTATTAGTTTCTTGCCTCTAAACCTTTCAATCATATATGTAGATGTTGTCATCCAAGTTTGTACTCTTGACTGATGTGTGTCCCACCACAGTGCATCTTGACCTGTAAATGTTTCGACCAAACTCTAGAGTTGGCCTTGTTCACTTATAGTTGGTGGTGGTGGTGGGCCACTTCATGTTACCATGCTCTTTTCACAGCTATTTTCGACAGATGTTTCATTTCCTTCGGTAATATTTTCTGTATCAGTCAGTTCTCTATCGACACACAAGTACAATTTTGTTTAAAATGTGTTACTTCTCTTACTTCTGTAGTTGGAATTGGCTAGGGGGTGCTCCTCCATGTTCTAAGTAAAGTAGGCAAAAACTGTGATTAGAGATATAGGGTTGAAAATTAACCCAATTTTCCTCTCGCGGTCGATGAATTAACAGTCGGTAGACTTTGTTTCATTCATCATCCCATTGACTCCATACATCTACTTGGTCATCATGTAATCCTAAATATTCTTAAACAACGTCTTGCACTTGAGCACTTTGTGTAAGATGTGAATGGGAATGCAGTACTATAGGTTTAGGTATTGTTATTGGAGAGATATACCCTTCTCTATCCACAAGTCTTCTTATATAGGTGATAAATATTCATCAACGCCCCTTTATTGTTGGTCATGACTCGACTCTGAAGGATTTTATTTAGCTTCTGTCACCATACTCATCTTCCTTTCTTTCTGGAGTACAATAGCCTGCTCCCTTATTTTTTCTCTCCTCTTCCTTCTATTTTCCCGCTTTATCCTCTGAATATATGGAGTTATTTTGTGTTTCATTGTTCTACTTTTATCTTTTTTTGTTTGATTTTCCATTGCTGGCTGTGTCGTGTTTCTCATTATTCGACGGTTATTTCCCTACTTCACCAAACATGATCAGCTACCCCCCATTTCCGATTCGAAATATTTTTAGAAAGCTAGGGTGAAACTGTTTATTTTCTGATGAAGTACTCCCACTCTCTCTCTTGTACAAATTTTTCCCACTTTTTTCCTTGCTTCCCAGTTCATGTTTCTTGGTGGCATTAGTAGTAGTGGTCGAGGTTCAACCATATGTCATACTCCTTTGTCGATCAGGAATATGAAAAAAGTTTCAGTAGAGAACAAAATAATTTTTCAGTGAGGTCATTGTAAAATATCTTTTTAATGTTATCGATAGTGACTCATTCCTCGATAGCTCACTCCTCACAGAATTCATAAGCAATTATTTCAAACCACTCCGAAAAGTTTGTACAACCTCCTCTGGTTAGTTTTTGGCATAATTGTCGTTCATTTTCATCAACAGTATTTTTCATGCAAAAGCTTATTCAGTGCTTAGGGGATGGATTTGACAAATTTTTATTGTGTTTCAGAGAAAAAAATCTCATTTGGTTGAGCAATGGCCAACTTGTTTCTTCTAGCGTAATTTTGTAGGTAGTTCATTATTTTTTTCTCCCACGAATCCTTAATATCTTTCTCTGATATCATTGGGTCATTGTCATTTTCATCCAAGACATGTACCACCAGAAATATAACCAATGTTGTAATCAATCAGATTGCAAGGTTACCAAAGATACATATTACAAATTCATATAAACAATGATATAACAAGAGACAAGGAATGGTAGACAGAATAACAATGCATATATTACTCAAGAACATAAGGGGCTTCATGCTTATTCATCTCTACATCCTATATATAAGATTTACAAACAATTACATAACTACTTGTTGGTTCAACTGGCCAGCACTACCTATGAAATTGACATAATCTACTTGTTTACAATTAGTCGACTGAAGTACTTAGTCAGCTAACTGACTTAGGCTCCTCATGGACCATAATCTACTTTCCAGGTTGTACTATTGTACCTTGACAACTCATTGTCACCACTGGTGAGTTGCCTCACATTGGTTAATGATTTCCATTATTGATTAGTAATCAAATGAAGTTTCTCCATGTTCAAATTCAAGAAAATTCATTCACATGGATTAACTTGTACATAAATGCATATATTGTATGAAGACTATATTTCTATTGTTCTAACAGATTAGAAAATTTTCTTTCATATGATTTTCTAGCAGTCAGTAGTCCACCACTACAATTGCAAGACTCCTACCATTAGTATCATCTAGAAAATCATTCAATTAAACTTGCATAATTCCTCATTTAGATAGAAAATCAGATCCATCCCTCATTAGTTCATCCTACATCAAGTCCATAGACATCATTCCATCCATGCCAATCAAAGCTTTCATGGAGGTAAAATAACATGAGTTTTTTATTTATTGAAAGTTTAGGAGAATGTCATAAAAAACCACAAATAATTATCCATTGTTATTTTTTAGACTAGTATTCCCACATATTTACCATTTCATCTATGCTCCTTCGAAAACCTCGCTTGTTCCATGTGATCCATGCCATCATTCTACCCATGGCATTGCTGAAGGAATACGATAATAAAAAAATATTGTGTAACCGGATGCAACTTGTGTGTTGTCACAACTTATGCATTGTTGCAACTTGTGCAACAAGAAACAACAACTGACCAACCTGCCATCAAGAATATATACAAAAATCAGTAGTAAGAAGGAAGAATAAACTGATACATAATCCCAAGGAATCTACAGGAAAGAAGGAATTGGTGGGCCACAAGAACCTACAATAAAAGAACTATTGTAGAAGCCACTTTCTCTTAAGCGCATGGGTAAAAGAAAAAAAACAGAGGTATGATTTCATTTTCTTGGTTCACCTAATGCATAAATTATAGAATAGATGTTGTGGTTGCAAATAGAAGCATAATTCATGGAAACTATTGTTGCCTATTTGTTACAAGTGAGAAATTATGATCATTTATGGATATGCACACTATAACAGTCATACAACCAACATTATACATCCATTTCTCAACCCATTGTCTTCATCGTTCGATGGAAACACATTATTTCAAAGTGTTTCGGTACTTTTGGCATTATGGATATATGATTTAAAGAGCTAATTTGTGCTCTAGAAAATAGTTTATTTTAGAATTTCAAATTGTAAGTGGGACATCATTACCATACAATTGTTTGAAAGTTTGAGGTAGTTGCAATCTTTCCTGAGTTACATGAATGTATCGTCCATAAAAAAAACACAAATCATCATGTGCTTCAAGGGTGAAGAGAGGGATGGAAGATAAGTCATCTCTCACATGCCTCTCATATAAGGATATGTTACCCTTGTTTGTTTCATTTGATATATATTGTTACAATCCTTTTATAGAGGAAACATCTTATGGAAATGTCTTAAAAGGAATCTAAGTTGGCCTCCTTCACTACATGGGTTTGGTATAATATTCACTAAATGGTTGCATGTTCTATTATTTTATTTTATCATTCAAATGTTGAGAATGATTGGTATTGATATAGAATGTGTTAGCACTAAAAAATTACCCAAGGTTGTAAAGGCTATTCCCAGGTAACAACAAAAACAACTTTTAAAGAGAAAACTGGCTTTTTTCTCTTCCGAGAGGGATCTCTCACAAAATATTAACGAGAGATCCATTAATTGGTAATTGGTAAGATTGGTTGAAACTGAACACATGACCATTGGGCTATGGATTCAATATATGAATCTAGATAAAGAGAGATTTTTCATGGAAGTTTTAAACAGAGGAAAGGTAGCTACTCAGTCACAGTCCAAATTTGATTGTTTGGTGAGAAGGAAGAACATGAACAAACCATTAACACAGAGCATTGTAAAAATGAATTCTCTATCAACTTTAGAAGAAAGGTTTGGTGGAAATATTAAAAGAATAGTTAGAGCACAACAAATATGAATTCTAAACTGTTATACTCTCATTTCAAACATAAAGGAAAACATGATGGAAAGATAAAACTAGAAAAACATTCACATAACAAGGGAAAGTACAGATTGCAACATGAAATAACACATGAATCTCTAAAAGACGCCATATTTCGGCTCTATAATTTAAAGAAATATTTGAATACACAAATATCCAAAATCTCACAGGTTCCAACCTTTGCTTCAACAAATGTATGAATACTTATACAATCGCTCCTCGAGTTGAACAATAAACCTAATTGTCTAACGGTTTCAACCATTTATTACATGCGTCAAAGGACTTATCTATTACAAAATAGTTTTGAGATAACAAAACTTCTTAACTAATAAATTAAAAAATAACATTTTATCATAAAATATATCTTTTGCTGAAAATCCTTTTGCGTTGTCTTCCTTGATGTCTTCATGGTTGTAATTTATATTTAGTTGATCCATATTGTTGAACTTCTCTCCAATGTTCAGGATTAGGAAAATCTGCAACAACCATTTCACGTGCCAGGACTCAAGCTCCATGTTGTCTGCATATGAAAAATTAGGCACCTTGGCACATGTGATTTTAAAATCAAATAATAACTTGAACTCTACAACCAATTTATCAAACACAACTCTTCTTAACAGAGCTTGTTGTATATCTTCAAAATTACTGTGATCTAACCTGCAATTGACCAATTTATCCAAATATTCCTTTTGAGACAATAATGGTCCTTTTTCCTCTCAGAAGAAAGGAATTCCCTTGGTTACCAATGGAGTAAATAAATTAATCACTTCTTTTACTTTATGACTTATAATATCAACTTTAGCCTGTACAGTATCCAACATTCTGTATTTTCCAATCACTTTTCTATCCCAAGAGATAACAACAACTCTGTCTTGGATATCAAACCTTCTCACTTGATCTTCTAATAAGGTACTTAAAAAGTTGATAGCATTCTGAGCTACTTCCATTGGATTCTTATTTAATTCTTGTTTTACTATCAAAATATTATGTTTTGATACTTTCAGAGCACTCTCATGATCTGTAATATAATCTAAATATGGTCTAACTTATTAGCTCTAGAATAATCTTGTCCCAAATCATATGTCTGGACCCTTGCAAGGCCATTTGGCCAACCACCTACTTTGTTAACTTGGTATTTTGTTTTATTAGTTCTTGACATTTTTCCTCTACTTCCTTCTTCTCCTGTTCTCTTTTCAAATTTATTTCTTCTAGATTCTTGTTTTGTTGCTTTAGTTGCGTGAGTTCTTCATCTTTCAGCTTTTCCTGAGACATTGCTTTAGAAAAAGAGATTGCATATGTTTCTACAAAAGGAACACTAGATTGATTTTTAACTTCTTCACACTTTTCTTGTAATTATTTTTCTCTTGCTTCCATCTTAGTTTTTAGGTCCTTCTCATTTTCTATTAGAATCTTAGCATACCTTTCCCAATGTTTTTTTTTTCTTCAAACTTTAACATCTTGGATTTACAATCAATCAATTCAATGCTTCGTGCTTCCTTCTCCTTCTCAAACTCTATCAATTCAGAGGTCTGATAAAATTGAGTGGAAGGAATTTTCAATTTCTTCTTTAGCATCTAAACTTATTTCTCTTTTTCATCAAACAACTTTTGAGTCACTGCTCCTTTGTCTGACTATTCATCAACCTTCAATAATTCCTCCTACAACTTTTTAATTTTGATTTGAAGGGCCTTGTTCTCAACCTTTTCTTTCTGTAAGAGGTCCCAGGATTTCTTTTTATTGGACTCCAGTTTAGACAAATGTAATGTAGCTTTAAGAAATATTATATATATGATATCACCTATTTCTGTGTGAAGGTGTATCATATATGTGGTAATGAAAGGTTGAATCCGAGTGATCTCAAGGAATATGGAAGGCCAGGAGACAACTGAGTCGGATCCACATCAAGGAAAACTCCAAAAGAATTTGGACTTTTACACACATCCCAATGTATGCGGGTTTAAGGGTCAAATCCGCGTATATACGCGAGAAAGGGATTAAATTTTTCTTATGGCAATTTTTTCATGTTTTTAGGGATGATCTTGGAAACATCAAAGGTACAAAAATGGTCCATAGGGTCTAAGGAGTTTGCAGAGGGACAGGGAAGGCCATAAAAGTGTGATTCACCATGTGTGGTAAAATCAGTTGTAACAAATTCCACCTAATGTGTGAGGTCAGAGGGGTCATACGATGGCCGAAATACATTATAAGTCCATCCTAGAAGTGAAGTGATGAAAAACCCAGTGGAAAAACTAGCCATCCAATCAGTACAATATAATGATAAAGCTCTTCATATAACTACAAATAGATACAACAGTCCCGGATGCATAAGAGTACAATGGCCATGAATAGGAATGATACAAAATATTACATGTGTGGTCATTTCCATGTGTAATATAAATAGCTTAGAATATTCATGATGAAGATATACAACGGATCATGATCTCCATGAAGGCTGAAGATATATAATGGATCAAGACCTCCATAATGGATGGAAATGTTTGACATTTACTGGAATCAAGTCACGAGAGCTGACATCTCATGAACACTGGCACGATCAAGGAGGTAGCATATAAGATATGCCACCAATCTGGAAGGTCTTCTGCACAAACTACTATGAGTACATGTCTTACTATGTGAATAGAGGTATCGAGGTCGAACATAGTAGTCCATCATCTGATTACCGGTCATTGATGTATACCATTAATAGACGTGAGATAACCCACCGATAATGAAAATGGGAATCAAGGTACTAGAGTGCAAACTAACAAGTGTGAATAAATGTGTTGAGGCCAAACACTTGAGAGAATCCATCGATCAGGGGACATTGATGTATTCCCAAAAAAATGTGGATGGCAAGAGAACCTGCCACTGATGAATGCAAGTCTCAAGGCACTAAAAAATGACTCTATATTCCTATCCCATAATAAATGATCTGAAGTTGATGGAATTAAATCCGCTAGAAGGAGGGCATTAATGCATGCCCCATCATCCAACATGAGGTAGTTAGCAAAGCTGTATAATGTGGAAGGACTCGATCATAAGGTGCACGAACCAGTAACTGTACCGGGAATGGCCCACATGCAAAGTGAAGATAACTGAGGAATGACTGACGTATGTTTCAAATTCCTTCGCACAAGAGCATAAAGTTGAATGGTGATTGAATGTAGGCAGCATAGACTCGATATACAAAACTGGGACATCTCTGCGATGCAGGAGGCATTGATAGAGGCTCCATAGGGACTGGAAGCTTAACCACTCGGTGGAGATAAACTCAGATAAATGAGTACAACTCCCAAAGTCAAACTATTAAGCCAACCAACGAATGTGATATACAATGCTCTGTTCGAAGGTGACACGACTCGACTGCTGCCAAAAATAACATCTTTTCTTATCTGGATTTTTGGGTTTTTAATTTTTTTTTTGACTTTTTCAAATATTTGAAAAGCTTGAAAAAGAATAAAATCACTTTAAAGTTACAAACTAGGAGGAGATGAGTGTCAAATAGGTAAACAAACTAGTTCCAAGCAACGGAACATACCTATACTCAATGCAAGGATACATGTGTAGGATAATGGCACTCGGGGGAAAGTCCCCTCCCGGTAAAAATAGGGAATCAAGCTGCAAAGGATATATAAAATGGCTTTGCCTGGCTAGACATGAGACAATATCAGGCTGTATGGCTGATACTCAAAGTTAGGGAAGCCAACATAAGACTCAATGAGGCAAGAAAAGGTCATGATAATGCAATTACAACTTTCCATAAGGGAGTCCTAGGGAAATAGACCAAGAAAAGATCAAGAGGAGTATGAGGCTCTTGCGAAATGTCATGGTGATACTATACAACGAAATCCCACACCCTAAAGGACAAAGTGTCAGCATGAACGCCAAATGAAAATAAGGAGCTAACTAGGGCACCCATGTAAGGTCAAACTCTACCATTCACATCATGTCACTTCTAAAATAGCAAGAAGGTTCTGTGACAGGATAGAATGGGTTCGTACCTAAGGTTATAATGAAATGGTCATAAGGTCATGCAAAATAAAAATGGAGGTGAAACCTAACCTATATGCTATTTTAAACATCATACTTTAAATCAACACAAACCGGACAAAACAACGGTTGAAACGGTGCTCAAAACGGTCTCCTACATCATTATATTAGTCAAAAATGGTCTAAAAGGGTCAAAAACAGTCCAAAA
Source organism: Pseudotsuga menziesii (assembly GCA_001517045.1). Taxonomy (NCBI): domain Eukaryota; kingdom Viridiplantae; phylum Streptophyta; class Pinopsida; order Pinales; family Pinaceae; genus Pseudotsuga; species Pseudotsuga menziesii. The sequence goes on along the minus strand of LPNX011229245.1, from coordinate 7,360 downwards.
CTATAGAAAGGCGGTAAAAAATTCCAAAAATTTGGAAAATTTCTATAAATAGTAAAAAATTTAAAACATTATATAACATTTGAAATTTTTACCCAATTGAGCTTAGAACATCAAAAGCGAATTCCAAGAGTTTATATTATTCTTGCACATTGATCTAGGAACAAATAATCAATCTTATCAAAGAATAATCAACAAGTAATTCATGAAATGGTGTTAATCGGAACTAGAATTGGTTTCCTCTTTGTATATTTAATAAACAATGAATGGTTACAATACCAATGTTAAGCAATAGCATGAATCAATGAGAAATTTGAATACTTAAGGAGGCAATTCAAAATCATGAGTGAGTCTGGCTTAACTAACTCTAAGCCATTGGTTCACACTCAGTTAACCACTTGACCAAAACCCTAATTGACTCACCAAACCCTAACTGAAGTCAGAGTGCAATAAATGACTGAATCTCAACTAAAAGAGATCAAACACATGTCATAGCAAGCCAACCATCAAGTGCTAGTGCTTCAATGACTTCAATAAACCCCGATGAGGTTAACTAAAGCTGAACTGACCATTTGAAGTTGGTGGAGGCACCCCTATTGACTCCAGATCATTAAATAATATATTTAATGAGAGGAGGTGCCTTAACTGACTGGTTGAACTGATTGTAACCACCAATTAGCAATTAGGTGCATTAATATTACTTAGATCACCCTCAGAGTGTTCCATTTAGCCTCCTTGACTATAGGAGAAGGCTAAGTTAGCCTCCTGACTATAGGTAGGCGTGGGTGTGACTGGATGATGGCAATTAATGCTCCACTAATGTAAATTAATGTCAATTATACTTAGGATAGTGGTTTAACTAGGCCAATTTGACCAAAAAGAGTGTGTATGATGGTAAATGTCTCAAACACCCCCCTTAAGCTATACTCAAGAAGAGTTAGAAAACATAGATGCATAAAAATGCTAGGGCCCTAGAAACTAAGGCCATAAGTCACCCTATACAATGCTTAAAATGAAACAATGCTCAAAATAAACTAAGTGAGGAAAAGAGGGAAAACCCAGTGGGAAACACCCCCCCCCTCAAGATGAACACTGAAAGTAGTCTGGATCACCCTGATGAACTCACCCCCAATAGTGAATGGAGGTAAGTGAACTTATTTTCTGAAAATATCTTGGTGAAGATGTCTACAATCTGCTCATCAGTCGGGCAGTATTGCAGAATGATGGTCCTGTCATGCACTAGCTCCCTGATGCAGTGCATGTGAATCTCTACATGCTTGGTCCTCTGCCTGGTAACTGGATTGATGGATATCTTAATAGCACTCTAGTTGTCACAAAAGAGGACAGTGGACAAAGTACTACCAAGATCAGACTCTGAAAGAATGCCTTGCAACCAAACTGCTTGGATGCAAGCATTCACCGCTCCTCGATACTCGGCCTCTGCTGAAGATAGTGCTATGGCAGCCTGATTTTTTATTGACCAGAAAATGGGGCCACCACCAAAAATGAATACATATCCAGAAGTTGACTTTTTATAATAGAATCACCCACCCAATCAGAATCTGTGTATCGAACCAGCTCTAGCTGAGAATCTGCAGCATAGTGAATGTTGTAGGTCCTGGTTCCCTGAATGTATTGGAGGATCCTCTTGGCTTCCTTCCAATGAATATCATGAGGCTGCTGCATGTATCTTGATATAACATTCACAGCATAACAAATATCAGGCCTATAATGTATCAAGTACAATAAGCTACCAATCAGTTGTCGATAGATAGTGCAATCCATGGGAGCTGTGTGTTTTCCTTCTTTAAGGCTGATCCTTGAAAGGAAAGGGAATGGTGTAGGCCTACATTCAGCCATGTTAAACTTGAATAAGAGGTATGAAGTTTATTTGGACAAAGTGACCATAATCCCATCAGAATTTTGCTCGATTTCAAGCCCCAAAAATGGTTTTAGAAGCCCCAAATCACTCATTTCAAAGGCATTGTGCAGAGCAGTTTTGATGGTTGAAATGGAGGCAATTGTTCTACCTGTGATCAGTAATTCATCAACATATAAAACAATGATAATTATATGACCATAATTTTTCTGTAAATACACATTTGTATTTCATCTACATCTCTGAAAGTTTTGCGAGAGAAGGAAGGAATCCATCTTGGAATACCACTCTCTTGGGGCCTGTTTTAACCCGTATAGTGACTTCTTTAGCTTGCAAACCAAAGATGGATTAGTGATGTATCCCTCAGGCTGCTTCATGTATATCTCCTCATGAATATCTCCATGCATAAAGGATGACTTAACATCCATTTGATGCACCTCCCAGTGCTTGGATGCTGAAATAGCCAAAACAAGGCAGATGGAGTCCATTTTTGCAACCGGTGCAAAGGTCTCATGGTAGTCCACTCCTTGGACCTGAGAGAAACCTTTCACTACCAGAATTGCCTTATATTTATAGGTTCTTCCATCAGCAGCAACCTTTGTCTGAAACACCCACTTGCATTGAACCAATTTCCTTCCCGGTGTGAGGACCCTGCAGCAAATAATTAATCAAAATACACAATATAGCATCAGAACTCAAAATCACTTTTATATTAATCGCAGGCCACTTCGAGGGGGAAACCTCCTTTGAGCAAGCTCAATACAAAATAACTTCACGGTGCCTTCCTTGGCCTCAACACACACTTATATACTAAAAATAGGTGCCAATACTATGGGTCAAAACCATGGGCCAATATAAACTATGGATCAACAAATACTACAGGTGGCTTACAAAGCATATGCGCCCAACAACAATAACACAAACTATGGATCAACAATTACTATGGGACGACTTACAAAGCATATGCATCCAACAACAATATACTAACACGGTAAATATAAGGATTGACATGGGTTCCTAATATCCCCTCCCCCCTAGAAAAGGCTTTGTCCTCAAAGCTTTAGATGTGGAAATTGTCGCTAAATCTGAAGGAGTGGTTCCCACGTAGCATCCTCGGGCTGCATTCCATGCCATTGAATTAAGACCTATGTGATAGAGCAAGAGAGAAGCTGACGAGTGTGCTTATTGAGGACAGCTTCTGGATCCAAAAAGATGGATCCTTCATTATCCAGTTCTGGTAAAATAGTTTGGCCTTTGATGTTCGTGCCAAGAAATTTCTTCAGACAAGAGACATGAAATACTGGATGAATGCGGGAAGAAGGTAGAAGTTCCAATTTATAAGCAACAGACCCAATATTCTGAAGAATCCTATATGGCCCATAGAACTTTGGAGCGAGCTTATGACACCCTTTGAGTTTTAGTGAGGATTGCTTGTAAGGCTGGAGATGAAGAAAAACCATATCACCAGCTTCAAAAGTACGCTCAGAACGGTGCTGATTAGCTTGTTGCTTCATGCAATTTCTTGCCATGTGAAGATTTTCGCGCAAAATGCGAAGAACCTCATCGCGGTTTCGAAGGACCGCGTCAACTGCCTGAACTAGAGAACTGCTGGGGGTGTAAGGAAGAAGAACTGGCGGTGCCTAACCATAAACTGCTTCATATGGAGTCATTTTAGAGGTAGTGTGGTAAGAGGTATTGTACCACCATTCAGCGAGAGGGAGCCACTTTTCCCACTGATGTTGTTGCTCAGAGGAGAAGCAACGAAGATAAGTTTCCAAGCATTTATTGATAATTTCAGTCTGACCATCTGTTTGTGGGTGATAACCTAAACTCATCTTCAGTTTGGTGCCAGTGTGGTGAAAGAGTTCTATCCAAAAATGACTAGTGAAAGTCACATCACGATCCGAGACAATGGAAGAAGGCATTCCATGAAGACGAAATATCTAGTCCAGGAAAATTTGAGCAACGGAGGAGGCTATATAGGGATGGTTGAGAGCACAAAAATGACTATATTTGGAGAGGCGATCAACCACAACCAAAATCACAGTCTTCCCTCTAGATTTAGGGATCCCTTCAATGAAATCCATAGAAATATTTGTCCATATCCGGGTAGGTATGGGCAAGGGTTCGAGCAATCCCGGAAGGGGTGTTGTTTCACCCTTATTGCGCTGGCAGGTATCACATTCAGCCACCATCTGTTGAATTTTCCTTTTCATGCCCTGCCAAAAGAAGTTGCGACGTGCCCGTTCGTACGTTTTGAGAAAACGAAAGTGCCCAGCTGACGGAGAAGCATGGAGTTCATAGAAGATAGCTTGTTGAAGAGCTGTGTTCTGGGGAAGCACCAGACAAACCTTGTATCTCAGTGAAGCACCATCCCAAGAGTAATGTGGGACAGCAGAAGGGTTGTTGTCCAAGCGTTGGATGATTTGAGATAATTAAGAGTCATTGACATAACCCTGTTGAACCGATTGCAACCAATTTGGAACATGCATAGAAATAGCGGAAAGAGAACCTTGGTCATCAAATGTGCAAGAAAGGGCATCCGCCACAAGATTGTCCTTACCCTTCTTATAAGTGATCTCATAGTCATAACCCATGAGTTTGCTAACCCATTTCTGTTGTGCTGGGGAGGATACAAGCTGTTCTAGGAAATATTTTAGTCTCTGGTGATCAGTCTTGATGCAGAAATGATTCCCTAAGAGGTAGGCTCGCCACTTTTGTACTGCATGCAAAATAGCCATCATTTCCTTCTCATATGTAGAGGTAGATAAATTCTTACCAGAAAGGGCTTTGCTGGTGAACACAATGGAGTGTTCATCTTGAAGGAGAACAGCACCAAGTCCATTGCCACAAGCATCACTCTCAATAGTGAAGAGCTTGGAAAAATCGGGCATAGCTAGAACAGGTGTAGTACACATAGCTTGTTTCAGCTTGTCAAATGCACACTTAGTAACACATGTCCATGTAAAAGCATCATTTTTCAACAGAGCAGTTAATGGAGCTGCAAGCTTCCCATAATCCTTGACAAACTTGTGGTAGTAGCCAGTCAACCCCAAAAAACCACAAAGGCTCTTGAGTGTCTTAGGAGGCAGCCAATTGTTCATGGCAGTGATTTTGGTAGGATCCACACGATCCCCTTGTGCTGAGATAATGTTTCTAAGATACTCAACTTCCTTTTGGCCAAAAACACATTTAGACTTTTTGGCATGGAGATGATGATCAGAGAAAAGTTGCATTACAAGAGCTAGATGCTGGAGATGTTCATCCCATGTTTTACTGTAGATGAGGATATCATCAAAAAATACTAGAATGAATTTCTGCAAATAGGGTCGGAATATTTTATTAATCAAGGCCTGGAATGTGGAAGGAGCATTAGTGAGACCAAAGGGCATGACCAAAAACTCATAGTGGCCATCATGTGTACGGAAAGCTATTTTAGGGATATCATCCTCATGAACCTGAAATTGATGATACCCAGAGCGAAGATCCAACTTGGAGAAAAATTGAGCACCATGAAGCTCATCAAGAAGCTCATCAACAACAGGAATTGGAAACTTATCCTTGATGGTGAGGTGATTAAGTGCTCGAAAGTCAATGCAGAGGCGCCATGACCCATCTTTTTTGTGGACAAGAAGAACTGGTGAAGAAAAGGAACTTGTGCTTGGGTGAATAATACCTTGCTGCAATAAGTCCCTAATGAGGAGTTCAATCTCTGTTTTTTGGTGAAATGGGTAGTGATAGGGCCTGATGTTGGGAGGAATGCTTCCAGGAAGGAGCTGAATACGATGGTCCTCTGGTCATGAAGGTGGAAGTCCCACTGGTTCAGCAAAAACACCTGTATATCGATCCAGAATTTGTTGGAGGTCCAAAGGAGTAGTGGGGGCTGCTGATGGTTGCATTTGAATGGAATGGAGCTGAGCGATGACACCATGGGAACTCTTATTAAGGAGTTTTTCCATGCGATGTGAACTAATGATGCTGAGAGACCCTGGTTGTAATCCTTTCAATGTGTGTTTGTGTCCATTGGGGGAGAAATGCATCCAAAGTTTATCAAAATCCCATAATATGGGGCCAAGTGTGCGTAGCCATTGAGCCCCCAAAACCACATCACATCCGCCTAAGGTCAAGGCAAACATGTCAGAGTGGAGGTTATAATCTCCCATAGAGATACAAACATTACGACACTTTCCTTTGCAAGGTAAGGTGCCCCCATTGGCAACCATGACTTCAAAGTTGGAGCAAGGATGGATAAAAAAATCAGCTTGTTTGGCGATCCGAGGGTCAATGAAATTATGAGTGCTTCCAGAATCAATGAGTATTGTAAGAGGAAGATTCTTGAATTAACCGCGTACCCACATTGTTTGGGGGGTAGTGACTCCAGCTAAAGCATGGAGGGATATCTCGGGCTGGTCGTCCTGAGATGGAGGGTCAGTAGGCAGCTCCTGAATGTCAACCGGAGCATCCATTGTATCGGGAGCTTCTTCACCAATTTCAGAGGCAGGTGGAGAATCCACATCCAAGAGATAGAGCTTTTGGTGGACACATCGATTTCCCCGAGTGAATTTCTCATCACAATTATAACAAAGCCCTTTTGCTTTGCATGACTGCATCTCTGTTTCAGACAAATGCTTGATTGGAGGTGAACGAGGAGCTGGCAGAACGAGAGGTCGTTGAGAACCCATATTTCGAAAGGGAACAAAAGAGGATTTGGAGTATTGTTGGGCTGCCATCTTGTCTTCTGCCAACTTAGCCAACCCCAGGGCTTCCATCATTGTGTTGGGACTAAACATTTTGACCTCAGAGCGAATTGCATCGTTTAGACCACTAATAAAACAACTCCAGTAGAATTCATCAGGTAATCCTTCAGTGTGATTAGCTAGTTTCTCAAATTCAGTTTGATACTCTTTCACAGTGCCAATTTGGCGAAGTTTAGTGAGAGCTCCTGTGAAGTCATCAAAAGCAAAAATCAGGCCATTTTGGCTCTTCATGAGCCTTGATGTACCAACGATACCATTGAAGAGCTTCCTGTTCCAAATGAAAGGAGGCAAGTGGAACTTTAAAGTATTATGAAGACTAAAATACTGTTCTGCATGATAGATCCATCCAGTTGGATTAGTACCATTGAAACGAGGAAAATCTAGCTTCGGACCGCGAAAATTGCTGGAAGAAGAGAACCCATTGTCTGATGAAGACTCGTACTGTCGTTTGGTGTTCATAGCTGAATGCTCAAGATGGAGACCGAGAAATTTTTCATCCAGTTCCTGGAGTTTGGCTTGAATGGCTGCAAGTGCTTCCTCCATGGTTTTTGCTCCTGTGCGGGTGACAACCATAACTAGGAGTTTTGTTTCAGTAGAGGAAAATCTGGATTTGGGAAAAAATCGAAAGGGTAATTTGGGTTTGAGTAAGTTTTGGACATTGTCGAAAGGACAAGGAAGCAAAAAATGGGGATTTTAGGAGCGGGGTGAAAGAATGAGAAAATTTGGT